>OX345700.1:13000000-13332500 GCA_947044815.1 Apomyelois bistriatella
ACGGGAGGCAAGACAATTGTCAAAATGTATATTTGCGATTGTCTATGACGTTCTCTATCGATAATTTTTTTTCTTTGAGCTTTATCTGCCGTGCAGCCATTTTATTTTCTCTCCTCAACAAACACAATATCGATTTGATTGTTCGATTCGGTTTCCCCGTGCTGTGTCAGAGTTGTTTGAAAAATTTGCTAATCGGATTTCTCTAAGCTTTAAAAATAACTACATCACGATGGCTTATAATAGACAGTGTAAGCGATTCTATTGCATACATAATATTGTTTTTTCTTAGTTGTACCGCGTACTATCTTTATCTTCCTTTCTAAAAACATACATATATTTATAGCAATTTCTTCATTGTACACTAAAAATTATTTCTTGTCCTTGAATAAATAGTCATTAGTTATCACAAAATCGATTGATATGCCCATGCTAATATGACTAGCCGACTATGCTACGTATGCGATAACAGTGATGCATGGTATTGTTTGCAGATAAAACACGCCAGTCTGGCCGCTTCAATACACCCGGTCAATTCGTTCCAGCGTCTGAGGTAAGTTGCAACATTAGTTTTAATTATTCAGGTTAGGTTTATAGATATTTTACTTAGTGCATACTACAGTGTTTCTTCAACTCGAGCACAGCACATAGAACTACACTTCCTATACTTAAATATGTTTTGCGTGTAAAAAGATCAGATTTCGAATTCAAGTTTGAGAAATTGATTTGTTTTTATGCAAAGGCATGGTAACTAGAAATCAATTAATATATTTATTACATGGTTTGATTGTTATCACAGCCATACCAGAGTCCTGTTGCCCAGGCCCTGGCCCTCCAAAGTCGTAAGCTTCTCTCGGACTGCGCTTGAGCCTACGTCACCTGCTGACCATTGTTATGCGAGATCCGAGCGAATAAGCTCCATAATTTCTCATGACGATTGGTTTCCACCAATGGCATTGCATATTGAAGTTTTATCTAAATTTTAAAAGTATTGCCTATGGTGTGACATTGTAAAGGTGAGGGTCAGAGACTCTCCGATGGCAGCTATGGGTTGAGAATACACTATGACCACGAAATTGCTATTTCGTGCGCATACGGGCTTCTCTAGACTAAGTAGACAGTAAGCTGGCCCAAGTTCCTAACGTAACAAGCGCCCATGAGCTTGCAGCTGAATGATGTCAGAACTACATTACGTCAGTTTGAAAATGTAGCTGCAACTTCATGGGCTGAAGTTACGTTAGGAATGTGGGTGATGGGAGATGTGTCCCCACCGTCACTGTGCGACTGGTGACGGATGTTCTGGTGTGATATTGCAGCCTCATATTTGTATGGCAAAGTTTGTTGCTCAACATGTTACTTAACTTAAAATCAATACTTTTAATATTCATTGTGTAACTAGAATTCTACATATACTGACATATTATAAATTCTATTTTTACCATAGACCAAAATATCCAAAATTATTTTTGTCTCAAAGTCATGTCCCAGTAGGATCTCTTATATAAATAGCACTGGAACATAATTTCTAAATTATTTAACCTCGATATCTTCCATAAAGCATTTCTGGCAGAAGTTTTGGGAACATGTTGATCTTCAAATCACGTAATAATATGAGGTCAATGTCTTGGTATAAATGTGTGAGGAGTGCGTGGTGTGAGGTGCGACACATGGCCCGCTGGCTGAAGGGCGCCGTCTGGGCAGGGGACGCACCGCCTGCGGCAGGTATGCGTCGAGAGACTCCTAGCTTGCAGAATAAGTAAGTATATTTAAAAAGTTCATAATAAATTTATTTTTTATTTATAAGAATAATTTTGTGTTCATAATGTATATTACAGTTGTATTTGAAATATGGTAAAATTATGTAATTAATTTATGTACAGTCGAGGAAAGATAAACCTGATTGTACGTGGTCGTTTATCTGTCCCCAACTGTACACAGTGGTGATATTCATTCATTCATATTCTTAAACACACTAGCAGCATGTGAAGCTGAAGCGTGTGCATCTTTAAGTTTGCAGTTTTTATACATTGTCCAATCTATTTATTAGCTACTAGCTGTTTCCCGCGGCTTCGCCCCGCGTGGGACTCGGTTATATCGCGCCCAAAAGTAGCCTATGTTTGACCTCAGGTCGTTAACTACATCCCTACCAAATTTCATCACAATCGGTCTAGCAGTTTAGCCGTGAAGAGGTGACAGACAGACAGACAGACTTTCGCATTTATAATATTAGTATGGATTGTGTGACACAGTTTTAATGTCCTCTCATGTGATCATTATAAGAAAAAAAAATACTATTACAACTTCTCTTTTTATTCTATTGAATCTCTGTTCAAATAATGGTGACTGTTGTTAGACGCAGTTGGTTCAAGAGCAGTCGTTCGGGCAGGAGTCCATGTTCTCCCAGCAGCAGATCCCTCCGCCTCAGCCGCAGAGAGCCAAGCCCGTGCCACAACCGCCACAGAATCAGAACCTGCAGCAGATCAATGTCAGTATAGTTAAACTCTATATTTATAAAAATTAAGAAACTTTTGTTAAGCCCTATTTAACTAAAATTTGTTTTTAACTTTGCTCTCTTATCAAATACCCTGATATATTTGGTTATATCTTTATATTGCGTCAAAAAGTAGCCTATGTTTGATCCCCGGTCTTTAACTATATCTATAACTAATTTTTATTAAAATCGGTTCAGCAGTTTAGCCGTGGAAGCGCAACAGACAGACTTTGGCATCACTACATAGTATAAAACAAAGTCGCTTTCTCTGTCCCTATGTCCCTTTGTATGCTTAAATCTTTAAAACTACGCAACCGATTTGATGCGGTTTTTTTTTATAGATAGTGATTCAAGAGGAAGGTTTTTATGCCCATGCGAAGCCGGGGCGGGTAGCGTTAGTATATAATATTAGTTGCACCCCGCAGTATTACCCACGGTTTAATCATTCACAGCAGCACCATCTACTTACTATCAGACTTTGATGATTTTGACCAAACCTACTCCTATGGAAAACACATACTTTTCAGGATAAAAAGTACCCTACGTGTTGATCCAAGTTATCAGCTACCTCCATTCCAAATTTCATAAAAATTGACCCAGCCATTATAATATTAGTGGGATGGGATAAGCATTCAAACGAACCGATTATGATGAAACAATTGTTGTCAGACAAGTGAGATGGAGATGAAGTTAGAGCCGGACGCGGACGTGGCGATGCCTGAAACGCAGGAGGCCCCCGCGCGGCCTGCGTGGATGAAGCACAAAGTTCCTGGCAGTGAGTTTGACACACTTTTACTCTATAGACGAATTTCTAAATGACAAACTTGAATAAACTACCAACTAAATCCAATTAATTGCAACGACTAGATTTATCATTCCTAAATTTCGATTAAATATTTAAAATTTCATTATGACTAGGTATATAATAATTTGCAACTTATTGATATTTTGAAATATGATTCCTATTCCTGACATTATATATACGAGGGGCGGCTGAAAAGTTTTGAGCCTAAATACCTTTAAGTATCACTAATGACTTCCAATTTTTGTCACTAATTGAGGGTATCTTTAATATTATAAATACTAAGTTTCGTGTCATTAGCGTCATTACTTTGTGAGTAATTAAATCGTAAACATCACCATGTCCGAATCATCTGCGCTTTGCACGAAAATCGAGTACAGAGCTGTCATAAAATTCCTCACAAAGAAGAATAAAACACCGACAGAAATATTTGAAGAAATGTCTGAAGTTTATGGGCAGTCTGCTCCGTCATTTGCTACCGTGAAACGTTGGAACCGAGAATTCAAACATGGCAGGGATTCGCTTGAAGATGATCCGAGATCGGGCCGCCCAAACACCGCCGTTACGGAAGAAAATACGGAAAAAGTGAAAAAAATTGTTCTGTAAGATCGGCGAATTAAATTGTGGCAAATAGCTGAAGCCATAGGCATTAGCAAAGAACGAATTGGCGATATTTTGCATAATTATTTGCATATGAAAAAGGAGTGCGCGCGATGGGTGCCGAAAATGCTCACGCCGCTGGACAAGCAGCGTCGAGTCACAACTTCACAGGAGTTTTTGGACATCTGTGGCGACAACCCAGACGATGTTTTTTCTCGTATTGTTACTGTTGATGAAACATGGATCCGACAGTTCGATCCGGAGTCAAAACAGGAATCGGTGCAGTGGATAGAAAAGGGAGAAAAGCCGCCGCGAAAGTTCAAAGTGGAAAAATCGGCGTCCAAGCTCATGGCCACGGTTTTTTGGGATTGTGAAGGAATTTTGTTTATCGACTACCTTCCCAAAAATACTACTATGAACGGAGACTATTATGCTGCATTATTATCAAAACTCCGTCAAGTGGTAGTCGAGAAGAGAAGAGGCAAATTGGCAAAAGGAATCCTGTTTTTGCAGGACAACGCGCCTGTCCACACTGCGCGGGTTGCAAGACGTGCCCTCGCCGAGACAGGGTTTGAAGAAATAAACCACCCACCCTACAGTCCAGACCTGGCCCCCAGTGATTATTTCCTCTTTTCAAATTTAAAAAAAGACCTTCGAGGAAGGAGATTTTCCAGTGACGAAGAAATGAAGGCGGCCGTGGACGAACATTTCGAAGGCAAAGACGGCGAATATTTTTTGACTGGGTTAAAAGCCCTTTTTAATAAATGTAAAAAGTGTATTGAAGTAGAGGGAGACTATATTAAAAAAAATTTTTTTTTCAAACATCTAAAAGGATTTTTACTACCTTAGGCTCAAAACTTTTCAGCCGCCCCTCGTATATATATATATATATATATATATATATATATATATATATATATAGTGTATACTTATATTACTAATGATTGCTAGATATTGCTTAATGTCGCTATGCCCAAACTGTGTACATGTATAACTGCACTTTTTATTTGTTACCTATTCTATTATGCTTAAATGTATGCGAATAAATGAAATTGAAATGTTTATTTTAACCAACGTCAAAAAAATAACTGTAGTTCATCACTTCATATCGTGTTAGTTACAAGGTCTATTGACTGCACATCCTGGTGTCAGAATATTTCGAAACAGCCTCTTCGTTTTTAAATACTCCCAACCATAGGTAAAGATCTATGACCCTTAATGAGTAGACAATATTTCCTTATTTTTCTTCCTTATTTTCCACTTTCGTACATTATATGAAGGAAAGTTAGTTTAGTTATATAAATAAGTTATCATTTCAGTAGGGTATTTTAAAAGAATAATGAGTGCAAAAGAAACCCCTGAGGGATAGTAGCGAAATAGCAAGAGCTTTTCCATTCCCTGAAAGATTGAAATATCCTCGTGGGACTTGCGGAAACAAAGGCTATCATTTAGCTAGATTGATGTGTCAGATAAAAAAAAATCTTTTATTCTGATATATTAATTTTTTCCATTGCAGTGAAGAAAATAAGCAAGAAGGAGAAGCGCCGCCGTCAGAACGCGCACCTGCGCCGGCTGCTGGCGCCCAAGAACGCGCTCATGGTGCTCAACGAGATGATGCTCAACGAGCACTTGACCAACGTGAGACATTGAAACTTCTTATGTCATAGTCCTACCTTGAGGAGCTTGATAGCCTAGCTGGTTTCTAATGGTATCTTAGTAGTACCTAGTTTCCAAAAGAAAAGAAAGTTTCCAAAGTCCTTGGTAATTTTAGGAGTAAAATAAAGCTGAAGAGTTTTTTTGTTTTTCGTTTAGCGTTCAAACACGTTTATAACTTGAAATTACTGGTCGGATTTGCAAAATTATTTTTGTATATGAAAGCCTGATTCTTGGGGAAGGTTATAGGCTATAGTACATACACACTAATGGCGAGTGAAACCGCGGGGAATAGGAAAAAGCGAGGGGGGTCTGTGGCGACATTAGCGCTCAACAACTATCTACTAAGACGCACTACAGGTGGCGTTAAGAGCGAGAATCTAAGAATCGCATACAAGACAGGAAATTACAAACAACAAACTATATATATACAAATTATTTACAGAACTTCAAAGTGGAGCCCACCCCTAGCAACGGCTTCTACCAAACACAGAATAAGCACAGTTTCTGTGCCGATTTGACCCTCGACGGACAGTCGTACAAGGGATACGGTGAGTATTTTGCTGGGACCAACAGCTTAACGTGTCTTCCGAAGCACAGCATCATCTTTGTTATCAGCCAATCAGATGTTGTAAGCCTGCGATTTCTGAAACTGAAAACAACTAAACACAGTATGCTTCCCATGGGACGTGAAAATCGAACCCATGTCCCCTTGCTCTACAGGCAAACTTCTTAACCGCAGTGGCAGTTATAGCAGCTCTTTTCATCGGTCCCTCGCTGCTGAGGATCGTGACCACATATGTGCTTCCAAGTTATGCGATCACCAGTGCTATGGACTGCTCTGTAGATGCTGCCCTTTTCACTCTGACCACCCATCTGGCTGCAGGCTTTCCCCGGTATGCTTTCCTTCAATTTTGTCCAAAAATTTTCCAGACAATGTAAATATCACCACGTATATTTTAGCGAGCGATGTGTTTATATTCACAGGTGAAAACAAGCTGTCTGCTCGGAACGCTGCGGCCGAGCAAGCCATCCGCGACCTCATCATCAAGCGGCTTGCCAAGCTATCCAGCAGCGAGGCAAGCGGGGACGGTCAGTATCATATCTACTTATTTACTACCGTCCAAGCCTCCGCTACCGTGGGAATTCCTAAATAAATTATAGCCTACTAGCTGTTCCCCGCGGCTTCGCCCCTTGTGGGACTCGGTTATATCGCGCCCAAAAGTAGCCTATGTTTGACCTCAGGTCGTTAACTACATCCCTACCAAATTTCATCACAATCGGTAAAGAAGTTAAGCCGTGAAGAGGTAACAGACAGACAGACAGACTTTCGCATTTATAATTTTAATTTAGTATGGATGTGTTTTTCCAGGGTCTAAGCAATCTCCATTCCAAATTTCAGCCAAATCGGTTCAACAGTTTTCCTGTGAAAGAGACAATGATCCGTACAAACTTTTGCATACGACTCAGATATGTCGTGATATCCGACAAATCCAGACACAGCTACCTTCCGTACGTCTTCTCTCTGTAGCCCGGTCCGATAGATATGAAAAATGTTTGTAGGACATGCGGCTTGCGAAGATTATACATTTATTTTATCTAACATGTTTATATTCTACAGCAACGGAGGCCAACGACGCAGAGGAAACGTTGCCCATGATCCAGATAGCTTCGTTCGCTCTGCACAAGCTGTTCTCCGAGTGGGAGTACGCGGGACACAAGGTGCCTCAGATCAAGCCGGTTAGCGTTTCGGTGAGTTGATTATACATATTGTTTATACATTTATTTATTTATCTTACTTCATTCACAAATGTAAATGGCGGACATAAAGCCTTAGAATTTTTCTACCAGTCAACCAACCAGTGGCCTGCACCACTGTCTGGCCAGAAGAACATATTTTTGGGATAAGTTAGATGAGAGAACCAATACATTCATGGTACTGATAGTATTGCTATTTTAAATAGTATTGTATATCCTTTGAGTCAGATAAAATTCTAGCCATGATTTGTTATTGTGAGAAAAAGATTAAGACAAGGAGGTAGTTGAAATCTTATTGTGGGAGAAAGATTTAGACAAGGAGGTAGTTGAAATCTTATTGTGGGAGAAAGATTTAGACAAGGAGGTAGTTGAAATCTTATTGTGGGAGAAAGATTTAGACAAGGAGGTAGTTGAAATCTTATTGTGGGAGAAAGATTTAGACAACGAGGGAGTTGGAAATCTTATCGTGAGCACAGAATTTAACAGCAAAGTCATTCAAATAAAAAACTACTCTTCACGCCACGAAATACGGTCTAATTCAGTTCACAGCGTCTAAGTACTTACGATTTATATTTGCATCACTTTCTATTTTGCGTCGAGAGATAGATTTAGACAAGGGAAAAGTGTAAATCTGCACTAGGCTTTTTTGTAGGGAAAGTAAATTGTCGCTATGTCCGCGCTGTATTTAATTTCCAAAACTTAGGTTTTTTCGTGTATTTGTGCATAATTTTGGCGGATTATTATTCGCAAAGTGTTCGTGAACAAGCGTGAGTGTTGGGAAGTGGTACAATGTCGTATAAGTGACTTTAATCCTTGTCACCAAAATCTCCCAAGATAAAGTGAAACTTCCACCGCTTCACTTGGCCATTGGCTAACTTGACTAGACATGACTACCGACATGACTTGACTGTGACTCGACAAAATGAAGAACATTCATCTAAAACTTGATACTGGCAAAAATAAGCTATATGTTTGATTGCCATACTGTGGATTATACACACATCAAAAAAAAAAAACCCCGTGTTGTCAAGCAGCAATCGTCTGACGCGGAGCTGGAGCTGCCGTCTGCTGCTGCTGCGCCGACCGCCGCCGCCAAGAAGCCGCGCTCGCTGCCGCTGAACGCGGGCGCCATGCACCCGTCCATGCTGCTCAGCTACATGCGCCCGCACGTCGACTACAGGGAGCTGCAGGTCACACTGGCACTACCACTATCCATACTAATATTATAAATGCGAAAGTCTGTCTGTCTGTCTGTCTGTCACGGCTAAACTGCTGGACCGATTGTGATTTATTGGTAATTATAAAAATATTCAAATGTGAACTCGTCTGATTTGACTCAAATTTTGTGAATTGACGTTTTTGAAGAAAATGCTGCTGTGGAGTTTGAGGCGCCACTTCTTCTCCACTTGCGCTTTGGAAGTGGTGGTAAACTTAAAATAAGTAACAATTGACGTCAATAAGTGATAAGAATATCCTATATTGAAAATAAACAATTTGAATTTTTGAAAAAATTTGATAAAATTTGGTAGGGATGTAGTTAACGACCTGAGGTCAAACATAATATATACATAACACATATTTTTGGGCGCGATATAACCGAGTCCCACGCGGGGCGAAGCCGCGGGAAACAGCTAGTATACTATAAAACATGCTCGCTTTCTCTGTCCCTGTGTAATCCTTATTTATTTACTAGCTGTTGCCCGCGGCTTCGTCAGCGTGCGCCTCGGTTATATCGCGCCCGAAAGTAGGCAGGCTATGTTTGACACCTAGTGCATAACTGTATCAATACCAAATTTCATCACAATCGGTCCAGTAGTTTAACCGTGAAGAGGTGCCAGACAGACAGACTTTCGCATTTATAATATTATAATATTAGTATGGATGTATATATGATACTGTATTTATATGTATGGTATATGTAGGTATTTATATTTATGTAGGTTATATGTATGTGTATAGCTCACGTTTCGTCCGTTTGTATGAAGTTACAATACTGTAAGATAGTATAACCGTGCTAAAAGTAGCCTATGTTACTCTCCATTCTTTCAAATAACTATGCCAAAATTCAGGTCGATTGGTTGCTTAGCTACGGCGGGAAGGAAGGACAAACAAACAAACACACTTTCACATTTATAATATTAGTATGGATTTTAGGTGGAGGGTGATAAGCCGCAGAATATGGTGTTCACAGTGGGCGTGGAAGTGGACGGATCCACCTACGTCGGCAAGGGTGAGTGTCGATATTATGTCGTTTCAAACTCAATTAGAATAGTACATTATTGTCGAGGCAGGAAATAAAGCAATTTACGGCTGAGTAATATTGCAAGGCTGAAGCGCAACTGAGGCCTTTCCAAGTGCATTTAAAACGAAGTCTTGAAGGACGGACGAAGAAAGGACGGTGAAGTCGAGGTCATATTAAAGTACTAGTAGTAGTAAGTAAATTGCAATTTCGGCCGAAGCTTGTACAATACTTATCTTCCTTTTGCGAAGAAACAACATCGTGTCAAATTTTACATTGGCGCCAACAAGAAAGCTCTCGCTTTGTTCCTTTTTCAATTAAAAAATAATAATAAAGGTACCCTATGTGTTCAAACTCAAAAAGCTGGTCAGAGTGAAATTAAATAACAATAAAGAGTGAATTTAAATAAAAAAAAATAATAAAATGTGTACCATAAAAAAATCCTCTACTTATTAGCTTTAAGCAGTGTATTTTTTTTTAATTACTTTTTAGGCCCAGCAATGAGTGTATTGTTTTTTTTTAATAATGAAACTTGCTTTGTTTTCTTCCTTCCATTTTCCAGCAAGAGTAAGAAAATTATATGAGTTTAAATGCTGTTTATATAGTACACGTAGATAATAGTATGACCAGCGGTCTTATAATTTTGGCAAAGAGAGTCACTTATCAGTGGCCACTCCGGCTGGTTTATTATACCTCAAAATTGTTGTTTTCGATAGCGTCCAACAAGAAGGAGGCGCGTAAAGCGGCGGCGCGCGCGGCGTGCTCGGCGTTGTTCGGCGTCGTGTTCGACGACGTCGCCACCGCCAACGCGCCCGTCACCGCGCCCGCCACCGCCACCGCCACCGCATAACTCCACCGCGTTACATGTAGTTGGGAAACATCGACGTCTCATCAATTAATATTGAAATTGTGTTTATTATATACTTTTATATTAAGCTCTCATCAATAAAAATTAAATAATTGTTTATTATATATACCTACTCTACTTTTATATTTAGATTCACATTATTTGCCATCGCGCCCGTCATAACCCACGCTACCGTTACTGCCTAACTTTACCGAGTTACATGTAGTTGGGAAACGTAGACATCTCATCAATAAAAATTGAAATTTTGTTTGTTATATGCTTTTATATTAAGATTAACAAGTTATTGTTAGCCAACGCGCCCGTCATAACTCCCGCTACCGCTACCGCCTTACTTTACCGCGTTACATATAGTCGGGAAACGTGACGTATCATCAATAAAAATTAAAAAAGGAATTATTATATACTTTTATATTAAGATCTCATCAATAAAAATTAAATAGTTGTTTACTATATATACCTACTTTTATATTTAAATTCACAAGTTATTATTAGCCAACGCGCTCGTCATAACCCCCGCTACCGCCTTACTTTACCGCGTTATACACATGTAGTTGGGAAACATCGACTTATTTTGTTTATTATATATAAGGTGAATTTAAATCAACTGCAAATATTTTAAGGGCAGATTTAGACCACTAAACTGAACAACTTTCCTAAATAAACTTATGTCGAAATACAAAAAAAAAATTTTTACCTCCCATACAAACTGAGAATCAGCTGATCGTTTAGTATGGAGGGTGATAAATAAAATTTCATATTTCGATATAAGTTTATTTGGAAAAGTTGTTCAATATAGTGCTCTGTATCTGCCCTTAAAATATTTGCAGTTGATTTGTGTCCACCTTGTATACTTTAATATTAAGATTCACAACCTGTCCGTCACAACCCCCGCTACCGCGTAATTTTAACGCGTTACATGTAGTTGGGAAACGTAGACGTTACATGAAAAAATTAAAAAAAAATGTTTATTATATATACTTTTATATTAAGATTCACAAGTTAGTTTAGCAAACTTTACCGCATTACATTTTGTTGGTTGATTAATCTTGCATGTTTCATAATTTTGACAGTTTTTGGTAAAACAAAGCGACGTTTTGGAAAACTAATTATTTATCTGAATGTAGATAAGACTAATTTTTGTATGTTTCGTAATCAAAATTTGACTATATCTCCACGTAATGATGTGTAGAAGTAACTTTTACATTAATTTGTCATTATACAAATATGTTTTGTATACTATGTTATTTAACATATTTTATCGTATAGATATATGTATATTAATTTTAAAACAGTATATCAATTCTGTTAGTGAACTACTGTGTAACGTGATCTTGACAAATTATAAGTTTAACATACATTTTATTTACTGATAGTTTTAAGAATTCTTAGATGATAAATATAGTTTGTAATGACGAATAAAAAAATGGTCAAAATATACTTTTCTTATTTTATTTTGGAAGTTATCTTACCGTCCGTCAGGGGCGCTTTACAGATTTTTATATAAAATTCCAAACTGATGCTTTATTTATTTTTATTTTCGAGGTAAGGACAATGGACCCCGCTCGCCATGGATTATATACGTATGCACTCAGTAACACTTATTTGTTTAGCTGCTGGAAATCGCAGGGTTAACAGCTTTCTCTATTCTGCGGGGTTAACGTTTCCACTTTCTTTGGTAATCTAACATGCAAGAACTTAATTCTTTCTCGAATATTTGACTGGTATTTGTGAGTTTTCAACGTACTAGAAATAAAAAAGCAATCTAGGACGTTACTACATTTAATAACATCTGGAACGTTGGAGATACCACATGAGTATAATTAATACAATATTGTAAAAATAAACAACAAAAAACATTGATAAAAAGAAAATCTCAACTGAATTAATAATACAATGGTGAGGCAGCTTTGAAAAGTTAAAAATAACCATAGTACCTAGTAGGTACAGGTCGCGTCATATAAGAAGAACGCTGTCGATAGCTGCGCTTGCGGCGATGTATCGCGGTGAGCGCGGTGCGGGGTGTCGTCCGGCGCACGCGATTTGTTCGTTGGCTTCGAGTGTTGACCAACTTTACTGCGTCTCCGCTCCTCTAGCGTTCTTTTTATATGATGCGCCCTGTATTTTTTAAATCTATGGAAACTACTAAAACCACAATCCGTGGTAGATATTTAAGATTACTTTGGTAGGGTAAAACTACAGCTACTCAGTCTTAGCGAATGCTACGGACGTCACACTTTGTAGCGTAAAAAATATGGAATAGACAAAGCTGTGCTCAATATATCGTTCGTTACAAAAAACACGAAGAGATTTTACTAATGACTAACATAATAAAGCTGAACAGATTTTTTGAACGCTTATTAGCTTATTACCTACTCGGTCGTCGGATTCCATAAATTCTGCATAGCCCGGTTTTATAGCTCTTACACAAAATAAAAAAATAATATGAAGTTTTTTTCACCAATCTGGTTGCCGCACTGAATATGCAAATTACGTGATTCATATTGCAACAGATTGATAAAATATTGCTGTCATATTATTATGTGCTAAAATTATGAGTTACAAACATTCTCTCATCCTACCTAGATCTATAGGTAATATCATCGAATTAATTACTGCAATAATATTTAATTAAATGTCAGCGAAGCGATCAAGAAATATTTTACAATGTTTATAAAAACAGTTCATATTTTTTCCCGCTGTTTTCTGATGTTGCCACCATATAAATTATGTATTTTATTCTACTATTGGCTTTGTCTTTTAGCGCGTTCCATTTCAATCAATTTTTCTTGGTCTTCAAATTGCTTTTACATAAAAGGTACTTAGTTAAGTATACATTTTTACGTCACAGACATTGGGACGCAATCATTGAGGTAAAAAAATAACAGAACAATGTCATAATACTTACTACTAAAGCTACAACATAAACAAATAAATAACTATTAACACTTAAAAAAATATAAAATTAATAATTTGTAACAGAAAGAGGTATTTATCAAAAAATTTAATATACTTGTTGGCACATTGTTGTACCCCGGTCATGCTTTATCTCACGACTAAACTACGAGTTTTGGACGTCACAATTTTACCCGATATCAATCTGTACTTTAACCTTCAAGAAAATTTAACTTGCTAACCTAATTTCTTTAAGAAGACATGAGTCAACGAGTCCTGAACAAATTTTTTGAACCAGACTCCATTAAGATACTAATGTAAAATCTAAACGCTCCATTCATTTCAGAGTGTTCAATAACAAGTCTTCGCTTGACCTCGCTAATATTACTGTCTCCTACGGACCTTTCTATCTTAATACAATTTCCACAAAGAGGAACCTTCCTAATCTATCTAAGAGATACCTAGTCTACTGCTAGTGGACGATAAAATCTTTAAAAGGTCTACAGAAGTCGATAGGTCCACATGGAAAGTGGATTCTGCAGCAACGCGCGGTGTGGAGGCTCCTTCCCACCGACCAAGAGCAAATGCAAGCGAGACTCGCGTCGTGGCGTCTCGCGCGTTCTCAACTCCTGCATCTCCATCGCCGGGCCGACGCCTGAATCAGGCGTCAGGGCGATTCCCAAAGCCCTCACATCAGGCCCCAGGTAGTGCGGGTTGCTGAAGCCTAGAGAAGCCCCTGAGAGTCTGTTGACGCGTTCGGCGCTAGCGTAGTCTGACGTCGATAGTTCTGCGTCGTCTTCGCGCGTGATAATTGTCGCGGCGTCTTTTGTAAATCGAACGGACGCGGATTTCGGGAAGGCACGGGCTTTTCTTCTCAGGGCCGTTTCGCGTTTCGCTTCCTCTTCATCTTCGGAGTCCAGGTAGACTAGTTTCGTGGCTTCGATCGGGGATAGGACGGGCGTCGGGAGCACCATGTCCGCGAAGTCCGGGACGGAGATCGGCTCCCTGGCGACGTCGCAGCGCTCCGGGGTGTCCGCTTCCCGCGGGCTGTCTCCGCCATCGGCGGGCTGTCTTTCATCGATGGCGTATGCCGAGTGGGATTTAGCTAGAGCTGCTTCGTGGCGGACGAGACTTTCTGTGGAGTCTCGTTCCGCTGCTAGGACGCTGTAGGAGCAGCGCGCGGCGCGTCTTATGTGCACAGAGGATAGCTTGGTGATTTCTCGCATAAACCCGGCAGGTTCCCCCCTTTCTCCGTTCCCCCCCGCGCCCTGTTTCCCCCCATTTCCCATCCCACCGGCAGTTCTTACCCAGGCGGGAACTAGTAGCACACAACTGTCGACTCGCGGGGAAGGCCACTGTAATCCTTGGATTATGCGTTCCCATGTTTCGTTTTCTGAAAACATACATGATGATAATAAGTTAAATAGGGAAAGTGTATTTTGATCGCATATCACGCCTGCTTCCCACAGATTTAGGCTGCGTTTCAACTGATGCTGAGCTGAGCTAAGCGACAACGGTCAACCTAACTGTAATCAACTGAGTATGCTAACTGTGCGAATCGAACTCTTCCTTTCCCTTTTGGATCTTCAGCCTGAACCAGTGGCGCACAGAGGCACTTACCGAAGTGGAACCGCCACAGTTCGTTGGTGGGGTGCCCGTTGGCCTCCCCCCCGAAGATGTAGAGGTGAGCGCCGGCGCGCAGCCCCGCGTGCCCGCTGCGCGCGCTCGGGGACAGCTTGGCGGGCGTGCGCACCAGCGTCCACACGCGGGACACTGCAGGTGAACACAGCTATGTCTGATTGCTTTTCCATTCACAATTTTAATACTTAAAAGATACTTCTATGCTAGCTACGTACTAATTTTCTGCCCATTATAGGTATTTCAAAGCTCTTTTGAAATTCAGAGCTTTTGAAGGCACATCGACCCCTGACACCCGTTAGGATTTGTCTGACGCTTTTAGGAAATCTAAAATTCTGACAGCATTGACCATTAATACACTAGGTATATGATATAGACACGGAGGTCAGATGGCAAGGATCATGTTCAATATAATCGTGACCTGGACTTTGAAGTGTACAAATTGTGTATTTTTAGAGTCAGCAAAGCGCCTCTAGCTGATAGTAATGTAAATGCGCGGGGCCTGCTACTGTACACGTGCTAGTGCTTCCCTCCACCTCCCATGGCTCTACCAACCTCTCGGTTATACGAGCCGAATCTCGGGAGAGTGCGCTGTACTAGCATTTCGCATCTCTCCCCAGTCGCACCTGCTTGATCTCCCTACAAGTTGTCTATAGTGTCGCCTATCTATGCGCACGTGCTAGTGCTGTAGTGTGCACTGTACGTACTGGTGTCGTAGTGCCAGA
Source organism: Apomyelois bistriatella (assembly GCA_947044815.1). Taxonomy (NCBI): domain Eukaryota; kingdom Metazoa; phylum Arthropoda; class Insecta; order Lepidoptera; family Pyralidae; genus Apomyelois; species Apomyelois bistriatella. Next base: position 13,015,664 of record OX345700.1, read on the forward strand.
GGTCGGCGCAGTCGCGCAGGTCGCGCTGCCCCGCGTGCACGTACAGGCGCGCGCCGTGCAGCGCGGCCGCGTGGCGGTGCCGCGCCGGGCCCGGGACCGCTGTCCGCACTTGCTGCCAGCTCTCTGACTCTGGAACATATCACCATCATCATTTCAGCTGCGGTCTACTACTAGACAGCATCCAGCGTTTGCCTGCTACCATTTTCAGGTCGTCTTACCATCTAGTCGGAACTGGAACATGGTATACTTACATTGTTTTTTATTTAATTAACTCAGAAGCACCAACGACTATTAACCGACCGAAACTCATAACATCAGAACTCCCCAAGGCATTTTGGAAGTTCTTAAAAAGATTCGGTCTGGTGTTGAGATATGTCATAGAAAAAGAAAAATGTTCATAGCACAAAGGTGGGTCACTGTCGACCAGCAGTAATCTGTATGAGCCATAGAATTAAAAAAAACACCAGCACTAATTTAACAAATGAACTAACAAGTGGCAAAGTATGCAGTAAGATTTTTTTACGACAAAGCTCTATTAAAGACTCTCACCATAATGAAACGCCCAAAGCTCATTAGTGGACCCCCTCAGGTCCATATACCCGCCGTATATGAGCAGGCAGTCCTTCAGCGAGTGCGCGGAGTGTCCGCGGCGGCCGCGGGGCCCGCAGGGGCGGGGCGCGCGGGGGGCGCGGCGGCGGGGCGCGGCGTGGCTGCTGTGGCCGGCCAACTTGCGCCACAACTGGCTCTGATTGAACATATTACAGGTTTGATAAACACATGTTGACAAGAAACTTCTAGGGTCAAATCGGGAACCCTCCACTTGGCTTCAGAATGAGAGACTCAGCTTCAGAATGTATTTCGCTATGCCCATAGCTGTTACTTATCAAGTGTAAGTAAAGCAATGTGTTGCCTACCATGCGTGTGTAAATATCGGTAAACCGACACAACTATACTTGTAAATAGTTTCATACTGCTACATGTTGGTCAATACTTTAACTAGGCTAGTTGTTAACTGGTGTTTTGTTTATGTAAGTATAAAATATTTTTTTTTTATGTTCGTTTAGACTTAAACAATATTTCCATAGGTACCTACTTACATTTTTCTTTTTGAGCCGTAAAAAACAGGAAAAATTTAATTTCAAAAGTTCACTCAATTCAACTGTTTGTGAGATTTATCTCTTGACGGATAGACAAACTGTAGTTTGTTTATACCTTTTGAGGTATGCGCGGAACCCTAAAATTGTTTCCATATAAAAATTCATCAAAATCGGTCAAAAAATCTTAACATCAATTACCTATAGGTAAATAATTAAAATAATAAATATTATTTAGGAATAATAGCTATGATATGTAATGGTGGTGGGTAAGTAGTTATGTAAGTACATAAATAAGAATGCGTGTTCACGAGAACGCTGCCGACAAACTGTCTCGCAGTTTGGCAGACAAGATATAATGTAATGTACTGTTTTTATGAAATAAAGAATAAAAAAAAAAAGAATGAAAGATTCTCGATTTGACCCCGAAAAGCCACCAGTCAGGGTTTGAATTATACTGGCTTTTGTGTGTTATAGATCGCGTCATGTAAAATGAACGCTGGGCGATTTACCGATGTATATGCGGTAAGGTGTCATCTGGCGCATGCGATTGGTTCATTGGCTTCCGTCTCCGCTCTCCTCCAGCGTTCTTTTTATATGACGCGACCTGTATATATCCAGACAGAGCTGTGTCTCACCTCCGTGTCGTAAATCCAGAGCGGCGTGTCGTTGGTGAGCGCGCTCTCGCCCCCGAACACGTAGAGGCGCGCCTCGTGCGCCGTCACGCTGTGCTCCTGCAGCGCGGGCGGCGGCTCCCCGCGGGACTCCAGGCGCTGCCACTCGCCTGTCGCTGGTGACAATTACGTTGCTTTTCAATACTAAAAGTTGACATTGTTACTGATACCACAACTCTCCAATCAGTTCCGGCAAGTGTAGATGTGGAAAGTAGGTATCCAAGTGAATTTACCATAGACGAAAAGCTTAAATAATCGGTCAGGGTCGACCTATAAAACATACTGAGACCAAATATTAGCTTCGCCGAAATCGGCGAATGTGTAAGTGTAAAAGACGAAAGTATTGAGTATGGAGGAAGCGAAAGAGAGTTTGGAGATATGATGGGTGCGAGTCGTGTGAGCACGTGTAGGTTGCGATCCCCTTGTTCAATAAGCAATGCAGCTATGTCGTTGAATGAAAACACGTTTGTCCACAATAACTTGATTTATTCCTGGTGTATCACCATTTACACAGTAGTACAAGCAAGGCGCTATTTCAATTATCAACAATATAGTTACAAATTACATCGTGCAACTAGAACGCCATTTATGAAAGTTTTTGTCAGCACTATCTGTCAAACAAAAGTTTTGCGGAAAGAGCATGAGAGCTACTTCCGCCGGCAAAGAGTTGCCAGAAATCAGTGGCGATAAAAGCGCCACACCACCCCCCTACGGAGAAAAATAGGCAAGGAAAATAGGAATCTAATCGTAAATTTTAAACTTTACCTGTCTACCGGAGCGAGTGACTACAGGTGGTTTTGGCAAAGAAATCGTAGGGGGATCCGGCTTAGCCGGTACAGGCTTAGGTGCGGATGGCAACCCTGATGGAACATTAGGTTCCTCGATAAAAGCTGGTTTTAATCGGTCTATACTAACTATTGTAGTTTTCCCTTTACAGTTAATGGTAAAAGTCTTACCGTCTGCCGACCTTTGCAGAACCTGGTAAGGTCCAGTGTATGGAGGCTGTAGAGGGCGACGAACAGTATCGTCGCGTAGGAAAACATGGGACACAGAATTTAAATCTTTAAAAATAAAAGGTTTTGTGTTTGTATGTCGCGATGCTGGAGTTGGTCTTATTTCGGACATATAAGTACGCAACGTAGAGACAAAATCCGCGGCGTCGTTAGGACTCGGATTTGGGACATCAACCAACATCTCCCCAGGAAGGCGAAGAGTTTCCCCATATAGCATCTCAGCTGCTGTTGATTTGATATCCTCTTTATAAGCTGAGCGCATTCCTAAAAGTACTAGGGGGAGAGCTTGTGTCCAAGAAACACCGTGGCACATAAGAGAAGCTTTGAGCTGTCGGTGAACGCGTTCAATCATACCATTTGCGGCAGGATGGTATGCGGTCGTACGAATACGTTTAGTGGCAAAATTGTGCATTAATCGTCGGAACAAATCGGACTCGAACTGAGTTCCTCGATCTGTCGTAATAACTGAAGGCACACCAAAACGCGATATCCACTCTCGAATGAAAGTTGAAGCTACTTCCTCTGCCGTCACTGAACGCATTGGCCACACTTCTGGCCACCTGGTAACCCTGTCAATGGCTGTAAGACAGTATCGATATTCGTCACTTACAGGTAGCGGTCCTATGATGTCTATATGAACATGTAGGAAACGACCAGATGGGACGTCAAATGTACCAAGTGGAGCTGTATTATGCCTCGATATTTTACTACGCTGGCAAGCCTCGCACGTACGTGACCACTCCCGGCAGTCTTTTTGAATTGAGGGCCAAACGTAGCGTTCCGCTACTAGGCGAGCGGTAGCGTTACCACCTGGGTGGCTTAGATTATGAAGTTTTTTGAAGATATTACGACGTAAGTCGGGAGGGACGTACGGACGAGACTTGCCAGTGGAAACATCACAATAAAGAGATAACCCCGTGCCAGGAATATCAACCTTGGTCAATTTAAGGCTTGTTGAGTTAGATTCTAAGATATCAGACAACTCTTTATCCGATAGTTGTGAAGATGAAAGCGTTTCATACTCTTGTTCCAAAGAGATGGCGTCTATCCGTGACATGGCGTCAGCTACTACATTGTCCTCTCCTTTAATATGCTTAATATCAGTAGTGAATTGACTAATGAAAGAAAGTTGATTTAATTGAGAAGGTGGGAGTTTCTCACGACGCTGTACGAAAGCGTACAGCAGTGGTTTGTGGTCAGTATAAATAGTACAGTGTTGGACCTCGAGAATATGACGGAAATGTTGCACGCTTTCGTACACCGCCAGGAGTTCCCTGTAATAAGCTGGCCACTGGGACTGGGTGGGAGTTAGTTTCTTGCTGAAGAAAGCAAGGGGGAACCACTCTCCATCTATTTGTTGTTGTAAACAAGAACCAATGTGGACGCTTGAAGCATCCGTGAAGAGTCCCAAAGCTGCACCACTGATGGGATGTTGAAGGAGTGTAGCATCACACAAACTTTTCTTACAATCCTCGAATTGTTTAAGAAGCTCAGGTGTCCATGGATATGGTTTTGCACCTTTACTTTTGGTAGAAACCAGGGCATCAATTAACGGTGCCTGAAATTGGGCGGCGTGAGGAATGAAACGGCGATAAAAGTTTATCATGCCGAGGAATCTCCTCATACCCTGTACGGTTTCAGGAGGGGGAAAATCTAATAAATTTTGGATGCGGTCCTGAGGAGGGCGAGTACCTTCAGCACTGATGACGTAACCGAGAAACTTGACTTCTTTAGCACCAAGCACACATTTGGAAGGGTTGATAACTACACCATAATCTTTAAAACGTTGAAACAGGATGCTTAGGTGTTCTTTATGAGAAGTCTCATCGGGAGAGAAAATGAGTACATCATCAATGTATGGAAAACAGAAATCCAAACCCCGTGTGACCTCATCGATAAACCGCTGAAAGGTTTGACCGGCGTTTCGTAAACCAAAAGTCATGAAGGGAAATTCGAAGAGGCCAAACGGGGTAACGATGGCTGTCTTCGAGATATCATCCTGATGAACCGGAATTTGATGATACGCTTTTACAAGGTCGCAGGTACTGAAGATGGTAGCGCCAGCAAGACTGTTAGCAAAGTCATTAATGTGCCTAACAGGATACCTATCAGGTACGGTCCTGGCGTTCAGGGCGCGGTAGTCGCCGCATGGACGCCAGGTGTCATCTTTCTTAGTCGCCATATGCAGTGGTGCAGCCCAAGCGCTCTTAGAAGGACGTGCAATACCACTGCGCACCATGTCTTCAAATTCCCGTTTGGCTGCGACAAGTTTAGAAGGAGCCAGTCTGCGTGGACGACATGACACAGGTGGACCTTCAGTGGTCTTAATATAGTGGACGGTGTTATGCTTAACGACCCTGGGTAAGCCAGGTGGTCGTGTGATTTCAGGGAACTCAGCCAAAATGTCAGTAAATGGAGAACTTCCAGAAGAAACAGCTTTTATACTTTCCTGGTGAGATTGTGCAATAGAAGCACAGACATGCAACTTAGTGTTTCCATCAATCAACCTTTTATTCCGACAATCTGGCAGTAAGTTATAATAAGTTAAGAAGTCAGATCCGATGATGGCTGTACTGACATCAGCAATGATAAAATTCCAGTGAAAGTCACGTCTTAATCCTAAATTGAGGTGGAGAGTAATGTTTCCATATGTCTTTATAGTACTCCCATTTGCAGCGCTAAGATTATAGTCAGCAACCGGAGCCCGATTTTTTAAAAACCTACGGGGATAACAACACAGGTCCGAACCAGTGTCAATTAAAAATTGGTGCTTGGACGTGCGATCAGTTATAAATAGACGGCGGCTGGTAGGTGAACAATCAGAGGCCGCCTCTACTGATTGTTGGGCGAGTTTTCCGGGGCCATCCAAGTGCATGGTTTTATGCACTTACTTGCTTTGGCATTAAATTTTTTATGGTACCAACAGATTCGATTACGTGTATTACTGCGAGACTGATTGTTGGAAAAAGACCTATTTCGAGACCTACTGCGGGTTTGAGGTACCGAAATTGCAGCCACTTGCTTACTAAGCTCCTCAATTCTTTCTGATAATCTTTCTAATGTTGCTGAAGACGAAGGAGGGGCTGAACAAGCAAGAACCTGTTTCGGGTTGGAAATTTCCATAACTTTGTCTGCTAACTCGGCCATTTTATCTAAAGGCAATTCCATTTGGGACGCTACAATAGCCTGAACCTGCTGTGGGAGACGACGAATCCATAATTGGCGGATAATGTTAACATCAGATAATATTGAACCGGCCAGGGAGCGGAGATGCCTGAGGAACTGGGATGGTTTCCTATCTCCAAGCTCCTCGTCGCTAATGAGTTGCCTAACTCGCTCTTCCTCCGACATTGAAAGCCGTCTGATGAGTTCTTGTTTAAGCCTAGGGTACCTCTCCCCAACCGGGGGAGGGCTGGTTATGATGTCCTCGACCTCCTGTGCATACTTATAGTCCAAATGACCAATAAGATAACTATACTTGGTACTGTCCGTAGTAATTCCCGCTATGTCAAACTGTGCCTCTACAGTAGCAAACCAAACAGCTGGTTTGTTTGGCCAAAATGGTGGAATTTTTGCTGTAACCTTACAGATTTGAGATTGGGACTGAGTGAGCTTTAATTGCTCATTCTCAGCCTTAAGTCTGTCCAACTCTGCCTGAACCTCCTCCGGTTTCATTGCCATGTTTATGTTATAAAAAATATCAAAATGTTACTTGAAGGATGTTAAAAAAAAACTTAATTTTAATTATTGTGGCAAAAAGAGAAATACTATGGTAACAAGACAGAACTATTTTGAAAGAGGTGTGATGTGGGGCTTTAACCGTCTTACAAATTTTTCTCAAAATTAAAATCTGAAAATTATTTTTTTAGTGTGCGCAGGCAAATAAATTATTTTCCAACTGTTGAATACAATTAGCAAAACCTTTACCAAATTAAATTAAATAATATGCACAGCAAGACAACCAGTTATGAAAATAAATATTTTGTTAGTAGTACATGCCCCGTTCCGACCAAATGTTAAAAAATTTCAAATTATGTTAAGCGTAGCACATTAAAAAGTAACACCACATAAACCGTTATAGCTATAAAATGAGCACCAAATAGTCCTGGATCAAAGTTCAAATGCAAACACCGAAAATAAATAATAATGGAATTGTCCGACCTCACTGTCCAGTAGTTGATGAAACAGGAACCTGTTACTGCTGTCCGGCAGGAACTTTGCAGCCTTTGTGGATAGTACGCCTGGCGGAGACCTCTCTGTCTTATGCCCTGCGCCTTCAAACCCACGTAGCAACACCAAGGCCAGTTAGCGGATGGAACGGTTCAGTCGACGTTTTTTTGACAACGAACTGCAGCTTTTTCTTTTGTGATGGCGTCTTCCAGACGCCCACGTCAGGTCACCAATTTGGAGATATGATGGGTGCGAGTCGTGTGAGCACGTGTAGGTTGCGATCCCCTTGTTCAATAAGCAATGCAGCTATGTCGTTGAATGAAAACACGTTTGTCCACAATAACTTGATTTATTCCTGGTGTATCACCATTTACACAGTAGTACAAGCAAGGCGCTATTTCAATTATCAACAATATAGTTACAAATTACATCGTGCAACTAGAACGCCATTTATGAAAGTTTTTGTCAGCACTATCTGTCAAACAAAAGTTTTGCGGAAAGAGCATGAGAGCTACTTCCGCCGGCAAAGAGTTGCCAGAAATCAGTGGCGATAAAAGCGCCACAAGAGCAATAAATATCGCAGCAAGTACCTATACAAAAATTTTGTTCAGTCTTTTCTTTCCTGTTGACTTGATGTTAACCTTATACAAATTTCGGTATTTGATTCGCCAATAATGCGTCAAATTAATTAAAATTATTTAAAATGCCTACAAATCTCATTGCTTTTCAGTGCTATTACTGCTTCACAAAGTTGTTGAACGAGTTACGTTACATTTTCCGAACTTCAACCTTTACGTTCATCACTGCTGAAGTGCCCTCCAGTCAAACGCGTCATGCTCAGCGCTCTTCAACTGCTCGAGCTGCTCTCGGTAATTAGGTCGAGAGAAGTGGACCAATTACGATCGACGTTTTACGACTTTGTCGGCGAAATCTGGCAGCGTGACAGAACAACTTCGCTTTAGAATTTTAAAAGAACACTGTCTAAACCTAATTGGACTATTAGGACGATATAGCGTCAACGAGGTTTTCCAATGAGCAGATACTTCATACAACTGCGTCTGTGGTGCAGTGGTTAAGGCGATTGCTTAATGACCTGTTGGTTTTTGGTTTAAATTTTTTGCTTGCGTTCGGTTAGAAATTTGCCGCTTGCCGAAAAGTGGGGAAAATAGAGGCATAATGTTCTTTCACTATATTTTAGGTCCTCTCTCTATCATTTTAGCGTCGTTGTTGCATCATCCATTGATTGCTCCGAAACCCAGGGTACGTTTTCTTGTTAATTAATCTCAACTTTTTTGAGAATAAATATCTTTAAACCTAACTTCGAACAATCTTTGGGATCCTTATAGACTCAATTGTATTGTATATATGTTTTCTGCGACGTCAATCCAGCTTGATTTAGGTTCAACCCTTTTAGGCCCTCACCCCTGACGAAGGCAACATGGCCAAACATTTGTTCCCCACATAATTTACCGGTTTCATGAAACATGACTGTACCACACCGTATTTAGATCTTAGATCCTGTTAACTTGATAAGCACTTACCAAGACAGTATCTCCAGAAGTCCCTGAGCGGCACGGAGCCACCCGCGCCTCTGCCACCAAGGACATACACGTACCCCCCGAGCAGGGTCGCCGAGTGCTTGCCGCGTGTGCACGGCGCCGCGCCGCTGCCGGTGCCGCTTTCCACGCAGCTCCACATGTCAGCTGAAATAGAATATCAATTAATAAATTCTTGCAGCTTGCATCCGGAGAGATGGGCTGGATTACTAACAACATGGGTCCCAGCTGATGGGTATAGAAAGAGAGGAAGGCCAAGAAAAAGATGGTCAGATAACTTCGAAGAGGATTGTATAGAAGCAAGAAAAAGAACAGGTACGCATGGAAGAAAAGAGGGGAAGCTTTTGCCCAGCTGTGGGACACACAGCTAGAAAAAAATGACATCTAATAGCGCTTAAGATAATACATAAAATCAAGACAGATTGTGGTATCAAATGACTATCGTGCTTATTTTATCGTCGACGTAGTGAGACGCAGCAGCCGCGTTCTTAACTAATATTAAGTATATACAGGTTACTCAATGCACAGAATAGATAATAATTAAAGACACTAGTAGAAACGTACCCAAAATGTTAGTAATGTTTGCTCTCACTAAGTCTGATATAGAAATAAAGGAGACAACTGTCATCCTCTCCTCTGACCTGAGACCTGTGTGCCGGAAGATCTGTATACAGCTTCAGCAGGCGTTTAAAAAATGGCCCAATTTTGAGCCCAAAAAAATATTTAAATAGGCCATCGACTCGTTAGGAAAAAGAAGAATTAGGTGATACATACATTGCTAGTTAAATAAAAGCTTTTGAAATAGGCTAGTTGACTTGTATTTTGTTTAAAATAATAATAATAAAATACAACAAAACCCCAAAATCTTAAAGTGCAATCACCATCCACGCATCATCTCATCAAGAACCTCCCCTTACGAGCCCTCAAAGACTTTCGCGTCAAAGAAACTATCCCCTCGTATATAACTCAGCATATGCAGCCAAATGAAACGGGGCTCCCTTGAGGGCCGCGGGGCCCCACTTGCGCGCCCCATAAGTATTGTTTATAGGGAATTTGCGCCCCTCAGCCCGAGTTATCGTTTACAACGTGTAAATATTAGGAGGATGCAGTTTGCGACTCTGAATTATGGATTACAAGGTAAATAATGCTGCAGAATTTTCTACTTATATGAAACAAGGTGGGTCTCGGGTCGTGTACCCCACTAAATGGTAGGTTTAAAAAAGGTGAAACTTTAGCCTAGCTCGGCGCGTGTGTTTGTAATGATAGCGCGCGTCAAGCGACGGCGAGTGCGCGGCCATGTTTCGATTGGTCGCCATTTTCTATTTTTGGCGCCGCCACCGTGCTTCAGAAGGCACGTTAAGTCGCTGGTCCCGGCTGCTATCGGTAGATGGAACTCGTTAGGCTATGTCAGATGCAATATGACTACTCAGATTATTATATTTTTATTGGACTCATTGCAATTTGGAAATTATGATAACATGTTGACTTTATTATTTTGACTTGGGTATATTATCTTTTTTTTTAAATTTGACATTTTGTTTTAAATTATGTATCCTTATTATTGAGTATTTTTTAGACATGATAGATTTGCACGCCTTACTAAGGTAGAACGTATTCGCACATTCATATTGTTACAACATTCATGCAAATAAAGATATTTGATTTGATTTTATTTGCCTTTAGGCAGCCTGAAAAATCTGACTTTGTTGGCCACTAACACACCCGGATCATATTCCTGCTGGTCTGGTTTCTCTGTAAAAAGGGTTACGAAGGGCAGACGACAGTCGCTCTATTGTAATAACCAGCACCGCCTAATCAGGACTATGATTAATAGCGTACCCTGGGCTCTGAAGCGTAAGCTGAAGATGCAACCAGGAAACACGCTCGGACGAAGAAAAAAGGTGAAACTTTGTTTCCATGAATATTGTCAGATTCTGAAACTAGCTGTGACCACAGAAAACTTAACTAGTTAGACTTCCGTCTGTCTATCAGAGGGCTTATCTCGTGAACTAAAAAAATAACTTCCCATTTAGATTGTGTGATGAGCTAATGGGATTGGATTGTTTTTATTACAATTTTGCAGGAGATTTTTACTTTATGAGTAAGTAAGAAACCTGCTTAAATTGAACTCTCAGTTAAAAATCACTACATAGTATAAAACAAAGCCGCTTTCTCTGTCCCCATATCCATTTGTATGCTTAAATCTTTAAAACTACGCGACGGATTTTGATGCGGTTTTTTTTAATAGATAGTGATTCAATAGGAAGGTTTTTATGCCCATGCGAAGCCGCGGTGGGTCGCTAGTTATACTTATAAATAGATAGTTACTACTTGCAACCATTTATCTACTAATCACGTTACTACCTACATCAAATTAATTAAGTACTAGGATAGGACATGATTTAGTTTGGGTTGAGATGAGATTTTTCCAGAATTACCCCCGTGGGGGCTCCCCGTCTCAAGTCCAATAAAAGCATCAACTGGGGGCTTATCGAGTCGGCAATAATTTATATTAATAGGGCTTCCAGCAGGCAAGATGATTATAAGTTTTGCTAAGAACTGTGAAGGTGAATCTGGACATAATAAACTGCCCTGGATAATAGCCAACCAGCTTATCAAAAGAGAGTTTTCTATTATAGTTAGATTTTTCAAAATTTTGCGCCGATGTGTTCTTTTAACGTTGTTTCTTTAAAGATCAGTGTGTTAAAGTCTTTATTTATTTAGTTTCTCAATTAAATAAATCCGACTATTAGGACTTATTTAATTGAGAAACTTAATAGTTTCCCTGTAAAAAGGGATACAGAGGTTAGGTAGCTTACTAGGTACCATCACAAAAAACCATGCAAGAACAATTTAGCGAAGGGAATGTCGCTTTACATCTTGTATTGCTCCGTCTCACTTACTCACTCGTTTTGGATGTTTTTTAGAGATGATAGAGTAAGAGAGATAGAAAGCCACCTGATGGCACCAGGTGCTCAATTGTAATAACCACTTCTGCCATAGGGTACGTAAGTAATTTTACATGCTCTAATACCTGCCCCTGCCATAACTAGGTTTAAAGTGTACCCTGGACTCTGAAGCCTTGTTGATGCATTTGGGAAACATGATGATAATTTGTCAAGAGACCGTGCATAATGAATGGTTTAGGATTGTTGGCACCAAGTCTTTCTCTTCGTTCGATGTAAGTGATCTTACTTCTGTCTACCCACCACGTCAGAGGCTGAGATGCGGTTCCAAAGAACTCTGACACCTACACGATATAAATGAATGAATGCCCACCCATGATAAAATATGAATTTAGAAGCAATCAAATAAATACAACAGGTGAAAGAGTAATTTAGATTTAAAGTAGGGTTTGTCCGGATTCAGTGACCCTCATTGCACCCCTCGTTTGCCCTGTCACCTGTCTTCGTCACCCGGACCCTCTCCCTGGGCGTTGAAACATTGTAACCATCTAAACACAGGTTTGCTTTTTCGTGGTCAGATTAAAAGGTTTAAAAAGTGCAGTAACTGGTGGATAGGGCACACCATTTTTATTTATACTAGGTAGATTTTGAATGGAGTTTTAATATCCGTAAAATGGGCAAAAAAAAAGAAAAAATGGGGATCAACATTTTGGGAAAACTAATTTCGGGGAATTGGTCTTCAAAGCAGAATGTTATTACGGGTTTGAAGAGAGCAGTAGATATATTAGTTTTATTTAGTAACAGAACATGAAAGAATAACATAGCCACAAAAATCTGACTGTAATCTAACTTACCTAGTAGAAACAGGAAATATCAGTTATAGCAATGTCCATTCCAATCTACGCGATGAATGGGTCAGCTCATGTGTGGCGCTTCATAATTAAGATGTGTGCAGTGGGCATGCCTCCCAGTCGCCTGTAAAGGAGAATGGGGGCAGAAGTCTTTGTGAGAGTTGATTTGATATTCATATATGCTCGAAGAACAGAAAAACTTATGTGAGGAAAAAAGGCAGAGAATAGTCTCGAAACTGAGCCGCCTGATTGGATATAAGATCAATTTGCTATATCCAGAGATAGCAGTTTGAATTGCAGTAGCCCGAAAGATCGCGAGAAATTTTTATTTTCTGCTACCTAGGTAGATTTTGAATGGGGCACTTAATAGCCGTAAAATAGGCCAAAAAATTGGAAAAAATGAGGATTAAACATTTGGGAAAACTAATTACGAGGAACTTAAGACTAAAATAAGATGAGCTCTATGTTAAGGCTTTTGGTAAATGAATGGGAATGAAGGATGGACGAAAACATTTACATAGATATTTTTTTTTTTTTTTACTTTGTACTTTATAATTTTTTTTTATGAACTATTTCTATGTCATTATGTGTATTATTAAATAGCAGACCTCTTGGGGGACCTCAGTTCATATTAAGAATTACCGAAATCGTCAACCGAGTCGATAATAAGACGAGAGAGCTGAGCATAGAACAAGTAATCGCACTAATAGGACGTTTTCACAATCATTGTTATAGGTATTGTGAAATACATGCAAGTGTATTCTATTGATTTCCCAGAATTCTCTAATGTGATTTTTTACGTCGTTTCTTCAATGAATGGAGGGCCTCCCAGAGACCTCCCAAAGTGAGGGGGTGGGTAGGGAGTAAGGGACAGTTATCTCGTGTTGGCTCTTAGTGACTAACGAGCAGCCGCGACTCGACGGGGCATTGGAAATCTGCTGCTCTGACTAAAACATAAACAAGGTGAATAAGTATATCTTCTAGTCTATCTAGTAGTCTTCTTATTGAGTAGGAATGGCTACTTTTATACTTACTACAATATAATCAAAAAATTTACTTAACATGTGTATAACATATTATTTCTTTCGTCCAGATCAATGCTGCTAATTGGTCTAATGAATTTAGTAATTTTATTTGAAGATTTTATAGTACCTAGTATCGCAAATAACAACTAGGTTCATAGGTTATAATGTTAAACAGTTACTCGCTCCTCGTCCTAAATAATATATACTTAATTTTGGAAGAGATACCTATTATATAGAAAGATGCATTCATTCATACAGTATGGGTTCGTCAATCGACTCTGAACACCTTAGTGTTCAGAATTTTTCGATATCCCTTCTCAAATTCTTACGTAGTTCCTTTGACGACCCCCAGAGTTAGATGTTTTAATGTAATTAAGTAGCAATTAAAACTGATTTTTACGATAATAGAGCTTTGTGGAGTTCCGTTTCGATTATCATCATTTCATGTAGGTGACACAGTCAATCGACCATGAGCACCCTAGTGTCAGAGTTCATTGGAACCGCATTTCGGCCTTTGACGTGGTTTCTTTAACGACTACCAGATGGCAGCCGAAACCAACGGCTTTTAACGTGCCTTCCGAAGCACGAAATCATCTTATTATCGGACAATCAGGTGAATCAAGCTTACAATGTCCTAACCAAACTTGAAACAACTAAACAATGTATGCTTTCCGTGGAAATCGACCCCACGACCCCCGGGTCTGAGGCCAACGCCTTAACCACTGGACCACGAAGGCAGTTTCGGCGGAAGGCTTTAAGCCGTAAGGAAGACAATAAAAGCAATCGGACAATTTGCCGCTCCACTACTCGCAATCCGCAATGAATACAAACTCTATCTGCCATCACGATGCAAATTCCGTACACTCTACCACAGGACAGACATTTGGAAGATAAGCACGAGTACGCACTTACCGCTTAAGCGGTTAAACGATCGATGGTAATAATTTCGGGGACGCCATTATGCAATGCATGCTAATGCCATTTGGTGGTTTAGAGAAGAATGCTGAAAAAATTTGAAATACCTTTGAGGTTAGAATGGAGACGATACTACCCAAAGGTAGAACTCTTAGATGCTTGTAGCCCTAGGTCTGCCTGGTGCGCTTTACAATTTGAATTTTGTATAATAAAGGATTAATAATTGAATCGCCAACTTTCCCTTTACTACAACACACCGTGCCTATATCAGTCATTCAAAAATATGGAATCATTTAAACAACGTATGCTATGCTAATGCTTACTGTTATACCTAGTACCTATTATACTTTTAGATTGTTTGGCACTGTAAAGTTGTCGTGGCTGGCGTGCAGCTAGGGCGGCGGACTGCAAATCAGATTTCCCGCCCGCCACGCGTTGCGTGCACACACCAGAGGGCAGAGTACGATGTGCTTTTGTAGAAAATACTTTTTGTAGAAAAATGTGGCGTGCAATAATGTTCTATTTTCAACCGACTGCGCCATAGGGTCTTATTTTTGAAGAATATAAATTAAATCTGTTAAAATATTCCTATGACAAGTTCTACCTAAATGGCTCGATGAATTTCAGCTATAGATGTACTTTTGTATTGTGTTAAAATTGAGGGAATGACTGGGCATAACAAAATCTTTTTTTTTTATTTTGCAATAATTTATTTGTGATGTGAGGCAATTTGAAATAGGTATGGAATATATAATATACCTATAGAACAAGGGCTTTGAACCAATATATAACTAAGAATGTAAACGAAAACACGCTTAGATGAAAGTGAGATTATCTGCTATTAAGGTCATAATTGTAATAGCATTCGATTTTAATATTTGACGTGAATGGAGGTTATGAATATTAAGGAATTGAGGATGGACAATTTTATAAGTCGGTTAGTAATTTCTTATTATCAGTCAAGCAAGAATAAAGGCTTCTCAAAGCAGTCTTTAATTACACACACAAACAGCACACATAATTAACAACTATACAACACATTTTTCCTTTTTAAGTAGTTACATTTGTATGAACTTTATCTACCATTTCCATTGAAGTTTAAAAGAAAAATGTAAGTATAAATTATTCGGACATGGAGTAACATGATTGTAGATTAAACTATTGATTTGTTTTGTGTGGCACCCTGCCCCGCCGCAGTATTTCAAATATTTTGATATTACTTCCCTTTCAGCGGAAATATTTGCAATGACAGGCAAATCCAGACCTTAAAGTCTTCAATAAAGGGTTCAAAATTAGGGAAAATATGAAAACGTCCACCCTTACAACAGAAATGCTTTTAGTGGACGGTGTTATTCAAAAGTGAGCATTATTTCAATTAAAAAGTGTGTATTGTGCATTGGAACCAGCCCTATGGGGGTTGAACGACCCCGACTGCTGTTGTTATGCAATGCGTCTGTCTGTCTGTCAGTCCACAAGTCAGGTAGTAATGGGGGTGTACTGGCTGCTGATCGTTATTTATTGGGAGCTATCGCCCTCACCACTCAGTTTTCTAGAGGAGCAATTAGATTTGTTGGATTTGTATCACACAATCATGAAATTGAATGTGTATGGCATCTCGATTTAGAAATAAAGCACTAGGTACCGTAATATTTGACTAAAGCATTGGAAAACCAATGTATATTGTACCTTATGCTATACATAAAGGTTTCTCACTTGTTCCATGGAACTATTTGCCAATGGAACTAGTGAGAATTATCGCACTTTATTGTACCTAAACACTAAACTTTACAAATAGGTAATGTTTGACTACTTCACAATACCACAAAAAGAGAAATTTCAGAAACAAATTTACTCAACCAGTGAGGCATAAAGGCGGACTTATCACTAAATCAATCTTCTTGTCAACCTCATGTAGGCTATATGTAGAGATATCAATCTATACTTTATTTAAAAAGAGTGATGGTAATAGGCAGGCCTAACTACAAAATATTGGGCATTACAATTTTGTGTATCCTCGGCTCCGGAGCAATTCAAAATGGATCCAGGAAAATGCTAAAACGAAAGTTTTATAAAGGTAAAGTGCGATTGCGATTGGTCGTAAATCCCGGATACAGAAAGGGTCGAAGTTTTATTGCAACATCAGATTAAATTTTTAAAAGTGCGAAATTTCGCGAAACTTACATTACATGCCACAAGCCTTGTGATTTACGAGATTGCAAAATGGACACTATTTCTAGTGGAATTTGTTAAATTATAGTAATGTATTAAATATTGCAATAATAACGATACATTTGAAATAAAACTAATAAGTATTTAATCCAACTAATATTATAAATGCGAAAGTAAGTTTGTTTGTTTGTTACGCTATCACGCCCTAATCTACTGAATCAATCTTCCTAAAATTTTGCATACACATAGAAGTATTGAAAATGACATATTAGCGTGCCTTTCATACCGGTAAAGCACTGTTCCAGATAATTCCACGAAGCCGCAGGCGAAAGCTAATATAATATAATAATATAGTTCCTAATAATGATCATGCATATATTTGAGTATTTATTTCAATTTAACAAAAAACAAAGAAGTTTATCATGAGAGTACCGAGCTTCATGTCAAGAATTTAAAACGTCTAATGAAAACCACAGTTTTCGGTACTCCGGGTTTTCTGTACAGCATCATACTGTTGATTCTACATCTGACCCAGTCTAGAGGTTCGGCTCATAATGGGAGCAATTTAGAACTCTGAAAGATCCGTTTATCACGGAGGTCCCTACATTAATCATACTGATAAGGGAGAGCAAGATTTAAATTTGGCTTTCCGGCAGATTTGTTATGTAGGTTTGAGCATTTGGTAAAAAATATTAATTTGAATCAATTTCAAACGATGTTATTTATGTTTTACTAGCTAACCTGGCGAACTCCTTACCGCCTAAACGCACCGTTAAAACCTTCCCTGAACTTCCACAAATATTTCAAGATCAAAATTTTCCAAATCGGGCTTTTCTCGAGTTTTAGCAAGACTAACGAAGAGCAATTGTTTTTTTATATACGGAAGAAGATTGGACGTTATAAATAAAAATATTCTTTTCGGTTTTTATCCATATCATATCATTTGTTATTTCAAAGTTTAAATCATATAACAACCGATCTACAGAAAGTAAGACATTATACCTATTAGTAGAATATTTCACACAGGCAGTGAACGCGGCAAATAACTCAAAATACCGAATGCCATTGGCGCAAAAAGGTTCTGAAATGAACATATTTTCAAAGATATTGCATTTGTCAGGGATTGAAAAATTTCTCATATTTACCTACCGTAACTACAACAACCCTCCCTCACTCAGTGATGCGAGGCTGATGTGTGAACCCTGTAGGGATGTTCCCAACTCTGTAAATAATGTCTACAGCGCCTAAACATTTTGTAGTCAAATCCTAGCTGACAGGTTCAAAATATACATGGTAACCGCAAGCCTTTTCACTAAATTGTGCAAGATTTTTAATTTAAATAATTTTATGCAAAACATACTTACGAAATTTACATAGTCAACGTTAGAAACAGAACTATTTAAAAATATTAGTATATTAATACGTAGTAATTTGCTGCAAATAATTAATTACTTTTGTAAAAAGGGTAAGTACATCAAATGAAAGTAACAGTTGTAAGTGAGACCTGCATCTGCTTTCCTCAAAATATAAGAAAATGCTTATATTTCCTTTATCAAAATATTACACTAGGTCAAATAGTTACACGTTGGGCGCCAATTATTCATATAATCCATAGATAAGATAGGTAATGTTAAATGTACTTCTAAATCATAAAACTTCTGAAATGTTAAATGTATACATGTGCACAGTCGATTAGGTAATTGCAGTTGTCAAAATACCACAGTTCTCAATATGTTACATACCTACCACGTTCACGTTGGGCGCCAAATAGTGATTTTTTGACGTGAATTTATTGTTTGTACATTAATAATTATATTACTATCTTTTTTATAACAAACACAAATAGGTAATGATTAATTAACCGTTTAAGTATATAGCACAGCAAAATGCGCAAATTTGATATTTGCAAC
This sequence comes from Apomyelois bistriatella, assembly GCA_947044815.1. Taxonomy (NCBI): domain Eukaryota; kingdom Metazoa; phylum Arthropoda; class Insecta; order Lepidoptera; family Pyralidae; genus Apomyelois; species Apomyelois bistriatella. The sequence goes on from OX345700.1 coordinate 13,033,947, forward strand.
CAAATTACATACTTTTAGAAAGGAAACGAATTCTATGATATTATGTATGAACAAGATATAAAGCCATTGAAAAATTGAACTAAATTAATCTATCTCTTGCTGTGCAGCATCCTATTATTGGCCAATCCTCCCTCAATTACTGATGTCCAGCTAAGTAAATCTCGACACGCGTCGCTTCCCCTGCCTCTGGTTATATCGGCAAACAAACAACTCACCACGGGACCCTCAGCGGCTCAGCATCTCATCCAATTTCCGTTTGTCAACACTGTTGGCACTAAAACGTTCATTCACTACGATTGAATCGCTGAATGAGTAAATGCTTTGTTTGTGTCGAACGACAGTGCATTGAACCGTGAGGTTAGGTTTAGGAGCGACGCGGCGACAAGCGCGCGGAACCGGCGACGCACTGAGGGCGCCGGCCTTCGGGAGCGCGTTCCAACGTTAGCCTTCCGTACGTAACGCGCAGGATTGAGTTTCAGGAGATGCTTGAGGCTGTGTTATGCGATACAACCATCTCTTTCGTACAGACATAGAACCCATATAATTAAAATGTTACTTTGTGAAAAATATTTAATTCTTTTACGTATTATCGAATAAAAATGTTTGTGATGGATTAATTAAATATATAAGTGTCTACTGTAGACCCAGTTATGTACTTTTCTTTCATCTTAGTATTTTCGCCTGGTCGCATCTTCAGCTGGTCGCTGCGTTGCCCAGGATCTACTTTTACGATTTATTTCATCTTTACTCATATTTTCACAAAAGTGCAAGTGAGTAAAGATTAAAAAAAAGGTGACAAGGTAAATTATAACTGAAGTGCACAGAAAAACACAAAATGTGAAAAGTCAATCAGGCCGACTCATTTTTACAGTGCTAAGTCAAAGACTGGTTGTGTAAGTTTGACAATAATCACATTTAGGACAGCAAGTCTGCAGTGATCCCATTCCGTAAGGTTTTAACTTCCGCACTGTTGAATCCTGGCTGTTACGCAACCCACGGAGGCCGCCGGCAGCCGGTCACTGAACCTAGTTCCATTCAGCTATCGTCAGCCAAACTGAAGCTGAACTACCACGCCTATGTGTGTGGGTTGGACACAAAAGCGATTATTGTTTTCTATCCACAAAAAATGGTTCTTTTTGTAAATATATTAACCTATTTTAACGTTTGTTAGAGCGTTTAGGTTATTTCTGTTCCCTAATAATAAAAGTGCACTAACTAGATAGATACCTATCGTACTAATGTACATCCACAGAACATTGTAGTGCTACTCCGAGGTACCTAAATGATTTTGGTCTGTTTTTAAATCTTCCGCTATAAGATGTAACATTGTCACTAAAATAACGGCCAATTTTGAAATCTGTTTACGCGGAAAGATTGTATTATGATGGTTATGTATTTATTTATATATGTTATCTAGATAATATTTAATATAATATTTACCTTTTGTAATATTTCAAACATGAATTACGATACCTACTTACTTATTTGTATTTGTACAGCGTTACACAGAAAGTATAAACTAAAGATAAAGTATAAACAGAAAGGTGAAAGAATTACTTACACAAGTTATAAAAGACGTTTTAGACAAGAATCATCGGTCCCAGGTGAAAATACCTGCCTGACTAATAAAACAAATTTTAACAAATAAAAATAAACATACCTATTCCAATTAAAAAACTAAGGGCACTTGATATAAGTAATTATGCGAAAGTGTTGAAAATCTAGGCCAGCAACGTTTCCGAACGCACTTTGGATCGATAGGCGGGAAAGCGTGGAAAACGCGGGAAGCCTTCTAAAAGCGCCATCTTGGCTAGCGTCACCATGACAACTAGACGAGAGTGATCTGCGATTTAGCTCCGAACCTCCGAACGTTCAGAAATTTAACGTTGCATTTGATAGAAATATCTAGTCATTGTGCTAAATAATTAGGTACCTAAATGTGTTTAAGTTTTACTATGTATATAAATATGTTTTGATCCATTGTTAACATTTATAAGCTATATATATATATATATATATTTTTTCGCTACTGAAAAAAATAAAACTAATAATTATGAAGTTGGTACCGCGCGCCTATCTTACGTGGGCCGTATGCTTGATTGGCGAACTGGGTAGTAGGTAGTAAAGAACTAGTAAGCACAGGTAGAATGTAATTTATAAGCAGCTCTACACCCATCGCGTAACTTTGATTTTTGGTGTTTAATAAATTACTTCTCTTCGTGCTTACTTTTAAATTTGTTACGTGTTTACGTATCCTAAACCTATTTGGTCCCGTGTTCCAGGTTTGGTTGGTTTGGTTAAGGAAGCCACATTAAGCCGATGTCCCGGTCGTCATTTAGTGGTCGTTAAAGAAGTTTGTTGTTGTTCCCGTTGAGTCACACCAAGATTAGTTACACTGCTACTCATAGGGAAAAACAAATTCTCTATGTGTAACAGTGATACACATTGCAACTGACATTTTCCCCTATGAGTCACACTGTTGTTGATCTTATTTTCAACCGATTTAAAAAAGAGGATTCGACCTTAGATGTATATAACCACGTCCGAGGCCGAGAGACGGTTTTGAAGGACTGACAACAGGTGCTGCATGATCAATTGACAGTACAACCTACAGGATATGATGATGACCGTATCGTATCCTATAACACCTTAAAGCCTGCATGAGATCTATCGGTACAACACAACACCCGGCAATTAAACTATCTCTCTCGCCTTTCAAAACTTATGTCACAGAATCATAAATCTAGGGTTTGTTAGGTGTGAACTCCTGACGGCTACACATGTAGTGCTTAGCAGATATTTACGACGTCGCGCCTGCTCTAGGGACGAAACGGAGGCTGATTTATAGCGAGATACAGCTTACCTGGGGGCACAGGGCTCCAAATCTCGCACACTATGGCCGATAATAAAAACAATATTGTGCTTAGTCAGTAAAACAGCTCTTGGAAAAGTGGTATAGTGCAAGCCGATTTAAAACAACTTTAGATTGTTTTTAAATGTTTAGGACCCGGTTATACAGTTGAAGGCAATTTAAAAAGAATGAATATATTAATGTTTTGTCTACTTATGCAATATGTACAAATTAGGATGTAATGCTACCACAGAATTAGTAAAGGCAGCCATGCACCACCAGGTATTTCTTCCAAATAACGATTTCCCCGTAATACTATAGCTCTTAAAATCAATCTCTTTGTAAGACTATTTCATAGACTTACTACTACTGTGTTTGCCAAAAAAGTAGCATATACTTACCTATAGCTTTGATTATAAAAATATATTCGTAATCAAAGACTTAAAGGTACTACTGTAAGAAACAATTTCAGCTCTGGATAACTATTCTTATCATAACTATACGGGGAGAAGTAGATTCTAATAGATATCAATTTTGTTGGCAGTACAAACATTTAGTAAACAAACCAAGTTACAGAGTTCGTCTTTAAAGTAAACGATTGTTTGCAAGTCCTAAGGCCCTGCCGAGGAAGACCGCGATCATACGTATTAGCACTCTCGTAAGGGGAATTTCGGAAACCTGTGGGGAGGTGGCGGCTCGTCCGATTTCCTTGTTAATGAGATCTCTTTGAAAAATCGCCGTACATGCAGTGATTTGATTTGTTTTGTTTGTATAAAATTGTACATTCAATTATTGATGCTCCCCCTTTGTTGTCCCTCATTGGCTTTAATACGAGGTATAAATCCCGTAATTCTACAGACAGATTGTTTGCTCTTCAGATATATATAAATAATACTTCTTATTATAACCCAATAGTTAGAATGTGTAGAGAATTTAATGAGCTTGTCCATGTCCACAGGTCCCTTGATATCTTTAATCTCTCCTTACTCTCCTTTAAAAAACAAATTTGTCAAGCTATTAATGTAACAAATTAATGCCTTGATTTAAATATTGCACTATTATTGTTACCTATTGTTATTGTTTTGTTTTTCTTTTTTAATTATCACTACAGTGTATGTGCAGTATGTGCTTTCACTGAAATATACAGCTAGTTATCATTTAAATACCTACGGGTATCTCAGTGTCTCAATAACACAATGTTTTTCTCCCTCTAACCAGAGATTAATTAATTAATTAATAGTTGTTCTAACTGCCTAGTAACATGTGATACTTTGTTTGTTAATTGCTTACTAATTTGCTCTTTGTACGAGTATATTCTCATAATTTGGTAATTATGTAAACACATGCTTAGAATTGTTACCTAGATTATAAGTTTGGTTTCTTATATATGTTTATTAATTGGTGGCAATTTGTTTTGTGTTTCAAATAAATAAATAAATAAATAAATAGATCATCAGAGTAACTACTCTGTACAAAAATGACTAAGGGGCTCTCATAACCCAACTAGCGCAACCAATCATTTTTTTCTTTTACTCTAAAATAAGGTCAAAATTAAAAAGTCGAAGAAGGCAGGTCACTAGTAAATAACGTTTAGTATTTTTGGTATTACTTATCATTTTTTATTTTTTTTCATTCACATCGAACAGCTCTATAAAAAAATTAAGACATCTCGGTACTTCATATTTGTAGTCATCTTCGTCTGGGATGACATCATATATATCTCCAAACAATTGAACCAATCGATCCTCTCGAAAAGCTCATTAGCAAAGTATTCTTAATCTCCGGTTGCAGACCCTCCCTGGTCCTAGCTTAGAAGAGTCTTGGGACCAACCTCGCTTCTGAGAAAACTTTCACAACACTTTCTTCAACTTCATCTGGAAGTTCATCTGCGGATTCATCTTCATATTCATCCCCTTCTTCCTCCTCCAACTCGCTCCCGGAATCTACGGCCAAAATTTTATAAAAAACATTTGTGAAAACGTGTTTTATCGTTGACTAGAATCCATCGAGGTTGTTTGTCTTATCTATCAAGACTGGTGAGTAGTCATCGGCAATTATTGGCCCATGATTATTTTTAAACGATTGTCCATGGAAGAACGTAGGAACAAACCAAAACGAACTTAGTAGCCACACTGATTTAATACCTAATGATTCGACGCTGGTCAAATTATGGTGTAACTTTTGCACACACACATATATATATATATATATATATATATATATATATATATATATATATATATATATATATATATATATTTATTAACTATTAATATATAATTTTATAATATTAGTATGGTTTTTGCAATTTTATTAAGTCAGTGAGGAATGTGTGTGACAATCCAATGCAATCTATAATCAAACAACCTATATTAGTGTTTTTCAAATGAGCGAAATTGACAATCTGCACTGCACCAAAACCTGTTCGTGGTTTTAATCTCGACAGAACTTCATTATTTTCTAGATAGCGTAGCTGTTAGTGGTTAAACAGTTTAAAATCATCAATGGACAAACTAATCTACGTATTATAGCTTAAACACCGCACTACTCACAGGGGGCCAAAATGGGTCAACAGGGACGAAACAGGTGGGGCTGACATGAAAATTGTACCTCTACATACAAATTATAAGGTGTATTGTTATGAGCGGACCAGCCGGAGACCACACTACTGTTCTAGCATTAAGACGTTCACGACTGATATTTTTGCCCTAGATTCAGATATAAATTTATTCAAATGCAATTAAGAGATGGTTTTACCGTCACTATTCTGTTTATTAATTAGGCTGGTATAAAAAAATAACCTCTATTAGGTACACTACAAACAATACAGGCACCACTACATAGTATAAAACAAAGTCGCTTTCTCTGTCCCTATGTCCCTTTGTATGTCGTTTAAATCTTTAAAACTACGCAACGGATTTTGATTCGGTTTTTTTTAATAGATAAATGATTCAAGGTTTTTATGCCCATGCGAAGCCGGGGCGGGTCGCTAGTACATAATAAAACAATGCTAGGTAGATAGTTTCTAGTTGACTAGATAAAGCTTTGATCGTATGCAATGTTCTGCATAGATGAACACTAGGCTCGTTAATTAGGTACAGTGGGCTGCAGAGAAATCTGACCCCCTTTCAATAGCGATACTTGTGCCATGGGGGTCAGATTTCTCTGCAGCCCACTACTGTGATGGATGATGGCACAGAACAGCAAACGACCATTACGTGAAGTACCGTGGCAGAGAATGTTGATTTCAAATAACAAATTTTGATGTCAAAACTCAAAACCCAAGTGAGAGTGGTAGAGGTGAATGACTAAAATATGACTCTCCATGTGAATATTTTGTGTGGTTTTGATGCGTGTTATTGTGCGTGAAAATATCAAAATTTTGATAAGAATAAATGAAGATTAATCAAGAATTTTGAGCAATTCTAAGTACCTATAAAGCGTTAAAAAAAACAAAGTTTGTAAGTAGTGTTTACGTGTTCTGAAAATATTTTTAATTTGAAGAACTTATTTTTTAGATAGACTACGCTCTATTAATGGTGAGTCACAATTTCCCATGGTCTACATTATATTCTAAAGCTGGTACACACTTGGCTTTTTGTATTCGCCTATTTGCTTGCCTCTTTGACATTTAACCTCCATGTGTGGACGGTATATTTGCTGAAACTTTTTCGTTATCACTACATAGGTAGTATAAAACAAAGTAGCTTTCTCTGTCCTTATATCCCTTTGTATACTTAAATCTTTAAAACTGGCAATGGATTTTGATGCGGTTTTTTTTAATAGATAGAGTGATTCAAGAGGAAGGTTTTTATGCCCATGCGAAGCCGGGGCGGGTCGCTAGTCTGGTTTAAGAAATTTATTTTCTCATAAAAAGAATTTACATTCACTTGTTACTGAGAAAACTTTACAAACAAAAATTTGCAAAAATATTAAAAGTAAGCGTGCGGTAGTCACAAAATAAATAAAGCAAACAAACAATCATCTGCGTGCCTACTGCGCGGTCAGCCGCTGGCAATACACGGAGTCAACACTACTAGATGCGGCAAACTGTCACTGTCTATCTTAGCAAAGCGGGAATTTTTTGTATGTGAGTTTTTAGAAGTTTTTTGAATAATAATTGTGTTTTAATTTCTTTAATGTCCAATGGTAATTTATTATAGATTTGGGCCCCTTCATATAATAAAGATTTTTTTCCATAATTTGTTCTAGGAGTAATAAGATGTAAGTTTTTAGCACGGCGCGTGATCCTTTTTTGTATTTGCGAATTTTTGGTAAATGATATGTTACAATGAACATCCTTATTTAGTATTTTACGGATTAGAATACAAGTATTATATACATATGTTTGTTTAACACTCATTATTTTGGTTTTCGAATAAACTTTTGAAGTAGGCGTCATAAAGTCGTAATGAAAGAGTATTTTTATAAGCTTGTTTTGTGCAATTTGGATTTTGTTCAAATGTGTCTTTGCGGCGGTTCCCCATATTTCTATAAGGTAATCAATATGCGGCTTGATCAAAGAATTATAAATAATATATTTAACTTTACGTGGCAGACACCGTGCAATACCTTTTATCAAGCCCATTAAACTGTATATTTTCTTACGTAAAGCTTCAATGTGAGGTTCCCATGTTACATATTTATCCAAAGTTAGTCCAAGATATTTTTCGCTATTGACTTTCTTTATAATCTGATCGTTAATTTTAAGTGGTTCGTATTGGTCTATTTTTTTGTTTTTTGCAGCAAAAATTACATAATTAGTTTTTTTTGTATTGATTGTTAACAAGTTACATTGGAACCATACATTAAGCTTATTTAAATCATTTTGTGCCATTTCAACAATATCCCCTAGAGATTTTCCATAATAAAATAAACTCGTATCATCAGCATACAGATTTATATCCCCTTGAAGCTCAATATCTTGTATGTTATTTATATATACAAGGAATAAGAGTGGCCCCAAAATTGACCCTTGTGGTACACCACAAGTTATTTGGGCAGGAACACTTTGATATTTATCTATTTTTACTATTTGGTATCGGTTTTCAAGGTATGATTGGAACATGTTTATTGCGCTTCCAGTTACTCCAATGCCACCTAGCTTTTGAAGAAGTATTTTATGGCTAATTGTATCAAAGGCCTTTTTAAGGTCGATAAATATACCAAGGACTATGTTTTTTTTATCAATATTCAAGTTAATTTTAGAGACCAGGTCAATTGTGGCTGAGAGGGTGTTTGATTTGGGGCGAAAGCCGTATTGTTTATTATAAAGAAAAGATATTGAATTTAGATAAACATATAGTCGGTTATAGATAATTTTTTCTAAAACCTTGGACAACACTGGCAAAACGGATATAGGTCTATAGTTGCCGGCTTCAGTTTTACTTCCAGACTTGAAGATAGGGGTTACTTTGGCTAATTTAAGACTTTCTGGGAAGACGCCGGAGCTCAAGCAAACATTTATACATTTTGTCAGATCTTCGATTATTATATTTTTTATACATTTGAGTGCTTTCGTGGTTACTTCGTCAAGCCCAGCTGCTGTGTTAGGATTTAAACTATCTATTATTTTATCTACCTCTTCGATGGTGGCTGGTTTAAAATTATTAAGGCAATTCAGGCAATTTTGCGACAATGAGCGATATTCATGGCCATTCTGCAAATTTTGGGGTATTTCTTTCGCCAAAACTGTACCTATTTGTGAGAAATATTCATTAAAACAATCACAGATCTTCTTAGGATCGGTAATAGTACCATTTATAGTATTTATTTCTGAAGGTGGGCGGACTTCTTTAGTTTTATTGTTAGAAAGACTATTTATTAGATTCCACATTTTTAATGGCTTTTTGTGACAGTTTTTAAAAGATTTTTGATAGTAGTGACACTTTGCCGCTTGAATACTTTGTGATACTTTATTTCTAAAAACTTTAAAGTTTTCTTCGGCTGTTTTGTTGTTAGGATCGTTTTTATAAAGTTGCCATAATATGTTTCTTTTTTTAATATCTTCAATTATTTCTTTTTGAATCCAATCACTTCTGGGTGAATTTAATATCTTTTTTTTCTTTACTCTACTTTCATTTATGCTGCTGATTAATACATCTTCTAAATCCTGGAGACCTATTATACCTTTTTCTTTAGCCTTTTCTACCGTTTCAGAAAGCTTCTTATAGTCTAATGCATTGTAAGTTATATTTTGAGGTGGTTCCGGTTTCAACCTATCAATTTCCAAATACATTTGCTTATGATCTGACATAGGTGAATCAATCACGGCTAAATGAAAAGTCTGAGAATTCAGGTTAGTGCAGACGTGGTCTATAATACTCTTTTTTTTAGAAGTATCTCGTGTGCTATAAACTGACTCCGCTTTATTAAGAGCTACATATCCACATTCTTGTAACATATCAATATAATCTTGACTTGGTTTGTCCGGTGACAGCAAATCGAAATTAAAATCTCCAAGTACAATACTTCTTCTTCTATCTTGAAGCTGGGAGGAGTATGTTTCCAGGAATTGAGCAACTTTTTTCCTGTTTGGCTTATAGATTGCTCCAACATCGATATTAAAACTTTTCTAAGTGTAACCATAAAAAGTGATTGCCATTTTTAAATTGGCTATTGATAAGTTTATGTTTTAAATAATTTCTAACAAAAATTGAGACACCCCCACCCTTCGAATCATTTCTATAGTTATAATAGTGTATAAATCCAGGCAGAACCAGGAGCTTTGCGTCTGCTTCAGATTTGACCCAGGTCTCTGTGATTATTATTATATGTATTTTGTGTTTGAATGACTCAAGGATACATTTTAATTCATCGAATTTCCCTTTTTTCATTATGCTTTGAGCATTTGCATAAAAGAACTTCAAGGATTCCTTTGTTGTAGTAACATCAGCGTAATTATTGGTTAGTTGGTAGGATATATGGTTATTTCTTATGCTCTCATATTCTCTTGTTTGCCGAAGCTGTTCGTGTTTTTTGGAATATCCTTTATTATTTTTGGTACCCCTTTGTTGTATTTTATAGTAAGGTTCTCCTCCCCATTTTGTGTACGAAGTTTAAGTTCGTTCTTCAGTTTATTTAAGTGAATTTGTTGAGCAGGTGTTTGGTCTGAGTAGATTGATATGCCACCTAGAGAGGCATTTTTCTTATTACGAAGAATCAACATTGCTGCTTCACGGGTTGCAAAGCAGACTTTTATAGGTCTGCATTTAGCTGCATTGTATTTTCCAAGGCGAAACATCTTTACTGGCGCTGGTAAATCCTTGCAAACCGTTTTGATTATTTTTATTATTTCAGATTTTTCGGAAGCTAATCTATCTCTAATATCAGATTCTTTAGACTCGGACAGTCCTCGTATAATAATGTTATTTTCTCTATCACTGCGATCTCGAAGTTCCAATATGATGGCTTCACTGTTTGACATTGATGATACGGAATCCAAGGTCGATGATGTTATGGCAGTTCCTTTCACCTGTTGTAAATCTGATTGCAGAGATTCTATTTTGTCATCCGAGATTTTTAAAGAACTTTTGAGACTTTGCAATTCCGCTTTCATAGCATTTTGTTCTTCTGTAATATTTATAGTAGTCGTTTTGATATCATTTATCTGTTCCCGAATGGCAGACACATCTTCACATAATTTTTGTGTATTTTCCCTTTGACTTTTTGCCGATTCCTGCAGTAGATTCATCATTTTGTCCATTTTTTCACGAAGCTCGGATAATTCCTTTTTAATTTCTGAATTTTCGTCCGGTTCTTTCCTTTTTCTCTGAGTTGCCTGCGGCAGTATTTTGTTGTCCCAGCCTGCACCGAGTCCAATAGCCGTCAGGTTAGTAAGTGAACCCCCACGTAACTCCGATGAGGCACTTCTAGTAGGCGAACGCACTACACTCATTGTTGATCTGTGTAATGAATTGCTATTCTTTGGCTAGTACTCACGTGGCTTCCTCCGCAGGCAGGTACCTTAGCAGAGCGGGGACTGTGGGGCGCGGGAGGGAGACTCGGTAATCAGGCGATGCGAAGCGATGTTGCACAGATTCTCAAAGTCTTAAACGACAAGTTACTTTTTTGGTATAGAACTGTATTTAACAATTTTTAGGTTGAAATTTAGTTGTGACAGCTAATTATTAAAATTAAATAAACTTGTAACACGTCCGCGTCGCACGCTCGCTAGTCGCGATATTACTAGTTAGCTATATACTTACACAATTTTATGTTTTTGTAGTTGGTACTTTTGGTTCGATTCTATTCGTTTTCGGTAATTATATGTCAATTTTATTATTAAAACAAAGCGCTAATCATTTATCTATGGTTCATTTTTAAAGCGATCACGTACCTTGTAAATCTATAACTCTCATTCACGTTACATAGACAAATTGCTAGATTTGGGAAACATACGTAGCGTGCCATGCCGCCGTGCCGCGTGCCTATGCATATTTGATGCAAGCCCCCCAAATATTCATGGGGTGGATTTTACCTTAACATATGCAGAGGAGGTTAATGTAGAGTCCAAGCGTTGTGATCGCGAGAAATAGACCACAATCAATGTAAATAAATTGGGCAATTGCAAGAGTGGGAGTAAGAGAGATAGAGTCAATATGTGAAAAGGTATGTTCCTCAGTGACTTCCCATGATCTATACGGATCATTTAATTTCGGGTAAGGATCGGCAGATCTCAGATGTTGCGATAGTAGTGAAGCTGTTCTGATAACGACAAGTGTCACTGAGTACCCAAATTAATGCGCACTTACTACCGTGACTCGTGTCTACCGCATGATACCTTGAAGGTATCACTAGCACGCTGCCAATACATGACTTAGGATGTTACGCCACAGTAGCCCCGAGTCACTGCCTCTCTCACCCTCCAAACCGGAACACAAGAATGCTGTTTGGCGAAAAATATGTATAGTCAAATAGGTGAGAATGTGGTACCTAAGGAGATAACCTTTGTACAAAGGCAAGTAAGCAAGGGTCTACATCTGGGACTTCTTCCTCGGTTTAAAGAAAAATATTAATGGCTTTATGTTTACCAAAGATAAGTGCTTAATTGTTCAAGTTTTGCTAAGCATACAACATATGTATGCTGATAAAACATATCTAAAAATAATGTCAAATCTATTAATGTGTCTCACTTAAGAATCCCCTGGATTTCAATACGGCTAAGATGTTGATATAAAAATAATGAACGTCAAGTACAAACAACTACTTTTATAGTATTTTCATGATCTGGAACATTTGTCAATATTCTTGACGCAAAAACAAGGGGCAAAATAAGATTTTTTTAATAATTTTTAATAAGCTTTGGCTCTGTACTGTTAAATCCTCCATCCTTAGATACTCCAGGACTGAAGGATCACAAATTGTGATCGCGAGGGTTATATTCAACAACACCTGCGGCATATTGCCTGATTTTATTTGTGCAATTCTGGCGTAGCCTGGGGCAGATCCACAGAGGCAGACCCCATACTTTTATATTTCAAACGCAAAAACATGTATAATACTTGTTACATTTTTGAAATGGTTATTTAAGAGCATAAATTCAATTTATTTGAATAATTTAAATTATATTCATTTTTTAAAAGATAGAAATATAATCTTAATTTTTTGTATGTTTACCTGTATATATCTAATCAATGCACAACCAGAGTACTCTCAAGCAAGTAATGTAATATTTTTATAAGTATTACAATATTTTACACATTTTATCTGCCATTGGGCAGACAGTGCCTCAAGCTGTTAACTGAAGAAGGTACAGTGGGCTACATAGAAAAGTACACCCTTACACTCTCATCTTAGGTGAGATTGTAGGGTTGTCTTTTTATTATGTAGTCAATAACCAGCAATTGACCATGATCCCACCTGAGTGCAGATGTGGTCTAAGAATTCTAAGATAGACCTCGCTGGTTTATTTATAGCCTATTCATTCTGGCCTTAAATAGACCCCGGTTATAAGTTTTTTTTTTTTCTCTTTTCTATTCTGCTTCACGGCAATCTGTCAAGAACAATAAGCGGCTTTTGTCTGTTTAGTATTTTCAATGATGTCAACGAGAGCCATTACTTGTCGGAGAATTATATGTGTGTGTGTCGGTTATAAGTGTCTGGAAATATGTTAGCTGGGAAAGAATTCCACTCCTTCGCCTATGCATTATGAATGTCTATAAGTATAGCGAAATTAGACATTCATAATGAGAGCTGTTCATCATGCAGTCACTGCCATATCACTAACATTCGCGACAGCATGATACTTGAGCAGCTCGAGTAGCGTTTGAGTATTTGGGCGTAAGTATCTAAGCCTTTATTTATTATAGGTACTCTGTGTAAGGCAAACAAAAAATTAAGACCATAAATGGAATATAATAAATTAAGTACTTAGAGCCTCAACCAAATAACCCAACTACAGATCCTGGAAAACCTGGAACTGACCTTGACTGAGAAAATAAAAGAAGGCGATTATAATTACTACTTACCCCAAGCTTCCTCCATCACAGTGTCTGTTGGATCCATGTTTCTCCTGTATTGTTATTTCACATAAATAGGTTTCATAATTATTACACAGGTGTCTTATCTATTTTTGTTTTCGTATTTAGAAGACTTTTTAAAGTAACTGCAACTTAGCAAAATAAGCGCCAAAGCAGACGAAGCAATTAGTTAAACTTTGGTGTGTTTATATGGTTCAAGAATAATTATTTTATTTTAGTTTGAAAAACAACTAAATTTAAATAAATATACCCAACGCAACAAACAAAGTAAATAATTATTAATTTAATTGCGATTCGATTTGCGATAGCCTACCGATATAATCGATACAATCGTGATCGGAGATGTTTCGTTTTTATTTGGAGTTGTTTGTGATGTAAAAATAAGCCGTTTTTGGCACGAACGTAAAAGTGACAACATTACGGTGTTGTATTTATTTTCCAAACTTATGTTTTTTCAAGTAGGAATTTGTGCATAATAATAATAGTGGACCAGAATCGATTATCGAATGAATTCGATTGTTCGAATCCAGTTTCGCCGTATTGAAAAATGACAATTCTTTAGGTGACATAACATGACAATGACATAACTGAATCTGGACAAAACAGTAAGGGAGTTCTTGGAGGAAAAGTAAACTGTCGCTATGTCCGCGTTGTATTTAATTTCCAAAACTTAGGTTTTTTCGAGTATTTGCGCATAATATTGGTGGATTATTATTCGCAAAGTGTTCGTGAACAAGCGTGAGTGTTGGGAAGTGATACAGTGTCGATTACGTGACTTTTTATCTTTGTCACCAAAATCTCCATGATATAGCTAAGTGAATTTTTTCCACCGCTTCACTTAGCCATCTGACTCAGACTAGACTTACTTACTTGACTGGACTTGACTATTGACTTGAATTTTTGACTCGACTGACTTAAGTAGGAATACATTCAAAAAAGGCCTTAAAGGACTAGATTCCATGGCCGTATAAACTATTAAAAAAAAAAACAAAAAAAACAAAACAGTAAGAAAAAAAAAGAACTCGGTGGGTTGGGTTGTTGATGAGCTCTTCGCTTTTCTTTTCTTGATAATTAATAATTTAGAATATGTAAGATACAAATAATGAAATAATTTTTATTTCCACATGTTCGTAAAAAGGTAATTATCAGCTTTTTCACACCTACGGCATGTTAGATCTATCTCAACCCAGCTAAAAGGAAGCACATTTAATGCGTCGTGTTTTGATCTTTTAATTGATCCGCCCCATCAGCTGGCTGAGTGCCGGGGTCTGAGCAATTTACATTATAATTCAATCAATTATCCTGTGCAAACGAGTGAAGTGCTTTTACGAAGCTGATAAATCATGGTGGTGATTTGCAGATAATCAATACCACATGAACGAGGAAGGTCGGGGCTTCTTGACACAACGAAGGGACTGCGGAAGGCGGCGAAATGACGAGACCAGGCCCACCTAATGAAAACCTGCCCACTGTATGATACATTTAGCTATTATTGCATTATTTACGTGTCTAGAATATTTGTATTGGTAGCTACAATAATACTAACTTGGGGTTTCAGTCACTCGTGTTGTTTGTTGGTATAATATAGATCTTACCAATTTCCCGGACGCCTCCTCAGCTGGTTGTTGCGGAGCCCAGGGTCTCACAACCCTATGATAAGGCTATGCTGAATGCTAAAGATTTATTTAAATTCTTTCTAATTATCAGACAATCAGGTGATTCAAGTCTGTAATGTCCACTTTAGCATTATGTCCACCAATTGTACATAAGTATTCACATATACACATACATTTACTTGGGGAATAATAAATTACTTAAGAAATAATTATGTACCTACTATGTGTAACTGGAAACAACTAAGTAGCTATGGCTTCCCATGGGTATCGAACCCACAATCTCTTGGTCTTCAGGCGATACCAATAACCAATGGAAAACAGAGGCAGAAATCAATCATATAAAAAAAAAAACATGAAAGGTACCTATCTCAAATACCCCTTGACATATAAAACTGAAATTTTGCATATAAAAAGATTATATTACATGAGTATAGGGTAATAATCCAAATTACTGCATTATCCGTGGTTTCTTCTACTGAAATGTATTTTTTTTTTCTTAACTGCATCACAAGCTGTATTGATAGGATCGCGATAAACAATAACTAATCTTTTGCCCTTAATTTGGTTTTTAACACATTAAAAGATTTGTAGTAATTGTCTGGAAATTTTGCATAATGTATATGTTTTATGCTATTTAAAGAAAAAACCATACTACCATGAGCTTCAAGAAATCTTAGCTATAACAAAATGCATGATAATATTATTACTTGTCACACTCATGCTGCAGTGTCCCATCAGGGTTAAGTTGGTCTGGATGAAAAAGAAAAATATAGAATGTACCAGTGGCTTCTCTTCTCGTGCAGGACATAAAAGTTGACCAAGGGAATTGTGAAATGGGGGAATCATGACCTAGGCGATGCGGCTAGCAACACATTACTATTGATTTTCTGTTTCAACTACCATTTTGCTAAATGTTGTCTAAGGTCTGAGTCTTATGACCCTAGGCTCTGTCTACCCCGTATGGGATAAAGACGTGATTATATGTATATATATGTATGTATGTATGTAGAAGTTAAATAAATAAAAATAAATTGAACAAAAATCCTTGCTATTGGATCCGTATGATGCTTGGCTTTTGTTTTCCAGGGCTGGCGTCATAGCTTGCCTCATGCTGAGACATGTCCATATTCAAAGACTGTGACGGTGTATGTGTTTCTGTTTTGTAGATGTTGCGGGAATGATTCCTATGTCATCTTCTTAGTCATCTTATCAGTCCTTAGATGTCTGTCTATATGCACAAGTAAATCTAATCTTCGAGTTTTGTGACAAAAGTAGAAATTTCATAAAAACTGTCTTTACACACAAATTTACGAGCTTTCTTATTTTAAAATTCTCCTTATGAAAAGGGTCACCTATAAATAATCAATTAAAGTTAATAATAGATAACAAAATTATAAAAACATACAATTCAACCAGTAAATCCCATCCAACCAACTAAATGGAACAACTTCCAACAAATTTATTTTTCTGAATGGATTAACTTTTTGGTTGATCAGTCACAAATTATTTTGTCTTGAACTTGTGATTACTAATAAATAATATCTTACCTATGCAAACAGAATGTTTAGTTGTATCTATCAGTAACAAACCCTTAGTTTTTTTCCTTCTCTTCGACTTCATGTGTGTTTTATACTGAATCTTTACCCGTGAAAAACAAAACTGACAATTTAAGTATTGGTAGGTACGTAATTTATGTCCTTGTTTTCTCAGTAGCTTTCTCAAATGGTTCACTCCACTTCGACCGTCGGCATTCTTGATTGTGAGACAATTAGCATGCATAAACTTTACTGCGACGTCGAACCAACACTTTTTAGGCTTTTCCCTTCTACCGGCCAGGCATGGCTAGACACTTGTTTCAATAACTCGTTTTGTTTTTGTTTCGTTTCGTTTTGGTTTTGGTTTCCGTCAAACCTAAGTGATAGTTATATAGACATGTAATAGATCAATTTGGTTTAAATATAAAATGGGATATTTTCGAAGTAGAATTACAATGTTTCCAGGTGAAATTGGTGGTAGTGGGAGACGGAGGCGTGGGCAAGAGTGCCATCACGATCCAGTTCTTCCAGAAGCTGTTTGTGACGGACTACGACCCCACCATCGAGGACTCCTACATCCAGCATACGGAGGTGGACGGCCAGTGGTGCATCCTAGATGGTAATGTGTTGTTTATACACCAGCTAGTTTCTGTACAAGGCTTTGCCCGCGTGGATGTCGGTTAGCTTGACGAAAAGTAGCCTTTGTCCATGGTATCCCAATGCTCGATAATTCAAAGCCTTCGTTCCGTTTCGACGACAAAGACGGATATTGCGTCGCAATAACGGACAAACATACAAACACAGACACTTTCACATTAATAATAATAATATAATAAATATATTAATAATATTAGTATAGATGGACCTTCATTAATGAGAAGTTCGATAGCTTAACGAGACGTGCGTGTTAGTAACTAGTAGAGAGTGCTTTGAAGTTGTTAAACCTTATAGTTTATAAGAAAAATTGGATGTAAAATTTATTTTCGTGTCAAGTTCAAGTTGTCAATGACAAATGCTTTAATCTGTGGCAACTGTCATGATGACTACTCGGCCACAGAGATCGTCAACTTGTTGTTCCCGTTCCAGTGCTGGACACGGCGGGCCAGGAGGAGTTCAGCGCGATGCGCGAGCAGTACATGCGCAAGGGGGACGGCTTCCTGCTGGTCTACTCCGTCACTGACAAACAGAGCTTCGAGAACATTCGACACTTCCACACGCAGATCCTGCGGGTAAAAGACAGGTACAGACAGTTAGGATATGTTTATTTTTTTCTTTTTCCGATTGGCCTGGGTCTTGGATGTTTTTCAATATATGTATTTGTTATAACATATAGTATCGTTGAGTTACTATTCCATAACACAAGTCTCGAACTTACTTTGGGGCTAGCTCAATCTGTGTGATTTGTCTGTATATGTATTTATTTATTTTTAGTTTTATAAGTACTTTTAGCGAACCAGCTAGCGTGGCGGTATTAAATGTCGACAGGTAGGGTAAAAACCCTACCACGACAAAGATTCACGCCAAGGACCCGCGTGAGTTGTACAGTACAGTACAAGATTTTTCTCATGATTCCACCGTGCTAACACTTTAATTTTGCTTATTAATTGTCGTATAGCATAGTGGGGATAGAATAATGCTGTGACAAGTGTAACTTCGGTGAGCCTGCTAACAATACATATTTGTTACTAGTTGTTGCCCGAGGCTCCGCTCCCGTGGGAATTTAGGGATAAAATATAGCCTATGTGTGGTTCCTGGGTCTAAGCAATCTCTATTCCAAATATCAACCAAATCGGTTCAGCCGTTTGCCTGTGAAAGAGTAACAAACATCCTTAGAAACTATCTCGTTTATCCTTTGGTAAATATCTCAATATCTTAAGTGCGGGTCCTTAACTAAATGAAACAACTACTTCGAATTCTTGTGTACTAGCTGTTCCCCGCGGCTTCGCCCCGCGTGGGACTCGGTTATATCGCGCCCAAAAGTAGCCTGTGTTTGACCTCAGGTCGTTAACTACATCGCTACCATTTCATCACAATCGGTCCAGAAGTTTAGCCGTGAAGAGGTGACAGACAGACAGACAGACAGACTTTCGCATTTATAATATTAGTATGGATAGTATGGATATGGAAGTATGGATTAGTATGGATAGTATGGATTAGTATGGATATAATACCTATAAAAAATATCTCGATATAAAATATAACCCAGGGAGTCGTACCCGATGCTGGTGGCGGCCAACAAGGTGGACCTGGTGCACGTGCGCGCGGTGAGCGAGGACGCGGGCCGGGAGCTCGCGCGGCAGCTCGGGGCGCCCTACATCGAGACCAGCGCCAAGGAGCCGCCGCTCAACGTGGACGCTGCTTTCCACGAGGTAACTATATGTGGCAGGTGTTCCAGACAGTCTTACCAAGGTAGATCTGGTGAGGAGGCGGGCTGGGAGCTCGCGCGGCAGCTCGGGGCGCCCTACATCGAGACCAGCGCCAAGGAGCCGCCGCTCAACGTGGACGCTGCTTTCCACGAGGTAACTATATGTGGCAGGTGTTCCAGACAGTCTTACCAAGGTAGATCTGGTGAGGAGGCGGGCTGGGAGCTCGCGCGGCAGCTCGGGGCGCCCTACATCGAGACCAGCGCCAAGGAGCCGCCGCTCAACGTGGACGCTGCTTTCCACGAGGTAACTATATGTGGCAGGTGTTCCAGACAGTCTTACCAAGGTAGATCTGGTGAGGAGGCGGGCTGGGAGCTGGCGCGGCAGCTCGGGGCGCCCTACATCGAGACCAGCGCCAAGGAGCCGCCGCTCAACGTGGACGCTGCTTTCCACGAGGTAACTATATGTGGCAGGTGTTCCAGACAGTCTTACCAAGGTAGATCTGGTGAGGAGGCGGGCTGGGAGCTGGCGCGGCAGCTCGGGGCGCCCTACATCGAGACCAGCGCCAAGGAGCCGCCGCTCAACGTGGACGCTGCTTTCCACGAGGTAACTATATGTGGCAGGTGTTCCAGACAGTCTTACCAAGGTAGATCTGGTGAGGAGGCGGGCTGGGAGCTCGCGCGGCAGCTCGGGGCGCCCTACATCGAGACCAGCGCCAAGGAGCCGCCGCTCAACGTGGACGCTGCTTTCCACGAGGTAACTATATGTGGCAGGTGTTCCAGACAGTCTTACCAAGGTAGATCTGGTGAGGAGGCGGGCTGGGAGCTCGCGCGGCAGCTCGGGGCGCCCTACATCGAGACCAGCGCCAAGGAGCCGCCGCTCAACGTGGACGCTGCTTTCCACGAGGTAACTATATGTGGCAGGTGTTCCAGACAGTCTTACCAAGGTAGATCTGGTGAGGAGGCGGGCTGGGAGCTCGCGCGGCAGCTCGGGGCGCCCTACATCGAGACCAGCGCCAAGGAGCCGCCGCTCAACGTGGACGCTGCTTTCCACGAGGTAACTATATGTGGCAGGTGTTCCAGACAGTCTTACCAAGGTAGATCTGGTGAGGAGGCGGGCTGGGAGCTCGCGCGGCAGCTCGGGGCGCCCTACATCGAGACCAGCGCCAAGGAGCCGCCGCTCAACGTGGACGCTGCTTTCCACGAGGTAACTATATGTGGCAGGTGTTCCAGACAGTCTTACCAAGGTAGATCTGGTGAGGAGGCGGGCTGGGAGCTCGCGCGGCAGCTCGGGGCGCCCTACATCGAGACCAGCGCCAAGGAGCCGCCGCTCAACGTGGACGCTGCTTTCCACGAGGTAACTATATGTGGCAGGTGTTCCAGACAGTCTTACCAAGGTAGATCTGGTGAGGAGGCGGGCTGGGAGCTGGCGCGGCAGCTCGGGGCGCCCTACATCGAGACCAGCGCCAAGGAGCCGCCGCTCAACGTGGACGCTGCTTTCCACGAGGTAACTATATGTGGCAGGTGTTCCAGACAGTCTTACCAAGGTAGATCTGGTGAGGAGGCGGGCTGGGAGCTGGCGCGGCAGCTCGGGGCGCCCTACATCGAGACCAGCGCCAAGGAGCCGCCGCTCAACGTGGACGCTGCTTTCCACGAGGTAACTATATGTGGCAGGTGTTCCAGACAGTCTTACCAAGGTAGATCTGGTGAGGAGGCGGGCTGGGAGCTCGCGCGGCAGCTCGGGGCGCCCTACATCGAGACCAGCGCCAAGGAGCCGCCGCTCAACGTGGACGCTGCTTTCCACGAGGTAACTATATGTGGCAGGTGTTCCAGACAGTCTTACCAAGGTAGATCTGGTGAGGAGGCGGGCTGGGAGCTCGCGCGGCAGCTCGGGGCGCCCTACATCGAGACCAGCGCCAAGGAGCCGCCGCTCAACGTGGACGCTGCTTTCCACGAGGTAACTATATGTGGCAGGTGTTCCAGACAGTCTTACCAAGGTAGATCTGGTGAGGAGGCGGGCTGGGAGCTCGCGCGGCAGCTCGGGGCGCCCTACATCGAGACCAGCGCCAAGGAGCCGCCGCTCAACGTGGACGCTGCTTTCCACGAGGTAACTATATGTGGCAGGTGTTCCAGACAGTCTTACCAAGGTAGATCTGGTGAGGAGGCGGGCTGGGAGCTCGCGCGGCAGCTCGGGGCGCCCTACATCGAGACCAGCGCCAAGGAGCCGCCGCTCAACGTGGACGCTGCTTTCCACGAGGTAACTATATGTGGCAGGTGTTCCAGACAGTCTTACCAAGGTAGATCTGGTGAGGAGGCGGGCTGGGAGCTCGCGCGGCAGCTCGGGGCGCCCTACATCGAGACCAGCGCCAAGGAGCCGCCGCTCAACGTGGACGCTGCTTTCCACGAGGTAACTATATGTGGCAGGTGTTCCAGACAGTCTTACCAAGGTAGATCTGGTGAGGAGGCGGGCTGGGAGCTCGCGCGGCAGCTCGGGGCGCCCTACATCGAGACCAGCGCCAAGGAGCCGCCGCTCAACGTGGACGCTGCTTTCCACGAGGTAACTATATGTGGCAGGTGTTCCAGACAGTCTTACCAAGGTAGATCTGGTGAGGAGGCGGGCTGGGAGCTCGCGCGGCAGCTCGGGGCGCCCTACATCGAGACCAGCGCCAAGGAGCCGCCGCTCAACGTGGACGCTGCTTTCCACGAGGTAACTATATGTGGCAGGTGTTCCAGACAGTCTTACCAAGGTAGATCTGGTGAGGAGGCGGGCTGGGAGCTCGCGCGGCAGCTCGGGGCGCCCTACATCGAGACCAGCGCCAAGGAGCCGCCGCTCAACGTGGACGCTGCTTTCCACGAGGTAACTATATGTGGCAGGTGTTCCAGACAGTCTTACCAAGGTAGATCTGGTGAGGAGGCGGGCTGGGAGCTCGCGCGGCAGCTCGGGGCGCCCTACATCGAGACCAGCGCCAAGGAGCCGCCGCTCAACGTGGACGCTGCTTTCCACGAGGTAACTATATGTGGCAGGTGTTCCAGACAGTCTTACCAAGGTAGATCTGGTGAGGAGGCGGGCTGGGAGCTCGCGCGGCAGCTCGGGGCGCCCTACATCGAGACCAGCGCCAAGGAGCCGCCGCTCAACGTGGACGCTGCTTTCCACGAGGTAACTATATGTGGCAGGTGTTCCAGACAGTCTTACCAAGGTAGATCTGGTGAGGAGGCGGGCTGGGAGCTGGCGCGGCAGCTCGGGGTGCCCTACATCGAGACCAGCGCCAAGGAGCCGCCGCTCAACGTGGACGCTGCTTTCCACGAGGTAACTATATGTGGCAGGTGTTCCAGACAGTCTTACCAAGGTAGATCTGGTGAGGAGGCGGGCTGGGAGCTCGCGCGGCAGCTCGGGGCGCCCTACATCGAGACCAGCGCCAAGGAGCCGCCGCTCAACGTGGACGCTGCTTTCCACGAGGTAACTATATGTGGCAGGTGTTCCAGACAGTCTTACCAAGGTAGATCTGGTGAGGAGGCGGGCTGGGAGCTCGCGCGGCAGCTCGGGGCGCCCTACATCGAGACCAGCGCCAAGGAGCCGCCGCTCAACGTGGACGCTGCTTTCCACGAGGTAACTATATGTGGCAGGTGTTCCAGACAGTCTTACCAAGGTAGATCTGGTGAGGAGGCGGGCTGGGAGCTGGCGCGGCAGCTCGGGGCGCCCTACATCGAGACCAGCGCCAAGGAGCCGCCGCTCAACGTGGACGCTGCTTTCCACGAGGTAACTATATGTGGCAGGTGTTCCAGACAGTCTTACCAAGGTAGATCTGGTGAGGAGGCGGGCTGGGAGCTCGCGCGGCAGCTCGGGGCGCCCTACATCGAGACCAGCGCCAAGGAGCCGCCGCTCAACGTGGACGCTGCTTTCCACGAGGTAACTATATGTGGCAGGTGTTCCAGACAGTCTTACCAAGGTAGATCTGGTGAGGAGGCGGGCTGGGAGCTCGCGCGGCAGCTCGGGGCGCCCTACATCGAGACCAGCGCCAAGGAGCCGCCGCTCAACGTGGACGCTGCTTTCCACGAGGTAACTATATGTGGCAGGTGTTCCAGACAGTCTTACCAAGGTAGATCTGGTGAGGAGGCGGGCTGGGAGCTCGCGCGGCAGCTCGGGGCGCCCTACATCGAGACCAGCGCCAAGGAGCCGCCGCTCAACGTGGACGCTGCTTTCCACGAGGTAACTATATGTGGCAGGTGTTCCAGACAGTCTTACCAAGGTAGATCTGGTGAGGAGGCGGGCTGGGAGCTGGCGCGGCAGCTCGGGGCGCCCTACATCGAGACCAGCGCCAAGGAGCCGCCGCTCAACGTGGACGCTGCTTTCCACGAGGTAACTATATGTGGCAGGTGTTCCAGACAGTCTTACCAAGGTAGATCTGGTGAGGAGGCGGGCTGGGAGCTCGCGCGGCAGCTCGGGGCGCCCTACATCGAGACCAGCGCCAAGGAGCCGCCGCTCAACGTGGACGCTGCTTTCCACGAGGTAACTATATGTGGCAGGTGTTCCAGACAGTCTTACCAAGGTAGATCTGGTGAGGAGGCGGGCTGGGAGCTGGCGCGGCAGCTCGGGGCGCCCTACATCGAGACCAGCGCCAAGGAGCCGCCGCTCAACGTGGACGCTGCTTTCCACGAGGTAACTATATGTGGCAGGTGTTCCAGACAGTCTTACCAAGGTAGATCTGGTGAGGAGGCGGGCTGGGAGCTCGCGCGGCAGCTCGGGGCGCCCTACATCGAGACCAGCGCCAAGGAGCCGCCGCTCAACGTGGACGCTGCTTTCCACGAGGTAACTATATGTGGCAGGTGTTCCAGACAGTCTTACCAAGGTAGATCTGGTGAGGAGGCGGGCTGGGAGCTGGCGCGGCAGCTCGGGGCGCCCTACATCGAGACCAGCGCCAAGGAGCCGCCGCTCAACGTGGACGCTGCTTTCCACGAGGTAACTATATGTGGCAGGTGTTCCAGACAGTCTTACCAAGGTAGATCTGGTGAGGAGGCGGGCTGGGAGCTCGCGCGGCAGCTCGGGGCGCCCTACATCGAGACCAGCGCCAAGGAGCCGCCGCTCAACGTGGACGCTGCTTTCCACGAGGTAACTATATGTGGCAGGTGTTCCAGACAGTCTTACCAAGGTAGATCTGGTGAGGAGGCGGGCTGGGAGCTCGCGCGGCAGCTCGGGGCGCCCTACATCGAGACCAGCGCCAAGGAGCCGCCGCTCAACGTGGACGCTGCTTTCCACGAGGTAACTATATGTGGCAGGTGTTCCAGACAGTCTTACCAAGGTAGATCTGGTGAGGAGGCGGGCTGGGAGCTGGCGCGGCAGCTCGGGGTGCCCTACATCGAGACCAGCGCCAAGGAGCCGCCGCTCAACGTGGACGCTGCTTTCCACGAGGTAACTATATGTGGCAGGTGTTCCAGACAGTCTTACCAAGGTAGATCTGGTGAGGAGGCGGGCTGGGAGCTCGCGCGGCAGCTCGGGGCGCCCTACATCGAGACCAGCGCCAAGGAGCCGCCGCTCAACGTGGACGCTGCTTTCCACGAGGTAACTATATGTGGCAGGTGTTCCAGACAGTCTTACCAAGGTAGATCTGGTGAGGAGGCGGGCTGGGAGCTCGCGCGGCAGCTCGGGGCGCCCTACATCGAGACCAGCGCCAAGGAGCCGCCGCTCAACGTGGACGCTGCTTTCCACGAGGTAACTATATGTGGCAGGTGTTCCAGACAGTCTTACCAAGGTAGATCTGGTGAGGAGGCGGGCTGGGAGCTCGCGCGGCAGCTCGGGGCGCCCTACATCGAGACCAGCGCCAAGGAGCCGCCGCTCAACGTGGACGCTGCTTTCCACGAGGTAACTATATGTGGCAGGTGTTCCAGACAGTCTTACCAAGGTAGATCTGGTGAGGAGGCGGGCTGGGAGCTGGCGCGGCAGCTCGGGGCGCCCTACATCGAGACCAGCGCCAAGGAGCCGCCGCTCAACGTGGACGCTGCTTTCCACGAGGTAACTATATGTGGCAGGTGTTCCAGACAGTCTTACCAAGGTAGATCTGGTGAGGAGGCGGGCTGGGAGCTCGCGCGGCAGCTCGGGGCGCCCTACATCGAGACCAGCGCCAAGGAGCCGCCGCTCAACGTGGACGCTGCTTTCCACGAGGTAACTATATGTGGCAGGTGTTCCAGACAGTCTTACCAAGGTAGATCTGGTGAGGAGGCGGGCTGGGAGCTCGCGCGGCAGCTCGGGGCGCCCTACATCGAGACCAGCGCCAAGGAGCCGCCGCTCAACGTGGACGCTGCTTTCCACGAGGTAACTATATGTGGCAGGTGTTCCAGACAGTCTTACCAAGGTAGATCTGGTGAGGAGGCGGGCTGGGAGCTCGCGCGGCAGCTCGGGGCGCCCTACATCGAGACCAGCGCCAAGGAGCCGCCGCTCAACGTGGACGCTGCTTTCCACGAGGTAACTATATGTGGCAGGTGTTCCAGACAGTCTTACCAAGGTAGATCTGGTGAGGAGGCGGGCTGGGAGCTCGCGCGGCAGCTCGGGGCGCCCTACATCGAGACCAGCGCCAAGGAGCCGCCGCTCAACGTGGACGCTGCTTTCCACGAGGTAACTATATGTGGCAGGTGTTCCAGACAGTCTTACCAAGGTAGATCTGGTGAGGAGGCGGGCTGGGAGCTCGCGCGGCAGCTCGGGGCGCCCTACATCGAGACCAGCGCCAAGGAGCCGCCGCTCAACGTGGACGCTGCTTTCCACGAGGTAACTATATGTGGCAGGTGTTCCAGACAGTCTTACCAAGGTAGATCTGGTGAGGAGGCGGGCTGGGAGCTCGCGCGGCAGCTCGGGGCGCCCTACATCGAGACCAGCGCCAAGGAGCCGCCGCTCAACGTGGACGCTGCTTTCCACGAGGTAACTATATGTGGCAGGTGTTCCAGACAGTCTTACCAAGGTAGATCTGGTGAGGAGGCGGGCTGGGAGCTGGCGCGGCAGCTCGGGGCGCCCTACATCGAGACCAGCGCCAAGGAGCCGCCGCTCAACGTGGACGCTGCTTTCCACGAGGTAACTATATGTGGCAGGTGTTCCAGACAGTCTTACCAAGGTAGATCTGGTGAGGAGGCGGGCTGGGAGCTCGCGCGGCAGCTCGGGGCGCCCTACATCGAGACCAGCGCCAAGGAGCCGCCGCTCAACGTGGACGCTGCTTTCCACGAGGTAACTATATGTGGCAGGTGTTCCAGACAGTCTTACCAAGGTAGATCTGGTGAGGAGGCGGGCTGGGAGCTCGCGCGGCAGCTCGGGGCGCCCTACATCGAGACCAGCGCCAAGGAGCCGCCGCTCAACGTGGACGCTGCTTTCCACGAGGTAACTATATGTGGCAGGTGTTCCAGACAGTCTTACCAAGGTAGATCTGGTGAGGAGGCGGGCTGGGAGCTGGCGCGGCAGCTCGGGGCGCCCTACATCGAGACCAGCGCCAAGGAGCCGCCGCTCAACGTGGACGCTGCTTTCCACGAGGTAACTATATGTGGCAGGTGTTCCAGACAGTCTTACCAAGGTAGATCTGGTGAGGAGGCGGGCTGGGAGCTCGCGCGGCAGCTCGGGGCGCCCTACATCGAGACCAGCGCCAAGGAGCCGCCGCTCAACGTGGACGCTGCTTTCCACGAGGTAACTATATGTGGCAGGTGTTCCAGACAGTCTTACCAAGGTAGATCTGGTGAGGAGGCGGGCTGGGAGCTCGCGCGGCAGCTCGGGGCGCCCTACATCGAGACCAGCGCCAAGGAGCCGCCGCTCAACGTGGACGCTGCTTTCCACGAGGTAACTATATGTGGCAGGTGTTCCAGACAGTCTTACCAAGGTAGATCTGGTGAGGAGGCGGGCTGGGAGCTGGCGCGGCAGCTCGGGGCGCCCTACATCGAGACCAGCGCCAAGGAGCCGCCGCTCAACGTGGACGCTGCTTTCCACGAGGTAACTATATGTGGCAGGTGTTCCAGACAGTCTTACCAAGGTAGATCTGGTGAGGAGGCGGGCTGGGAGCTCGCGCGGCAGCTCGGGGCGCCCTACATCGAGACCAGCGCCAAGGAGCCGCCGCTCAACGTGGACGCTGCTTTCCACGAGGTAACTATATGTGGCAGGTGTTCCAGACAGTCTTACCAAGGTAGATCTGGTGAGGAGGCGGGCTGGGAGCTGGCGCGGCAGCTCGGGGCGCCCTACATCGAGACCAGCGCCAAGGAGCCGCCGCTCAACGTGGACGCTGCTTTCCACGAGGTAACTATATGTGGCAGGTGTTCCAGACAGTCTTACCAAGGTAGATCTGGTGAGGAGGCGGGCTGGGAGCTCGCGCGGCAGCTCGGGGCGCCCTACATCGAGACCAGCGCCAAGGAGCCGCCGCTCAACGTGGACGCTGCTTTCCACGAGGTAACTATATGTGGCAGGTGTTCCAGACAGTCTTACCAAGGTAGATCTGGTGAGGAGGCGGGCTGGGAGCTGGCGCGGCAGCTCGGGGTGCCCTACATCGAGACCAGCGCCAAGGAGCCGCCGCTCAACGTGGACGCTGCTTTCCACGAGGTAACTATATGTGGCAGGTGTTCCAGACAGTCTTACCAAGGTAGATCTGGTGAGGAGGCGGGCTGGGAGCTCGCGCGGCAGCTCGGGGCGCCCTACATCGAGACCAGCGCCAAGGAGCCGCCGCTCAACGTGGACGCTGCTTTCCACGAGGTAACTATATGTGGCAGGTGTTCCAGACAGTCTTACCAAGGTAGATCTGGTGAGGAGGCGGGCTGGGAGCTCGCGCGGCAGCTCGGGGCGCCCTACATCGAGACCAGCGCCAAGGAGCCGCCGCTCAACGTGGACGCTGCTTTCCACGAGGTAACTATATGTGGCAGGTGTTCCAGACAGTCTTACCAAGGTAGATCTGGTGAGGAGGCGGGCTGGGAGCTCGCGCGGCAGCTCGGGGCGCCCTACATCGAGACCAGCGCCAAGGAGCCGCCGCTCAACGTGGACGCTGCTTTCCACGAGGTAACTATATGTGGCAGGTGTTCCAGACAGTCTTACCAAGGTAGATCTGGTGAGGAGGCGGGCTGGGAGCTCGCGCGGCAGCTCGGGGCGCCCTACATCGAGACCAGCGCCAAGGAGCCGCCGCTCAACGTGGACGCTGCTTTCCACGAGGTAACTATATGTGGCAGGTGTTCCAGACAGTCTTACCAAGGTAGATCTGGTGAGGAGGCGGGCTGGGAGCTCGCGCGGCAGCTCGGGGCGCCCTACATCGAGACCAGCGCCAAGGAGCCGCCGCTCAACGTGGACGCTGCTTTCCACGAGGTAACTATATGTGGCAGGTGTTCCAGACAGTCTTACCAAGGTAGATCTGGTGAGGAGGCGGGCTGGGAGCTCGCGCGGCAGCTCGGGGCGCCCTACATCGAGACCAGCGCCAAGGAGCCGCCGCTCAACGTGGACGCTGCTTTCCACGAGGTAACTATATGTGGCAGGTGTTCCAGACAGTCTTACCAAGGTAGATCTGGTGAGGAGGCGGGCTGGGAGCTCGCGCGGCAGCTCGGGGCGCCCTACATCGAGACCAGCGCCAAGGAGCCGCCGCTCAACGTGGACGCTGCTTTCCACGAGGTAACTATATGTGGCAGGTGTTCCAGACAGTCTTACCAAGGTAGATCTGGTGAGGAGGCGGGCTGGGAGCTCGCGCGGTAGCTCGGGGCGCCCTACTTTCTATAGCTATAGTTTATTTGATTCATATTGTAAATTCAAACTATTTTCTTCCAATTCGAAAAAAGCTACATTAAAAATTAAAACTAACGCAATTTTTTCTTACTAACGGTAAGAAAAAATTGCGTTAGTTTTAATTTTTAATTTTTCCTTTCTATTCTATAATGTGGATATTCCTTTCCGCTAAAATATGTATGCGCATTACAGAAAAAAAATGTATAAGGAACAATAATAATGAATAATTTGATATGATGTTTTTCCCTTTCAAGAGTAAGAAAAGCACTATACAAGCCTCGACGGTTAATTACTTTAATTCCGGCCTCGACAGTAATGTGCTATTATTTGTCACAGTTGGTGCGTATCATCCGCACACACCCGCAACAAGAAGACAAGCAGCGGCGCCGCAAATTCGGCAAGTGTGCGCTACTGTGACCGCACACATACACACACACGCATATACACACGCACACACGTGACCTCATCGGGGTATGAATATCTATGTTATATACCCGGCACCACAGACTAAAAAGAACCGCAGACAAATTATCGTCAAATTGATAGTGACGCTCGAAAATAGCCGCCTATGTGTGATTGGCGCCAGCGTCTCTAATTGTTTTATTTTTGTCAGTAAAAGCCATAAGTTGTAGGCGTTGTACGTGAGACTACGTCTGGGATTTTTATAAGTCTGTGCCCAGCATAAGTTGACCCCAGTGTGAGCAAGACAAAATCATATTTTTGCAAGGAAAAGTTTTTCGTCCCGCTCACACTTAGGTCATCTTATTCGCTGTTGTCTATTATAAAAGATTCTGCGCAAATCTCAACCTAGCACGTTTGATGTCATGGTTGCAAAAACTTATTACAATGTTACAATAATGACAAAACAGTATTTATTTATAAATTTTGATTTTTTATTAATACAAAAATCGAAATTTAAATTAATTGCTATTGTTCGCATTACGAGTGATCGTATTAGTTTCGTTAAATTATTTATTTATATATAAATAAATGTATTAGATTCGTGGCTTTCAACCAAAGATGTCGCACAAATGTTGCACAGTTTAAAGTTTTAAACAATATGGTTATGATATTTGCGTTACACCTGTATTCATACATTGCGTGTGGGTTAATAGGTCAATCGACCCTATACATCCAGGTTTCGAAACAGCCTCTCGACCTCTGACGTAGTTCCTTTAACGACTACCAGATGGCAGCCGGGACCAACGACTTAACATGCCTTCCGAAGCATTGAATCATCTTTATTGTCAGACAATCAGGCGATTCAAATCTTCAATGTCCTAACCAAACTGGAAACAACTCAATAGCTCTGATTTTTGGGAGCATTGAACCCACGACCTCTGGGTCTTCAACCTTAACCCTCTGACCGCTAGACTTAAAATTAGTTGTCGTGCCCCCAGAGCCAAAATCATCCCACTTATACTAGAGGGCCAAGAAATTTTAAAATGGATTTTTTTTTGGTCAGAAATTTTTTGACGTTTAGCAAAATGGACGTGTAAATTTTGGTCGGAAAAATCCAACATCGTTGGTCAAAGGGTTAAGTGAAACACAAAGGAATGTTAAAATTACACCATATTTGCATAATATCTTCTATCAGACGTCTTTACGCTAATATCGTAGCCATATTGTTTGTATTTGATTCCCCGAGCGATTTAATTGCTCGGCTGTTTAGTATTTTAGTCAAATTGTCTATGATGCATAGCATTTGTTAGCTGTAGGATGATTTAGAATAAGCACTGAATGTAATCGTTGTGTAACCGAATTTAATGTTATGTATTAAGATTTGTTTACACGGACTTAGTAATTAGCGCTTAGTAGCATACTTGTATTATTGCAATTTTAACTATGTATGTATGTAAAAACTTTATTATACAGAAAGAACATTGAATATACAACATAGAACACAATAAAAGGCCAACTTATCCTTAAAAGGGTTCTCTTCCAGTCAACCTGTATTTATTTTCAAAATAATTATATGTATTATACGAAGTTGAATTTGCCGCGATGGATCAGAAGTAATTTTTTTACAAATTGCTAATAACTTAATATTTAAAACCCAATTGTTCCCTTTTTGTATTATAATTTTTCGTAATAAAGTAAATTATATTTGCTATAATTCAATTATTTTTATTGATTTATTGCAATGATTGAAAAAGGAAGTAATTTAATATTATAATGGAACTTTCAATACGTTTGAAACTGGTACCATTGTGTCAGTTAAATCTATATGGATCATTTGAGAATAATTTATGAGCTAATATTGATTTTTAATAAAAAAAATCCTTAGTTAAAAACGTAGGTTTCAATCTATATTCACTCACAATCTCAACGAATTTTGTTGAATGTGGAATTTTAGGCAGGGTGTTGACTAAGCGACTAGCTGCTAAGCTCGTGTAAACTGGGCACTAGTTAGAGCCTAATGTTAACCCCGGCACGCAAAAGTGCGAAATATTTTGTATCAAGACGCATTTTTACACAAACACTATTGTATTATTTAATCATCAAAATAATCGTGATTATTATTTATTTTAATTATAAGTGGAATATGTATTTTATAACATGTTCATAGAGTAGTCAATCGATTGATCTGTTTTTTTTTAAATAACGAGCCAAAGAGATTCTTAATGCTGTTAGCAAACTTCGCTAGTCAAATTTTGGAAATTCGATGTAGTTTGTTATTACTTTTTATTAATATTACGAAATTTTTTTTTAACTTTTTTTTTTGAAATATGTTTTATCTTCTTATGAACCCACTAAAACATCCAATCTGGGTAGATGATTTAAAAAGATAGATTATATAAATTAACAGAATTTCCCTAATAATTTCACACTTATCGATAGCGACCATATCGATAGCATCCAAACACTTAGCGGAAACGGCTTCAGCTAGTCGGTAAGAAACCTTATGTCAACGTAATAAGGTCTAAATGCCATTCGCATCGGCTCGGACGTACCGTGCCGATGCGATGCGACTGAAGCCGATTTCTTATCGATAAAGCTGGGGACACCCGATATACCGTCGTTCAGGTATTGAACAAACTAGTTACAACAATAGTTTTCTATTGTTTTTGGATTCCGCGAGCCAAATAATGAATAATTCCGCTTTATGTTCTCTATTCTGCTAATGATTAATCAGCCAGTCGTTTTATCACCATGGCGGGTGTTACATGTCTGAAACGTTGGAAGCATGAAGGTAATACGCGCTTCTGTAATTTTATCTTGATGATCTTTTTAAGGCAGATACATATTGCGTTTTCTACTTAGATTTTTTAATTTAAGCATCCTGAAATATTTAGTATAATTAAAAATAACAAATTAATAACAAGTAAGGCTGATGTTTAACCGACATAACCTAAAACCATTAAGTGTAGAGCTTTGGCACATTTGTAAACACATGCTACATGGGTTTGGTTTAGTCGAGTCAAAGTTAAGTTTTGAATTGTATATGTCTGTGCATTTATCCTGGTAGTTCGCAGTTCTCGAGCACACATACGTATTTGTACGTAGAGTAAGTAGCTGTTACACGTAAATTAACGAGAAAAAGGAATTGATCTTGTGACCTAAGCGTAGATAAGTGTTTTATTACGGCCCGTTCATACTTGTCAGTGTTAAGTGCAGGTGTTAAGTGAAGGTATTAAGTGATGACTTACACTGTGAACTTTTAAGTGATTAATAAATATGCAGTTTTAAGCCCCTTATTGATAAATTTAATCTTCCGTTGCTACTTGACATTATTACTTAACAGTGTTCGTTTAAACGACTTCTACTTTGCACCTGCAGTGACAAAATGTAAACGGGACTTTAGATAAGGGCGTATAGCTCGGTATGTGTTGTAATAATAAGAAACATTTATACACAAAATGATTATTTAAATAGCATTATTATTATATTAACATGAACAAAGCTCTCCCAATCGATATAAAATATTGTAAGTTGGACGCAGTAAAGACATGATCTTTACCATAAATTGCAAACGTTAGTCGCAAGTGTCTGCAGTTAGAGAAAATCTCTATGGAAAATTTGAATATAAATTTAAATTTGGATATCGTAAAGCGCCTCCTGGCGGATAGTAATATAACTTAAAATTCCATAAATCCTAGCGACTGTGGCTGGTAGAGATGATTAAGCTTTACGGGGATATACAGAGTAACTGAAATAAGAGTGACGTCATAGTCTCTTCCACCGAGACCGGACTAATTGCTTAATTCACCAAGCGAGATGAAGTATCTAGATCAATCAGTGACGTGTACAGACATTTTACTGAGGGTAGGGAAGAAAATAAATTCTTAAGAACATACGTATACAATACACATACAATGTCTTAATGTCTTTATGGTATGCTAGTCGAGATTAATCTATACGGATATTAAATGCAGACTTACAGAAATGAGGCATGTAGGGTAGGCCTACTATAGTGGCTTATAGCGATCGAAAAACGTTTGACTAAGCGGGATGTCGCCCTAAACCATCCCGTTTACTCGTTTTTGGATCTCTATGATCAGTCTATGGCCAGAGCACATTTTATTTTCTTTTTTAACGGTTCTTTTTCAAAGGAAATCTTGCATTTTTAGAGATTAATAAATGTTATGTATATATTTACGACCAAATACAATGAGGTGTTTAACTCCTTACAGTTCTTCCAGCCAACACGAACCCAACAAACTTTTAAAGTTAGCGTAGATCTGAGCTTCCAGAATTTGGTGATTTTCAGCCGACCTTTTAAAAGCAAGCCCGAATGAAATAGCACATCAGGATATTGTCAATCCCAGAGAATGGCAGACTTTTGTACTATGAGTGATCATTTGATTCATTGTGTCCTTGAGACACTCTTGATTTTCATATCTTATTAAATAAAGCACTAAAACAGCTTGTGGTAGGATGTCGAAAAAAGAAAACTATGGTTTGCAATCCGGGAGTGCCGGCAGAAGTGAAACAGGAGCAGGCATACATTTTTACGCGTAGAAAGAGAGGGGGATATTTCTTTCTCTCCTACGCTGCGCTGGCGGTCTAATCCCCTCAGTTTTACGAATTTTCGATCAATTCACGTGTTCTTGCGAGACATTTTTTACTTGTTCTAAAAAGTGCACAACGCCGCTAAAGAAGTTTTCAATTCAAAAATAGGATTTCAATAATTTAAACCTAGTTCGCTAAATCAGTGTGGGATGATTATCAAATTACTGTATTTCGATTTTTGTAGTAAACGAAAAATGAAAAAATTCGTCCCATTGATATTCTGTGTTAAAGGAAGTCGGGCTTGTTTGTAATAGGTATTGTTCGTTAAAAAGAAACCGTCACACATAATTACCACTAACTGAATTTTAATATATTACGTAATAGTTTACTCAGCTAGTCAAACAAATATCTCCGATAAGTATAAGCGTGACTTCCCTGTTCTGTCACTCATATACAATTTCAGGTTTTTATTCCAATAAAGCAGATTGTGATAGTTTTATTCAGGGATCAAAATCGGTATTTTAAAAAATAACGGTCTCTTGCCTTGATATTAATATCAACACCGTTATTTATCTAATAACACCGTTATTTCTGGGGAAATACAGGTTGAGTAAAACTGCTATGGGTTGATGTAAAAATGTATGAGTAGATTCAAATCCGGTTCTGATTCCTGATTTAACTAAACAATTATTACAAGTATTGCTGCCGTTGAATGGGACTAGATGGCGTCTCAGGCTAATGAGTTTATGTCGTTTGGGTTTGTTGGAGACATTCCCATTGTAAAATAATTATCCTTATTGAATCAGATGTTATTTTGCGGAAGTCTCTATCACGTTTTATACAGAAGACACGTCGCGCGGACGGGCAGAGGCGAGTTTTCAAAGAAATACAATATGAACCTTAATAGTACTAAGCATAGCGTCGTTTTTGGTGTAAGGCGAATAGCGCGCGCGCATAGCGAGAACGTTCCGCCGCTAGAAGACGAAATGTCTCCTAGTCGTTAAAATGTCTTTTTCGCGAGGTACAAAGTGGCAGGAGATCAATATGTCACGCAAGTGAAATGGCTTCTATGAGACTAAACCGAGTTATTGTAAAATTTATAAATATTTCGTGATAATTGACAAGTCGACCTAATCTCACTACACCAGCGCCCCTAGCGGCGAATGACGAGTGATAGAGCAGCGGAGTCCCTTTCTGTGTTGACGATAAATAAAATGTAATTAATAAATAGAGGATATAGCGGCGACGCCGCACCAGTTGTATATTGTTGTTAATCTATGTTTTATATGTTGTGACATACAATAAATGTAGAAACAAAAGCAGTCTTTTATTTTTTATTTAAGGCAAGGACACCACCAGCTGCATCAGTACCACTAGTATGAGATTTTATAAACACAGACGCTAGGCACGCTAGCGGCTGTAGTTTCGTAGTAAGGCAACTAAGAAATTCCAAACAAAATCCTAACGCAGTCGCTAGCGTCTGCGTTTATGAAATCTAATACTAGGAGTACAGAAGACTTAGCCGAAGTTACGTCGCTTCTTCGCGAAACAATATCAAAATTCGTCAGCTTTTTCTGAAAACAATGAAATAGATATGTACACTAAGTAATAAGTATGAATGGGCATACTGTGCAAAATTTAACACGTCATCGTCATAAGCATCACGTTTAGAGACGTTGATTTTAATTAGATTGTATTTCACTTTGGAACTGTTTTTTAATATTAAGTACGAATAGGTAGGTACTCGACATTTGTTAAACTTTTGATGGTACACGTACCACACAAACCTATTTAAAAGAGCTTTTTTTTTGTCCTGTGACAGTAAAAAGGCCCCGTTATACATACGGAACCGAAGGATATAATTGTTTTAAATTATCCCTCCGTCCTCGGCCTACTCGCAAAACATACGGTCGTATATTGGTTCCATTATTTTTATTGACGTCGCTGAAGTGCTCTCTAACTCAGTAATATAATCTTCACGGAGCATTTCTTATTTTCATGGTAATCATATTTTCGCATTCCGGGTCGTTTTGCGCAGTATACGTAAGTACATGCAATCTGAAAATCTCTATTTAAAATCAGCATCATTGTTGGGTGTTGGAACCACGCAATTATTTGAATTGAACGCCGTCAACCCCAGCCTGTTTTGTCCCTAGATTTCAACTTAGTCCGTTCTGCACTAATGGGAGTTTCTATTGTCTGGCCCACAAGGGAAAGGTAAGGAAATAGGGAATATGATATGAGACTCACTCACTGCTTAATTTGCAGGACGCCGCAGACGGGACCCTTCCTTGGAGTCTGGAGGCACTTCACTAAACAGCTCCTATATGATGTTCGTTCACGGCACACACGAATATTAAGGGTCGACCCTGGGCTTATAAGGAAACGGTGAAGAAAGTTCGCAAAATCACAATTATTTTTCAGGAGCGAATATATCACGCCGCCATGCAAAACCAGACTCCCTTGATCTCTTCTCTCATTGGTCGGCGTAGGCGCTTGGTTTATAGCGCGCTTCACTAGATGGCGTTATGAGTCTCATTTGAATTAGGATATGTAGGAATGGAAGGAAAAAGGAATTGCGAGCCAGAACATATCCTCCCACTTGAAATCACTTAGATTTCACAGAACAGAGTAAAAGTTGCGGGGCAACTAATGCTTAACCATCTAGTTAACTTTCGTTAGAATGAATTGTTTAACTTAATCTAAGTACTCCTAAACTTTTTTTACACGAAATCGCCTATTCCAATACAAATGACAGACGATTGCGTTATTGTCATTAAACAACTACAAAAAACAAAAAAAAATCAAAATAAAATGAAAACTAAATGCCAAAGTGGTAGTTAACAAAATTAATCTATGGGTAATGGACAAAGTTTATTAACCGGTCTACGAAATATACCGTTCAAAGTACGGAGACTGACTACACGTACTACGCCATCATTACCGGGGTGAAGAGTTAGAACTCTTCCTGAACGCCATTCTAATGGGGGCAAATTATTATCTACAATTAAAACTATTTGCCCGACTTGAATATTTTCTTGCTCGCGATACCACTTCGTACGCTGTTGCAAAGTGTGAAGATAATCACGTTGCCAAACATGCCAGAAACTTTGAGTTAATTTTTGTAGCATCTGCCATCGATTACGAAGGGGTAGGTATTCGTCTTCTAAATTAGGTTCTGGCACCGACACCAGAGGCGCATTAATCAGAAAATGGCCTGGAGTAAGTACGTTAACTTCATTGGGATCCGAAGACAGGTGACACAGAGGTCTAGAGTTTAATACAGCTTCGATCTTTGTAAGTATTGTTATGATTTCTTCAAGTGTTAAGACTTGAGAACCTATTACCCGCTTAAGATGATATTTCATTGACTTGATACCACTCTCAAATATCCCACCGAAGTTACTTCCACTAGGAGGATTCAGTCGCCACACTATTTCACGTTTAGCGAGATGAGACTCTATATGCTCATGATTACTATGAACAAGATGTTGTAATTCATTTAGGTATCTTTTAGCGCCAATGAAATTGGTACCGCAATCGGTTACGATAAAGGTACAGAGACCACGACGTGACACGAAACGATCCAATGCAGCAAGAAACGCAGGCGTGGATAACTCTGTTACAGCCTCTATGTGAATAGCTTTTACAGCAAGGCAAACAAAAACACAAATATAACATTTGTAGGTACGAGCGTTTCGTCTACGGCTTTCCTTCACTGTAAAAGGCCCAGCAAAATCAATACCTACATTTTGAAAACACCGTGTCGCTGTCACTCGTGGTAACGGCAACTGACCCATTAAGGGTTGAAAGGCCACAGGTTTGACCTTAAAACAAGTTACACATTTTGCTAACCGTGAGCGAATTAAATTACGTATACCTAGAATCCAAAATCTACGTTGAATAATAGATTGTAAAGTACGTGGACCGCAATGCAAGTACGTAATATGAAAATGATCAATTATCAACAAGGATAAACGCGAAGACTTTGAAAACAGCAGAGGATGCTTTATACGCTCAGGGATGTTAGAATGTGCGAGACGTCCTCCCACTCGCAAGAGACCCGTCTCATCTTTAAATGGATTAAGTTTCTGAATCTGTTTTGAACCTTGAACCTCTTCGGTAAGGTACAGACTTTGTTCATGTTTAACTAGAAACAAAAGCGACTCTTCAAGTTCTTGAGTATTCAGCGCGCCTTTATTTAAAGGTTTGTGCTTGAACGCTGCTGTTGCACGTAAGCACCAGGCAAATATACGCTGAATACAAGACAATTTGGAGTAACGCTCTAAGATTCGACTTATCAAGTGGGTCTCGTTATTAGTATGTGACACAAGAGAGGAACGCATCTCGGGTATGTCCTCAGTTCGTTCCAAATTCTGCTTTACTGGCCAGGTGGAGGCATTTTCCGAAAGCCAAGTCGGGCCAGACCACCATGATGAGCAAGTTGAAAGCTGTGAAACGCTTAAACCTCGACTGCAGTGATCTGCAGGATTATCATGTGTCGACACGTGTTGCCAATGCTCAATGCTTAATTCGTCAAGAACTTTAACGACTCGATGAGAAACGAATGTTTTAAGTTTATGGGGTTCCGTATGTAACCACGATAAAACAGTACTACTGTCCGTAAAGGCAATAACTTTGCTGAGAGGTATTTTTTCTCGAAGCAAATTATACATATGTTTCAGGACTCCAGCCAACATGACAGCGCCACAGAGCTCAAGGCGGTTTATAGTTAATGGTTTCAAAGGGGCTACTTTAGACTTCGCAATTAACAGGTGCGCACTAGAATCTTGGTTCTGAGTAATGCATCTTAAATAAACGCAACATCCATACGCTTTGGAAGAACTATCACTAAATCCAATCAACTCATAAGCAATGGCATTATCAGATGTTATTTGACGCGATAATTTGATCGACTTTATGTGTTGCATTTCACTTGCAAAGGAAATCCACTTTTGGGCTATTTCAGAAGGGATTGCCTCATCCCATCCAAGTTGAATACGCCACATATCCTGCAGCAGGAGCTTGGCTAACAGGATACTGGGGGCGAGCCAGCCTACTGGGTCGTAAATCCGTGCAATATTTGACAAGATTGCCCGTTTAGTTAAGCTTGAATTCAGTTCAGATGTAGAATAAGTAAAGTGGTCATCAATCGGATTCCACTGAACACCAAGAATTTTTAAAATATGCTGATGACTTTCATCACAGAATGACTTAGGTAATTGACAGTGTTCCGTAGGCAAAGTCGCAATGAACTCAGGAGAGTTGCTGCTCCACTTACGAAGTTCGAATTGCGCCTTATTTAATAGCTGAATAAGTTCGTTTTTTAATTTGAGAGCCTTTTCTAAAGAGGATGCACCTGCAGTTATATCGTCCATAAAGGTGTCATGACGTACTATCTCAGCAGCTTCAGTAAACTCTGAGCCATGATCTACCGTGAGTTGATGCAGAGTACGAATGGCTAAGTAAGGTGAACTAGTGACGCCGTATGTTACGGTCTTTAACTCATACTCGCACAGAGGATCAGAGGAAGTCTGTCTCCACAAAATATGCTGCCACGGCCGGTCTTCTCGGCGTAGAGATATGTTTCTATACATTTTTGAAATATCTGACGTGAAAACTATATTATGAAGACGAAATTTTGTAAGTATATCGACAATGTCATTTTGAAGCTTAGGCCCTGTATATACTATATCGTTTAACGAACGACCATCTGTTGTTGTCATACCACAATCAAAAACAACTCGTAAGCGTGTGGTGAGACTCTCTGGACGAATAACGCAATGATGTGGTATAACGTATTTGCCTGAACCAAGTCTGGCAGGCTGCATGTGACCCAAGTCCGAGTATTCTTTCATAAAATGACAATAATCCTCTCTTAAATTAGGATTGCGCTCAAGTCGCTTTTCCAGTCGGAAAAAACGAGATTTCGTTGTGTCGAACGAGTCTCCTAGAGATTCGCCCGGCTCCTTTAATAATAACGGAACGACGTAACGACCGTCCGGTTCACGTGACACAAACTTAGTGTATAACTGTTCACACTTTTCATCATCGGGTTTTATTAAAACCGCTTTTGGTGGCTCTTCGACCTCCCAAAATCGCTTGACCACGTCCTCTAACGAACGAGTGGAAGCTACTAGGGAAGACACCATTTGTGGGGGGCGACCACCAGGATCCTCGATTTTCCCAGTTAGTACCCACCCAAAGATACTATGTAAAGCTACGGGTAAACCTGGGCCCACTTCTAAGCGCTGACCATCATAGATTCTATGGAATAGCTCAGCACCAAGGAGTAGGTCAATCTCTGTCGGTTTGTCAAACTGTTTATTTGCCAAAACTAAATGTTTATAATTTTCACGAATTTCCGAAGGTATTGGTACAGCAGGCATCTGGCTGGTGATCCTATTCATAACAATGGCATTTATTACAAAGCTAGGATTGTCTGAGTCCGATGGCAGCACTGTGCACGAAGTCTCACCTTTTACTTGAACTAAATTTTGACCTAGACCTCCTACGGCTATATTACAACGTCGTACAGGTAAGCCCAATTTTTGAACAAGATGTGACGTCACAAAACAGTCTTGAGCCGCACTATCGATGAGTGCGTGGACTAGTATATCCTGACCAGATCGGCCGCCGCGAACGCGCACTGCACAAGTACCGAGAAGTACCATGGTACGACCATGTCCAACATGAGAGCTGGTCGTCGCGGAGTCCACCGAATCTTGAAAACTAGCGCCCTCAAACGAGCTGCTCGGAACCGCCACGTTGGATTCGTCCGTTTTATTTTCGTGAAGCAAGGTGTGATGTGGTTTCTTACAAGTGGAGCAAGTACCTTTTGAAAAACATTTATTTGCATTATGATTAGGACGCAAACAGTTCGCACAAACATTCTTGTTTGTCACTAGCCTATATTTCTCAGGAATGTTAAGTGCTAGAAACTTAGAACATTTGAAAAGGGCGTGTGACTCACCGCAGCACACACAATCAGCTGATTTATTTTCAGCGTTATAAAAAGACGTGCTGGACGGCAATGAATTAGATTTATAATTATTATTCTTAAATCGTGTCTCTGTAGGACGTGAATTTACTTTATTAAATTGCTTTTGTTGAAGACTAGAACCGGATTGGCTACCAGATTGACTAGCCTCTAGTACTTTAACATACCCTTGTAAGAAGGTTAACAATTCAGAAAAAGTAGGTATTTGCTCCTGATTTTGAGTCTCAAATCGTCGACGCGTTTCACTGTCTAGAATTCGGGAACCCAAATAGAATAAAATAAATTCATCCAATTGTTTTATTTTCATAGCCTTAAGGGCGTTTACTGTTTCATTTAACACGTTAGTTAAGTTACGTAAGTCATTAAGATTGCCTGACTTTAAAGAAGGCAAGTTACAAATTTTATTTAAGTATGAAGCGGCCAGAATTCGTTTATTTTGGAACCGTTCTACAAGAGCATTAAAAACAATTATATAATTTTCTGATGTTACCGGCACTCCCTTTGCAATCGATAAAGCAGTGCCCGTAAGACACGAAAGTAAATAATGAAATTTTTCTATAGGGCTAATGTTATCATTTTTATGTACTAACGACGAAAAGGTATCAAAAAATGTTTGCCAATATTCAATGTTACCGTCGAACTTAGGTAATTCGAGTTTAGGTAAGCGCGCTTGAGTTGACGGTTTCGGCTCCGAATTATTATTACGAGTACACTTCGTTTCTGTACCGGACTTCAATACGGAATACGCAGCGACAGTGGCGTAGTACATGTCGTCAAAGGCATGCATCGGTTTCATGTCAATGACCTCCTCTGGTTTCAGTTTTAATTTTAAGTCATTAATTTTACATGTATAATCCATGAAATCTTGTCGTACTAACTCAATACGCTTGAACCTAGCCTCAAATTGAGCGTAGGATGATTTATCGTTTTGAACCTCTTTTGATAATTCATACAATAACTGAATATCACGAAATGCATATTCCCTCTGACTGATAAGTAATTTTAATTGCCTTTCGTCTGTCATTTTGCAAAGGTGTAGGCTATTATCACAACAAAACAATGATGAAAAATTCAGAAACAAGATTTTACACAATCAAAACGCAAGAAGACGCGTAAGTAGGTAGGTACCTACCGACGATCGTTGATCGATACGCACTACGCGCGATCTTACCTACTAACTTTTCAGAAATATAAATGCCTATATACCTATAGTTTTCCAATTCAAACTAATATGAAATTAGCTAGGTACTTTGATAATTTAATTATGTAATTACTAAAACTGAAGGCAATTAGGAAAGGACTTGTGCAGTTTTAGTCAGATTGTAAAACTTGAATGTTCTAGAAGGTTGCCGTTAGCCTCGTGGCTATAACACGGCCAACTTACGATGTTTTATACTGAATATTTAAATGCGTTATTTTAGCTCAAAAAACACAAGGAAACCTCTATGTTTTATATAAAATCAATAAAAAAACAAATGTTTCTAGCGAAGTAGACTATAATTTTAGGAAATTCTATGGAATTTGACCTAAAATACCACAGGACATCTGCACTCGAATGGACCATATATGTTGGGTGTTGGAACCACGCAATTATTTGAATTGAACGCCGTCAACCCCAGCCTGTTTTGTCCCTAGATTTCAACTTAGTCCGTTCTGCACTAATGGGAGTTTCTATTGTCTGGCCCACAAGGGAAAGGTAAGGAAATAGGGAATATGATATGAGACTCACTCACCGCTTAATTTGCAGGACGCCGCAGACGGGACCCTTCCTTGGAGTCTGGAGGCACTTCACTAAACAGCTCCTATATGATGTTCGTTCACGGCACACACGAATATTAAGGGTCGACCCTGGGCTTATAAGGAAACGGTGAAGAAAGTTCGCAAAATCACAATTATTTTTCAGGAGCGAATATATCACGCCGCCATGCAAAACCAGACTCCCTTGATCTCTTCTCTCATTGGTCGGCGTAGGCGCTTGGTTTATAGCGCGCTTCACTAGATGGCGTTATGAGTCTCATTTGAATTAGGATATGTAGGAATGGAAGGAAAAAGGAATTGCGAGCCAGAACAATCATCACGTTTTCCATTATCTACATTTTAAGCCATGAAACTTGGAATTCCTTACATACCATAAAATTATATATTAACTAGCTGTTCCCCGCGGCTTCGCCCCGCGTGGGACTCGGTTATATCGCACCCAAAAGTAGCCTATGTTTGACCTCAGGTCGTTAACTACATCCCTGCCAAATTTCATCACAATCGGTCCAGCAGTTTAACCGTGAAGAGGTGACAGACAGACAGACAGACTTTCGTATTTATAATATTACTAGCTGTTCCCCGCCGCTCCGCCCGCGTGGGACTCGGTTATATCGCGCCCAAAAGTAGCCTATGTTTGACCTCAGGTCGTTAACTACATCCCTACCAAATTTCATCACAATCGGTCCAGCAGTTTAGCCGTGAAGAGGTGACAGACAGACAGACAGACAGACAGACAGACAGACTTTCGCATTTATAATATTAGTATGGATAGTATGGAAGTATGGATTAGCGACCCGCTCCGGCTTCGCTTGGACATTAAAACCGTCCTCTTGAATCACTCTATCTATTAAAAAAACCGCAAATCCGTTGCGTAGTTTTAAACATTTAAGCATACATAGGGATATAGGGACAGAGAAAGCGACTTTGTCTTATACTTTGAAGTGATGTAGTGAAAGTGATATCGACGTAATCTTTTGCATGTAACGACAAGTTTTGTAAGTAGGTAGTTATGTATAAATAAAGGATGGCGAAGGTTTAAAAATACTGAAAAGGAAATCAATATTGAATGTCCCAGCCCATCCGTCAATCAAGGGAGGCAATGGTTTTCGTAATGCGGTCGGTCCCCGAAGATCGCTGACGAGTTGAACGAACTTTCCGATTGACTTCCCAACTCTTATCTCAAGAGATAAAACGTGGCGCTTAGCTTCCATTTTGAAAGGGTTGCTAAATAATGGACGCTTGGTTTTATGGTCTATAATTTATCTTGTATAAATTGTAGTGTAATGATTTTTCGGATTTCTATTCTATACTATTTCAGCCGGAAATAGTGTAGCTTCCCAGCAGTGAAAGAATTTTTCAAATCGGTCCAGTAGTTTCGATGCCTATTCGATACAAACAAACAAACAATCAAATCTTTCCTCTATAATATTACTAAGACAAGTTCAAACAATGTTTATTAGAAAAATTCAATATTCAAGATTATACAATAATCAACTCACTATAGCTGACAAAATAATACATTATTATCTAGAGATACTCTATACTAATATAATATAGCTAGCCACGGTTATCGTTAGGTATAGCTTGAGGGAAAAAACCTAAAATTGAGATTACCGTTTAAATTTTTAACTTTTTTCAGGCGTTATTTTGTAGAAGTCAAATTCGCCATACTTATGCTGGGCAACAGAACAGTAGGTACTTAGTTTGCATGAACTAATTGGTGGCAAAAGCGCGCAAGTTATTAGTTTGGTAAGTACTTGTAACGTTAAAAAAAAATTCTATGAAACACACAGAAAAAATTTTGAGACAAAGAAAATAGTCAAGAAATTTGGTTCATTCTTCTCGTCCCTCATTGGCTCGCCGACCAGTGGTGGACAGTGATAAATTTTTGAAAAAGTTGTACTATGTCTAATAGGAGCAACGCCGTAATATGAGTTAGGGTACCAGTCACCGGTCAGTTTCCTTACACTCTTAGACGAGCTGACTTTCAAGGCATAAACAGCAAAGCGTCTCAGAGCCCAGGTGGCTTACCACCATCTCTTAAAACCATGCAAGTTCCAGAGAGTAAGGGGGATGTTGCCTTACATCATATATTGCGCTGTCTCGTTAACTCACTGGAACTTGCAGGGTTTTAAGAGACGGTAGTAACCCAGATCACACTATTGTTAATCATGTAGCATAACTAATATTAGATCAACAACATGTATACATATATTTTAATAACTTTATTCGCGAAAAGACATCTGTTCATATTTGAACAAATGATAACAATAACACTTTTATCTATTTAGTGAAAAGCATGCAGTTTTTTGGG
Source organism: Apomyelois bistriatella (assembly GCA_947044815.1). NCBI lineage: Eukaryota > Metazoa > Arthropoda > Insecta > Lepidoptera > Pyralidae > Apomyelois > Apomyelois bistriatella. The sequence continues at coordinate 13,078,535 of OX345700.1, forward strand.
CTATTGGTGGCAATTTTTTTGGGAAGTAACGACGGATGGACACTTAATTCCACATTCTTAAAAAAACTGGTTTGTCTGTTTGGAACATTTAATAATGCTGCGAACAGAAATCATTTTCAGGTAAGCAAATCATAAGTCATTAGACGTTTAATAAAACAAAGTTCATTTATAAAATAATATTACGATTCGTTATCAAAATTCAATCAAATTATAAATATGTTTATTTTCTCCATATACCTACATGTAAATAAATTGGAATGTTTCACGTCAATTAAACAAAACTTATTACCTGAAATATAAATAAAATATTGTTCCATAAGAATAAACTATATGGCGGACTTGGTTTTTAAGCGGGTGCTTATCTGGTCAACACTGTGTCAGAATTTCTGAAAGCATCTGACTTAGCTTAACTAGCAAAAGCAGTCTGCACCAACGGATTTACGTGCCTTTCAAAGCATCTCAAAGGTAACACAGTAATGACTTGCTTGTCTTTCAGGTTGCTACTCCTGACATCCGCCGTTACGCTGATGGGGATTCCCGCCACGGCCATCAAACTGAGCAGCCGGTATGATCTACCTAAAGAAATTGTTCTTAAAGGTAACTTGATTATACAAGGTAACTTGATTATAAAAATTCACTAAAATGGGGATTATACAGGTATATTGTTGATATGTGCAGATGGTCAAGTGTTTGATTACATCGTGGTTGGCGCCGGCGGTGCAGGCGCGGCGGCTGCGGCGCGCCTCTCTCTCACGGGGGCGTCCGTGCTGCTGGTGGAGGCTGGTGGGGATCCTGATCTTCTGTCCTGGGTAACTATGAGTTTGTTCATCGGGTTGGCATTAAATAGACCGATCGGGAGTGCTATTTTTGAGATGTACCCAAAATCGGTGAGTCGAGTGATTATCATTCGACTCACCGATTTTGCTGTCATACATTTCAAAAGTAGCACTCCGGGTACTTTAGAGTTGTTGTCCGAAAGCTGTCACGTTTAAAATACAGTCCACTGACAGAAAGATGAATAAATGTAGACTGACCAAAAAGTAATAGTAGTAAAGTTTGTGTATATGTGAGATTATTCCACCATAAGCCATAATGTGTCAGGCTGGTAGAATCTTTAGATTTCTTGCGTTATTTCGAGGGTACGAAATATGCTACGTGACGTCAATATAAAACAAAATGGAGGATAAACTATGTACGCAAATAAATGGCAGACCGTTCAAATTGTCAATCATTCAATCGAGTAGGATATCAAAATGAAAGGACTTGAAAGGTGGTTTCAAAAAGTGGATATACTTTTATGTTTATATTTATTTGTATTTGTCGTCAGTTATGTATTTTACTTTTTAATAGTAAGCTTGTTACAATTTGTGGGCGGAAACCTAGACGTACTCTAAAATTATTTAACTTACAGATTCCTGGTGCCGCACCGGCGCTGTTGGGATCCATTACGGACTGGCATTATGAAACCGTACCCAATAACCAATCCTGCTTAGCTTTCCAAGGCGATCAATGCCGTGCCAGTCGCGGAAAATGCCTTGGTGGCTCCACCAGCATCAATTATATGCTCTACACTAGAGGCCACCCACACGATTGGGATGTTTTAGGCATCCCAGGCTGGACATGGGAAGATATGAAACCATACTTCTTACGTTATGAAGGATTGCAAGATTTAAACTATTTACCTGTCTCTTCAATACCATATCATAATACAAGCGGCACTATGAAAGTAGGATTCTTTGATGACTCTAAAAATCCTTGGCATTCCCATATTATTGAAGGTTTCCTTTCACTAAATTTCCCTTACAACCCAGATGTGAATGGTGTATCTCATATTGGTATCACGCAGGCCGTTGGATATGTGTACGATGGTGAGCGAATGAGCACTGCGCGGGGTTATCTCAGCAGAGACGATGTCAAGAAGAGTCTTAAGATAGCCAAGAATACCAGATGTATAAAAGTCAACTTAGATTCAGATAAAGTAGCCAAAGGTGTCACTGTTGTTACTGCTCTTAAAAGAACCTTGAAATTATATGCAAAAAAAGAAGTGATTTTGAGCGCAGGCGCTTACGGGACACCTCAGATTCTCATGCTCTCAGGTATAGGAAATGCAGATCACTTGAATAATATGAACATTCCGGTCGCCGTAGATTTGCCTGTGGGAGATGATTTGACTGATCATATATTGCCTTTAATCTTTCTTAAGGTCGACACTGAAGAGCGTATAGTAGGAAAGATAACTTCTGCCGTTGATGCTGCTGATTCTGTAGTTGAGTTCCTTCTTGAAAATGCAGGGCCACTGGCATCAATCAGCATTACCGATGTTAACGCATTCGCTAACACAAAATGTTATGATAAAGAAAATCGACAACTTGTTAATAACAGTACAGATTGTGAGTTGCCGACAATGCAGATCATCCATTCTTTGATACCTCAAGGTATATTTACTGTGTCTGCGTTAGTTCAACAGGGGTTGAATGTTAAATTGGATGTATTAAAGCAATTAGCAGCAATTAACGCAGGTCACGACCTAATGGTAATGTCTCCTATTGTTCTGCAGCCAGAATCTGTGGGTAATGTGCGCTTGGCTAGCACTGACCCATTCGACATACCAGCTATTTTCCCAAATATTCTATCAAATGATCTTGATTTGGAAGAAATGCTTCGTGCGATAAGTATTATTGAAGATTTAATGGAGACTAGACCTTTCAAGACACATAATGCTGAAATATCGCGATTGAAACTGGATGGCTGTCCTGATGGAAACGCCGAGGGTTATTGGGAATGCTATGTAAGGCATATGACGCAGTCAATATACCACGCTGTGGGGACCACGGCGATACGTCGCGTGGTGGATGAGAAATTGAGAGTGTATGGAGTTGAAGGTCTGAGAGTAGCAGACCTGGGTGTTGTGCCACGACTCGTGCGTGGAAATACTGCAGCTACTGCCATTGCTGTTGGAGAAAGAGTGGTCGATTTTATCCTAGAAGACGCCAAGTAATTATTTGAGTAAAGCTCACGTTTGATAATGACGATATGACGCTGACGAACCAAGTAATAAAAACCTTTAGATTTTTTTATTTATTCCTACGCTGACAGTAAACTGATTAATTAATAAGAAATAAATAATATTTTATTTGACTTTGATTTTAATTATTATTCTAATGTTATATCTTACACGCATTTGATAACACCTACTTGAGTATTTGAGTGTAAGATTTGAGTATTCGTCAACTCGATGTTTATGTTCTAAATAAGTCCGAAGCCATACGGCTTAGGCTGTTATTGTGGTGGACATAAAACGAGCTTCGTAGGAGCATATTATTTGCTTACCTACTTACATGGAAAAACTACTACTGAACGTTGTGATGTGCTCGTCCTATCCTTTTTACGCTCTTCTTTTCACTTATGATGCGGGCTACGTCCTCTGATTGTTTTTCTCCATCTTGCCAGTGACTAAAAAACTTAAGCTCTTCGAGTTTGGTTAAAAAGAATAACGTCGCCCGCTAAGTGTCCGTTGAAGCTGGCGGAGCTAATGAAAAAGGGAGAAAGTTTTTTTTTTTTTTTTCTGAAAGATTGTGCGACTAGACGTAGCGCATGGCATATCAGGATTATTATTTTCTATTTATTAAAGTTTGCAGAACAGGTTGAATTTAAAAACAAAATTTACAAAAAAATAACAATATAAGCCAGACTGAAGTCCAACAATGTGCACACACATCATGACTACTTATGTAAACATGGTTAATTAAACAAGATCGAAAGGAAACTACAAACAGTTGATAACAAAAGAAAAATCCCAGATACAGAATATTTGGAATAAAGCATAATGACTTACATAATTATATTTAATTGTCACAAAAATTATCATTACCAGCTTAGTGACATAATCTATGGCAATATAACTACAAGGCTGAAGTGTGTTTAGCTAAAAGTTTATAACACTATAAACATACCATAGTTAAGGATTAAACCTCTGAATATATATCCACAGGATGATTTTGCTCAATCTTCACTTTAGGCACAGAATAGTACCTACTCTAACTTACTTCAAGTAAGGTATTAATAATCTAAGGGTATTAAGTGTATTCAGAAGATTGTGTATTCTTCTTTTATTCTGTTTTACAATTGTAAATTTTTACTTTGAAAATAAAAATTGTTTACCGAAATGATAAAAACATTCATGATTACAATTGCGACGTTCTTCTCAAATAAATAGTTTTTAATAATTTAGAATACCTAACTAACATTTCAATAACAAGATTAACATAAGTTGATAGAAGACATCTGTTCATATTTGCACATAAGACAAGTCAAATAACGCATCTTGTCTATTTAGTATCCAAAATGCAGTTCCGCAGGCTCAATGTTGCATTTTTTTCTGGACAGACAACACGGATGGGTCTAAATCGACATCCTTAATAACTTATCCAAGTAAAACTGATTAGTTTGTTAGCAACATATGGTCCGTAAAAATGTTGCGGGCACAATTTTATCTCTGGTAAGTAATAAAGCGTTTTATTTGAGCTCAAAAGCAATTTACTATATGAAACATCTTCGTTTGTAAATCAGCAACGAATCGGAAAATTTTTCAAGAGATTAAAGTTCTATGTAGTTTTATTTGCCATTGCTGAAGTCAAAGTTACATGGTAATACCCATGAAGGATATATGTATAGTGTCTGTAATTTCTCTTCTGCCACCAGTTAGTTCATGCAAGACATGCCGGCCGGTAAATGTTTGTTACTCGTATGTATAAATTAAATACGTAACGACATATTTAATATGCTTACTCTACTTTATTTTAACCATTTTATTTATTTGTTTATTTTAACAAATTTTCAATGGGTAATAATTTTGAAAATTTGTGTTAATTTTAAATATTTAAGTACTACGACAACGTAGTCGAAATCTATACAAATTTTAACATAAGATAATCCTATTTCAAGAGTAGTTATTGAATAATTTAAACAATACTAATTTAATAAACAGTACAAGTTAATTTGTACAAAATTTTATATTACCAATTAAATTTTTATTGTTTTATCAATCCTAGAAAGGACACTGATTTACTCCAATCATAATAAATACTAAATACACTAGCTCAGTACAAATATCTTATTCTCAAAAATTAATGAAACTAAAAACTGCTTTTAAAGCTACACACATTTAATCGTTATCGAATTCTTACCGGTAATATAAACTGGTTAATTATACAGTAAGGCCGGATACAGGCGAAGTCAACGACACTAGAAATAAAGAAATGCTGGTTAGTTTGTTAATGACAACGACAATGTTTCCATGTTCTCGTATACTTATTTAAACTACCAACTTTATTTGTCTGAGGCACAAAATATACAACCAAAAATGACTTGGTAAGTACTCGTTATTTATTTGCCTGATACGATCAACAGAAAGAGGAAGAGATCTTTTGATGATAAATGACTTTGGCAAAATTTATTAAATTTATAAAAACTATTTTTTTTTTATCCTGGCCTCATAAGATATCAACTGAGGATGCAATCAAAAAAGCGCTAGGTTGAAAAATTAATTAGATAATTCATACGTCACCTGAAGAGGTTACGAGCGAGAAACGAGAAGCAGTTTAGATGATTTAAGTTAGGGTAGAAGTACCCTAACTTAAAACATCTAAACTGCTTCTCGTAGGACTCAAATCCGCGACATCCGCGTCTTTGGGCCGATCATTGGTAGTTCCGTTCTCGTTGGCCACCACTGGTAACCGCGGCTGTGGAGGACAACGGGAACGATTTCAAAAATACAATCGCCTTTATCTGAATGTTATTAACATTAAGACCCGAATTAGAGTGTTTTGTAGCCTTTTTTTATAATGCTACTTATTGCATCCCTAATTAGCAGATATGATGTGGCCAAGGAAATATTTATAAATTGTAAGCAAATTTTTATTGCAAATCCATCGCGTCACATCACGTGTTAAGAACTAAGTGTTAATTAAGTATAAGTATGTTTTTATTATATTTTGTTAATATTATCCAGTCGTCGAGAGAATAAACGGTGTATACTTCACCTCGTCTCTCAGTTCCTGTCATGCACTTAAGACATACCTAGTGGTCCAATAAAATTCGTTACAATTGTCAACACTGGCCGCCTGCCCGATCAAATCTCCTTGGCACTGTTGTGGTTGTTGGAACGAATTGTTCCACCTGGAACCACCTGGTTTGCATCTGGCTAAAACACCCAAGTGATTGAACTCCACAAAATAGTGTACTTAGAGCTTTGATTAATAAATAACCGAAGACTTAGAGGACCTGCTGAGGCCAGGAAGAATTTTAACCACAATTCGGACAAAGAAAAAAAGTTTTTTTTTTTTGTCCGAATTGTGGTGAATTGTGGAGGAGGATTAGATCCCATTTACAAATGGATAGAAAATGAGTAATTTTTTTCAAATATATATAGCATTTAATCATAATTAAGATATAATAAATCAAAATATCATCATAAATGTTATTAATAATAACAATTTTGAGTACATTTAACTAATTTTAATATAAGTAAGTTATATAAGTTATAGTAGTAAAATTTATTTATTTCGGACAACATTATGGTCTAAATAAATTAACATCATTGACAAATTAAATCAAAAAATATGAATAAACTAATATAATATGTTCAATTCGAATCAAAAATAAAATAATTATATTTAAATTTCTAATATTATTTAATCATTATTTAATCATATGCCCATGAAATGGATTGAAATGAAATATATTTATTGGCACGCAAACACGGTCAAAGAATATGTTATACAATGTTGATCAATGATGATTGAAAGGGGATACCTATCACGTGATGTTAATAGGCTCTAACAACAGTTAGGACATACCTTGCTATCTTGCAGGTTGCTGCTAATATGCACAGTGACGCTGATGGGGAGTCCCACCACGGCCCTAAAGCGGAGCAGCAAGGATGATCTACCTGAAGGAGTGGTTCTTCAAGGTAAGACCATTATCCTACACTACATAGAAAGATTTATTTTAGTAATCGAACAGTGCTAACTTTCCAAAAGATTGATCGATGCGTCATGAGACCAGAGAAGGCTGGCCTATATTTGGCTCAAAGATTAAGCATGTGATTGCTATACAGTGTGGCAATGCTGCCAGCCTTCTGGGAACATTTCTAGTTGATAGTCATGCGGAGGAATATTTCGATGGGCCTTTAAACAATAACTACGCGCGTTTCTTGCGGCTCCGAAATCTGCTTGGATGGAGTACCATTTTGTGGTGGTGGTTATGATAATATCGTATTTATTGTGATCTGCAGATGGTCAAGAGTTTGACTACATCGTGGTGGGCGCCGGCGGTGCGGGCGCGGCGGCTGCGGCGCGCCTCTCTCTCACGGGGGCGTCCGTACTGCTGGTGGAGGCTGGTGGGGACCCTGATCCTCTGTCCTGGGTAACTATGGGTTTGTTTATCGGATGGATCCTTAGAAGAGGATTGAAGTTATTCATTCATGTCATGTGGGTTAACAGGTTAATCGAACCTATACACTCTTTTTATGTTGTCAGACTAACGCATTTGTGGTCTTCCTTTTGGGCGTTAATCGCCACAAGATCTCTACTCCACCGTCATTTCAGCGGCAGGCTGTCCACCAATTTACATACTTACCAAAAAGAAATACTTCCCCAAATCCACATATGATTGCACTTGCCAAGCTCGCACAATGGGAGACAATGCACATAAGCGCTTTTGTATCAGAAAACAAAACATCTTTTACATTAATAATATTATTCAATGTCTTCGTGTACTTACAGATTCCTGCCACCGCTCTTGTTCTTGTAGGCTCCGCCACAGATTGGAAATATCCCACAATACCCAACAACCAATCCTGCCTATCTTACCAAGGAGAGCAGTGCCGTGCCAGCCGCGGGAAATGCCTTGGCGGCTCCACTAGCATCAATTATATGCACTACATTAGAGGCCACCCACATGACTGGGACGTTTTAGGCATCCCAGGCTGGACATGGGAAGATATGAAACCATACTTTCTACGATACGAAGGATTGCAAGATTTAAACTTTTTACCTGTCTCTTCAATACCATATCACAATACAAGCGGGACTATGAAAATAGGATTCTTTGATGACCCTGAAAATCCTTGGCATTCCAGGGTTGTTGAAGGATTTCTCTTACTAAATTTCCCTTACAACCCAGATGTTAATGGTGTATCTCATATTGGTGTGACACAGACCATTGGGTATGTGTACGACGGTGAGCGAATGAGTACTGCGCGAGGTTATCTCAGTAGAGACGATGTCAAAAAAAGACTTAAGATAGCCAAGAACACCAGATGTATTAAAGTCATCTTAGATTCTGGCAATGTAGCCAAAGGTGTCACTGTTGTTACTGATCTTAATAATAAAACCTTGCACTTATATGCAAAAAAAGAAGTGATTTTGAGTGCAGGCACTTACGGGACGGCCCAGATTCTTATGCTGTCAGGTATAGGAAATGCTAATCACTTGAAAGATATGAACATCCCGGTCTCCGTTGACTTGCCTGTGGGAGACGATATGACAGACCATATATTGGCCTTTATCTTTCTTAAAATTGACAGTGAGGATCGTATAGTTAAAAGTATAACTTCGGCCGTTAATACTGTTGATTCTGTATTTGAGTACCTTCTGGATAAAGCAGGGCCGCTAGCATCAATCGGCATTACTGATATCAACGCAATCGCTAACGCAAAATGTTATGATAAACAAAATCGACAACTTGTCAATAACAGTACCGATTGTGAGTTGCCTACAATGCAAATTAATGATATATCTTTGATACCGAAAGGTATATTTACTGTGACTGCGTCATTTCAACAGAGTTTCGACTTTAATTCAGATGTATTACAACAATTAGCAGCAAATAACGCAGATCACGATCTTATGGTGATGTCTCCTGTTGTTCTCCAGCCAGAATCTGTAGGCAATGTCCGCTTGTATAGTACTGATCCGTTTGACATACCAGCTATTTTCCCAAATATTCTATCAAATAAACTTGATTTGGAAGAGATACTTCGGTCAATTAGTATCATTGAAGATCTGATAGAGACCAGACCATTCAAGAAACACAATGCTGAAATATTGCGCTTGAAGTTGAAAGGTTGTCCTGACGAAAACGACGAAGGTTATTGGGAATGCTACGTAAGGCATATGACTCATTCAATATACCACGCTGTGGGGACGACGGCGATACGTCGCGTGGTGGATGAGAAGTTAAAAGTGTATGGAGTTGAAGGTCTAAGGGTAGCAGACCTGGGCGTTTTGCCACGACTTGTACGTGGAAATACTGCAGCTGCTGCCATTGCTGTTGGAGAAAGAGTGGTCGATTTTATTCTAGACCACAATTAAAAAATAATTTGAGTAAATATTTTGCACCATGGAATTTGAAAATCGCGCAAGTTCAATTTTTTTTTAATCTATGCATTTATGACTACTGATTTGATTTGATTTATTTTCATTTTTCTTTCTATATTCTTTGCATAAAAGTCATTTGTCTCTTAGTCGACCCAGTCTCCGAAGCCATACTAGCTTGTTGTTGTGGTCATAATACATTATTACACTCGATTAATCTCGCAATTCCCATGCTTAGCAAGCAAATAACTTTTTCAGAATAATTTAATATCATTTGTTCGTACAAGTTCTTTCAAGCTGAAAAACGTATTTTTTAAATGCATTGTTCCTTTATTCGGCGTTAGCCTTCCTAGTACGTCTTAAACTTAAAAATATTATATATTTACAAAATAAAAATAATCAAGTAAATTAATGAACGTAATGGAACATAAAACGAGGTTCGTAGGAGCATATCAATTACTTACGTGGAAAAGCTCCATGAATTCATAAAATAATGGCGCAGAGCTGAGCTTTGATCTCCACTGGGCCGAGAAAGCTTATTTATAATTTGATCGGAAGCCCAAGGCAATTTTTCGTGTTATCTATATAATAATAAGTTTTACATAAATTGCCAGTCTTATCTTGTTATTTATTTTATGCATATTAATCGACTGTTAATAAAGGAAGATATATTATGTTGATTAGATTGATAACTTTCTTTTTTAATGTCTTTTTGGATTTCCAATAAATTTTATTTTAGATTTATACACGCTGCAGATTGATAAAGACCTAAATTTAATAACTATTGCTAAAATAAGCGTGACTGTGAAATTTAATATTTTCTGGATGTCCAAATTGTTAATGATAGTTAATTACCTCTGGAATGTTTTCCGACGTGTATACTTTAGTTACAATGAGGTAAATATGATTGATATCATTATAACTTACCTCGGTTAGTATAATGATCCATTATTGGGGAACACAAAAAACATCTTCAAAGTAGCGTCACTGTCCACCACTTGGTTGCTCGGAAGTAGTATAACTACAATACAAAGCTCCATAGAAACTTATAACACAATGTAAAACCACGTATAATTGATTTGATTTTTATGTGTTACCTCCCTCTTTATACGGTCTGTGGCGACACTAGCGCCACAACAATATCTACAAAGACGCACCACAGATGGCGTTAAAAGCAACAATCTCAGAATTGCATACAAGATGGCAAATTACTATGAAAGTCTAAATCGCGCTTGCAAAGTTTCTACGGATTGGAGCATAAATACAATCTCCGACAAGACATCGTTGGAGCCGCGGTTCCCCAGGCATAACACCCTAGCCTGGCGGGAAGATCTTCCCTTTGTGGCGGTCGAGCATATCCCTGTCGCTCCCGTCACATACTCCAAACTGGTGAACCTGTCGATTGCTGTGAGGCAGTAACGAAATCCTTGACACAAAGGCAATTGGCCAATAAGGTCAATGTGAATATGAGCAAACCTGCAGCTTGGAAGGCGGTACGAACTTAAAGGGGATGAGACGTGTCGAGTGACCTTTGCTCGTTGACAAGCAAGGCAGGTCCTTGTCCACTCTCGACAGTCTCTTCGCATACCCGGCCAGACATACCTGTCAGACACTAACTTAACAGAAGCATTGGCCCCCGGATGGCTGAAAGAATGAAGACAATTAAATACTCCCTGACGAAAAATTTTCGGGACGTATGGTCTCACGCTGCCATCTCTCTCCTCGCAGTACAGCTCCGACTGGACACCAGGTAATCTCATCTTTTTGAGATGCAATGACGTGGCGTTATCTAATAGAATTCGCAATTCCGGATCCGACTTCTGTGCATCTGCTATCTGGTTCAGGTCTACAGGTTGTGCGACTTCTTCAATTCTTGATAGGGTATCAGCCACGACGTTATCTCTACCTGATATATGACGAATGTCAGAGGTGAACTGTGAAATAAAGTCCAGATGTCGGAACTGACGTGGGGAGCAGTTCTCCTTGCGAGAGTGAAAGGCGAAACATAATGGCTTATGGTCTGTATAAACCACAAAGTCTCTAGCCTCAACCATATGCCTAAAGTACTTAATTGCCTCATATATAGCCAAAAGCTCGCGATCGTAGGGGGAATACTTTTGCTGCGTAGTATTCAGTTTCCTAGAAAAGAACGCGAGAGGCTGCCATCCCTTACCATCCCTAAATTGTTGCAACGCAGCACCTATAGCTGTATCTGAAGCGTCAGTTACAACGGCGAGTTTAGCGCTGCAATCTGGGTGGGCGAGCAAAGCTGCTGCACATAGGCCTTCCTTACAGTCTTCAAAGGCTTTCATCTGTTGAGAGGTAAAATGGACGGGATGTGGTCTAAGGTCTAATATTTATTTTATATTCTTTATCCCGTTGTACGTGCCTTTTGTAAATCATTCTTGTTGACCACCAGTGGTGGCAAATGAAGTGGGGGATAACGGGAATGATCGAGAGGTCTATTCTTCCATGCTGGTCTGGGAGAAAAAGAAAAACATAGAATGTACCAGCTGCTTCTCTTCCCGCACAAGCCGTAAAAGTCGACTGAGGGAATCGCCGAATGGGGAAATCATGACAAAGGCGATGCGGCTAGCAACCCATCACTATTGATTTCCTGTTTCAACTACCATTATGCTAAACGTGGCCTAAGGTCTTATGGCTCTAGGCTCTGTCTACCCCGTATGGGATAAAGACGTGATTATATGTATGTATGTATGCTTTCTCGTGAACCTATTTGATGACGAAGCATCTGCTCTCGCACTCCAACTGTGCTTACTCTGATGATTTGGCTGTCACGGACTGAGCTGTTTTTTTTTGGTTACCTCCTAGACAGACAGAAACTATTCAATTTATAGACGATAAAAACATACGAATTCGAGATTCCTACTTAGGTACATTCCAAATTCCAAAGATAATCACGGCGGGTGAAATCTAGGAAAATCCGGCAAATACGGCAAATTTCCGGAATTTTGTGGATTAAGTCGGTAGCCGGCTAATTATACGCTGAGATTTTGCGGCTTTTAGCAATTCCGACTTTCATTTGAACAAAATTTCACGGTACAATTTTTTTTAGTGATGTTTTGCTCTCGGATTGGGATGCTCGATTCCATTCATCAATAGGAGAATAAAGTCATCATTTCAATATTAAACTGTCCACAACTGGATTTTCCAGAATGACCGGTTCCTGCATCCAGCGCCTACCTGCGACCATCTTTCGGTCATCTGACCAACTGGGCGGTGGGCGAGATCACCATTCGAGAACCCTTCTGCTCCATCTGCCATTTATTCATTGTTCTTCGGGCTTTATGCTCCGCCCAATGGCACTTTAAAAATCTAATCTGGGCAAAATATAATATAGTAGAAGCAAAGCTGGGCTATGTCGGCAACCTTTCTTTTTCTCGGAGAATCAAGTGCATACTCTCTATTGAGTGTCTTCATTAAAAAAACAAGTTTTTAATGGTATCTCTAGACTAAGGCACATCTTTTGTCTTGCCCTGTATGATATAATATTCAGATTCGAAGTTTAAAATGAAAGCTTACAGAATCAAGGCCACATTAACTTTTTGAAATTGTGACTTTGGCTATACATATACCTAATTCGCCTGATTCACTAAAAAAGGTACTTACTGTTAGCTTTTGATTATATATAACAACAACAACACCAACAATAACAAAGCTGTTTTTAAATGTGATCAACATGACAACTATTGCAATGATGATTAGGTATACAAATTAAAAACCAAATAGATACTTATTCCATGAAAATATAGGTAAGTATAAATAGAATTCAAAACTCATTCAGACATAAAAATAGATAGTAGTAATAAAGTTATTATCTATCTATCTATCTATCTACTATAGGGACAATTTTTATTCAATTTGTAATTTCGATAATAAGTACACTGTCATTAAAACATTACTCAAATGTGTAGGTATTGAAATGCTATTAAAGTATTAAGTATCTTTTTCATGTAATGCTTAATGGTTGCGGTCAGGGGTGGCTCCAAATTGACATTATTTTTTGAATGTTACAATAATTACTTAATTCTCTTTCACTCGACCTAAATGCAAACGGACTGACTCGGCCGTGCTTCTGAAGGCATGTTAAGCCGTTGGTACCGGCCTCACCGGCTGTCATCATCGGTATTTGTTCAAGGAGCTATGTCATACGCCGAGAGGCGGTTCTGAAGAACTCTGACACCAGTCCATGGTCGATTGACCGTGTCAGCTACACGAAATGATAATGATGATGAGTTAGACTCCAACGCTTTTATTCGTTAGAAATTCGATGTGAAGCACGTTACCAAGTCCGTTGCTGATTTTCGTTGTATTAATATCTTTCCTCCCTTTTATTTTCCATCATTATTTAAGCTGAAAAAAATCGTATGCAGGCCGTAGTTTTCCACTTTGACCTCATTTAGGGCTTTGTATGAAACAAAACAAACAAACATTCTTTTTGATAGCCATCTCTGGGGAGAGTTTGCCATTTTACAACCTCATTCATTATTTTCCGATATATGTATGACATTTATTTAAAAAAAAAAACCTACTATTCACAACATTTATGAAAACTCATAAGAAACACCTGAATACAACCCCGCGCAAAAATTATTATAATACCTAAGCTTACTAATTACGAAATTAGTACTTAATCGCGCGATTACATAATGCTAAATCTTAAACAAAGCAATTGTCCAGCGGGTACAGTATCAAGTTCAAGCATTACTTCATTAACCACGGAACTCTCAAAAGGTGCTGTGGTTTTATTATTTTTAAATTTTGACAACTGCCCCTAAAAACCCATGGTCCAATTAGTTGGTCAGAGCAGTTGTACCACTGCCGCAGATTGATTAAAACATTGACTTCACAAAGATGGACGCTCCAAATAAGACCATGCAATATTTCAAAGGCCTGGCACAGTTCACCTACTGGCTAGGTCTACCTGATATTTGGATACAAGAAATTCCAAGATCGAAAAGAATTATCAAAATACATGATGTCTATTGTTACGGCTGCGTTGTTTTGATAACATTGCTGTTATTCTTTGAATACGGAGCCTTGTTTACAAAGCAAGAGTTGAGTCCACGCCAGCAAGCAAACATGGTCATGTTCCTGGTTTGCCATCCATTAGTATTAATCTTTATCCTGAATGCTATATATTATGAGGAGAAAATGAAACGTCTGTTGTATACCCTAGCGGTAGTGTTGAAAGCAGAGTACAATGACGTGGAAATCGAGGCAGTGACGGTGAAGAAGATGAGGCTTTTCTCCCGTTTGTTTGGCGGGTTTCTGTCAATGGCTATATTTTTTTATGGAGTCGATGCGTTGGTGAATGCCATTTTGAATGGTAAGATGTATTTCTAATATTATTTGTAGAATCCGTTGTTACCGCTGTTATCCGTTGTTAGATAGTTTTCTGAACAAAAATAGTATTTCTGTGGATCTATTTATGGAAGGACGTGTTTCCGAATACTTCCTTTGAGATTCTATTTTTTTTATATTTTTCTTTATCTAGCTAGCGTAATAGAAAAAAATATTCTGAAACAACTTTATAGCAAATAGCTATTTCCGTATTCCGTCTTAGATAAAATAAACAGATTTTTCCACTACTCTAAATATGTTTTCAACTTTTTGCATATTTTACTATCCATCCATACTAATATTATAAATGTGAAAGTATGTCTGTCTGTCACCTCTTCACGGCTAAACTGCTGGACCGATTGTGATGAAATTTGGTAGGGATACTTAACGACCTGAGGTCAAACATAGGCTAGGGCAAGATATAATCGAGTCCCACGCGGGGCGAAGCCGCGGGGAACAGCTAGTTCTACTATAAATAAGGGAAGCACACTTTGAAGACTGAACTGAACTGAATTGGAAACAAGTCCATTAAGGCCATTCTTGAAATTTTAATCTTTTTCAGTCCTACTTTAATCAAGTCAAAAACGTCAAGTCAGTAATCTATCCCAGTCAAGTAAGTCTATAGTCAGAGTCAGGTGGCTTAATACCATCTCTTAAAACCATGCAAGGACGAGTGAGTAAGCGAGACAGCGCAATACATCATGTAAGGCGACATCTCGCTTACTCACTGGATAGAGGGGGGTTACTAAAAACCTTGACTTGACATGACATTGAAAGATCATAGGTTTTTTTTTTATTTGTCCGTTTTTACGGTCGTAATTCTAGTCGGAATCCGAAGTGTGGACACGCACACACTTAAGATACGAATTAAAGCGTAGACGCAGCTTTATTTGCGTAATGACGTCATTTAGGTGTCGAATGAATGTTACAACTTTCACGGCATTTTTGAATACTTTACCGCAATCAATGTACTTTTCTTGTCGAAAATACAAAAATATGGTATGAAATCAAAATATCTCGAAAGGGTTTTCGAATTTTAGTGTGTTAAAAAAAATATAGCATACCCAATTTGGGTATGCTAATTTTTTTCTGATAGAAGCAAAGTCCACAGTGATGGCTGGATATAACTGTATAGTATAATTAACAGCTTCATCACAACTACCAAAACGACTTTCAGATGTAGCATTCACCACGGTCATACTGGCCTGGCCACAGACGCACCACCGGTCGCCGCAGGCTGACTTCGCTCGGGCATTCTTCTACATTATTTTCCTGAACTTCATGATGCTTCTGGGCGCCGTCTACATGATCAATATCTCGGTGACAATTTGCCTCAGTAGCCAGTATAAGAACCTGCAGGTGTCTTCTCATTTAAAATCATTTTTTTAATGTAAATTAATTCCTAAACGCTAACACGTTTTTTTAAATTGTTCGTTTACCCTTTTATGTTTCTCATTCTTTATAAAAAATGCTATAATGCGACTACACGTCAAATGGAGAGATATTGACATCATCCCAGCACAACGCAACGTGGACGGGTTGGGAGGTACTGCAAAGGTTATTTATTACTTGAAAATCACTAACCGCGATTTTCTTAATTCTCGACACCATTGACCTGCTTACTCCAGATTGTTCAAGTGATTATGGGAATTGGGAGATAATAAGAAATCACTTATTTAAGTAAACATATTTCATCTACACCACCGGCGATCACATTATGGTTATTTAGAACATTGAAATCTTCATAGAACCCACTAGCTTTGTTAGTGAGAATAGAATAGTAAGTAAACAGTGAGGCTGGTAAAAATCGTGTTAGTGAATTAGTATAGACACAGATTAAAGTATACCTATTCCACCCCCTGTAAAAGTTTCATCTGGTACTTAGTATCTTCAATGACCAGTCACTTGAGAGACCTTGAAATACAAAAAGAAGAAAAAAATTGCAAGAAATCCTGATCTCAAGAACCAACGTGCGATCGGACATGCACTTTTTATTAGTTTGCAGTTTTAGATTTGTTTATATCGTATAATTTTAAAATTTCTGTCAAGTTTCGCTTGAGTTGAAAGTTAGCTTCTATGATAAGTTCTAAAAACGTGAAATCTCCTCTTCACAGAGCTACTTCTACAAGTTGGCGAGGATATTTGAAGAAAACATTAATCAGGAGCAGAAAGAAGCTAAATACGAAGCTCGGTTCAAACTGGGCGTCTCACTGCATTCCAGAACGTTATGGTTGGTGTTTGATTGTGATTCCACCAATTTATCTTATTATTTTTCTATCGTGTTAATTGTTATCAACTATATAGCTTAATAGGATGCAACATTTACGGCTGACTTAGAGGTCATATCCAGATTACCCTTTCCCTTTGTACATAAAAAAAGATAGCTGGGGCAAGAAACTGGTGTTTGACAAAACTACTTGAATTTGATTGATAAAGAAACGATTATTACAGCTTTATCAGAAAATGAACGTGAAATTAAATATTTTACTAACATAAATGGCACAATGAGTCACCATTTTTACCAATTAAACAGATAAGAGGTATCTATAGGGAAATTTAGAACTCTGTCTGTCTGTATATCCTTTAGTCAACTTTTACGACTTCCACGGGAAGACAGGGAGTGGCTTATTCTGAAGCCTGATAACATACGGCTTCAAGTATTTATTATTCCTGCGTATTGTCCAAACTTATGCTTTGAAACAAAAGGCATTCATATGCCTCTTTCACCCTAGAGAAAGCAAGCACACTGTTTGGTGGCAGATATTTTTTAAATTACAATTTATTCCATATCTGAAAAAAATTCTAGGTGTAAACAACAATGGCAGTCCATCTGCAGCGTGATTTTCAGTTTTCAAGTAGTGCTGAACATCTTTCTGCTGATTCTTATGCTGTTTCAAATGGTCTTGAGTAAGGTAAGGCACTGCGTGGTGTTGCGAAACTTTGCGTGGCGCGGCGTTAAGATGCGTTGTTTGTTGTTAAGTTTTTCGGAGAATCTAGCTGACCAGGAAAATGTACAACCTGGTTAAAATTATAAACCAGCTCCTTTTTCATCATCACATAGGCCTCCCTCAAGGATTTAAAAAGCGATCGGTTGGAAGCTGCCTACATTCAGCGCCTGCCTGCAACCTTCTTCAGGTCATCTGTACATCTATCGGTGGGTGTCCGATGCTGCGCTTGCCGGTGCGTGGTCGCCATTCGAGAAACTTTCTCCTTTTTATTTACTAAAAGTTAGCTGTCAGATTCTTTTGTTACTAACACTCAAGCTATGATCCTTTGATTTATCGTTAAGGACTGGTATTTGATCAAACTTAACTGTCTTAGTTCCCTAAAATTGTCCTCGATTTCCATTTCACCAGGTTAAACACCATAATTTTTGCTTTTAGGGATATCGGTTTCCATCCTTTAGAGGACACATTATTTTTTCTTTTAGGAGCGGTCGCTGGCTTCTCTAATCGCGAGCTTGTCCACAACGTTCACCATCCTCTCCAGCACTGGTATCTTCATGATGAACGCTGGAGACGTCACAATAGAGGTATTTTCATATTAAAAAACTTATATCTTCATCAAAAACACTGGGTTGTGAATGGCCGATTGAAATGATGATGATCTTCATACAAAGAGGTAGGCTCTTGTCAATGAAGTTCGTTCTTGTCTATCATTAGATTTATTTCTTGATAAGACACGTTTGATATCTCCATTATTTGTTTCATGTAACTATGCCATTATCTTCCTGTTCCCCATTTTACTTTTATCTGTCCTTACAATTTATTTTTTAATAAAATCCTCGTTCACATCAAATGTCGTGACATTTTTTCTATTTTCTAATACGTACACAAGCTAAAATTCTAGGTATTTATACTAATATGATTAATACTGATACTTAAAGAGAAAACACTACAAACCGTGCATCAATCAATACGTGTATAACTGTATTTCATTTTAAATCTTATTACATGGACTTTAAGAACCAATATTTTACATGTTATTACTCGCGACTGTTTTGTATTCAGCTGATTTCTTAATATATCTCCAGGCTCTTCAAATACCAACGGCGATGTACCACTCGGGCTGGGAGAACTGCCTGTTATCAACGGTGCGCGTGCGCAAATTGGTGGTCTGTGCCATGACCCGAGGACAGGTACATTACATGCGGCTAAATGATATAAGATTAAGAGTTCCGAAATCAATTGGAATGGTAGGAAAGGAAATAAAAATACCATTTTTCTTTTTTAGAAACTGGAGATCCTATGGGCGCTGGGCTTGATACCGATGTCTTATGAATCCTTTGTATCGGTAAATGTTTATTTTATCCTACTAATATTATAAATGCGAAAGTGAGTTTGTTTATTTGTTACGCTTATCTACTAAATCAATCTTCCTGAAATATTGCATACATATAGTTAAAAGTATTAAAATGACATAGGGTACCTTTCATCCCGGGAAAAATCACTGTTCCCGAGGGGATCTCACGCGGGCGAAAGCTAGTTAGTATATAAATTTTCTTAAGTTGATACGGAATCCATACTCCATACCAATATTATAAATGCAAAGGTATGTCTGTCTGTTACGCTCCCACGGCTAAATCACTAGACCGATTTTGATGAAATTTGGAATAGATATAGTTAAGAATCGGGGATACAATTTTTATATTGTTGTGAAATTATTTTTGTTCGCTTTGATTGTCAATACATTTATATTTTGTAACTTCTTTTTCAGATTGTAAAGTCAACATACAGCGTTTTTTCGCTGCTCTACTGAACACATTTAGAACTTCATCGGTCAAATCAACTTTCACGAACCTCAGAAAATTACATTTAGCATAAAATTGTCCTTTTAATAACTTAACACTTTCGCTGACAGTAAACGAGATAATAATAACAGTTAATTGTTATCTACGTCGCTCTCGACGTAGATAACAATTAATTGTTATTATTATCTCGTTTATTACTGTCAGCGAAAGTGTTAATTATTATACCAAAAGACTACATACGTACATACATATCATCACGCCTGTCTCCCGTAGGGGTAGGTAGAGACAAGAGATTTCCATTGGCTACGATCTCATCATACCTCTCTCGCTTCCTCCACACTCATCACTCTCGTCATACACGCTCGCCGATTCCGGGTACTCCTAATGTCTCCCTCAAAAGGTATGTTTACGAGGTATGTTTTACGAGGCCGACCCTGACCGCCGCTCCCAGCCAACTCTGCTTTGTATATACTTTTCGTCAGTCTCCTTTCATTCATCCTCTACAAGTCCAAACCATCTCGACATCCCGTTTCCTATCTTTGTCACTCATTTACACCGCATCTTTTTCTATACTTACTATTTCTAAAAGTTATGTTCCTGCAAGCATAAAAATATTATTGTGATACACACATGTTTTAAAATTTTGACTTAATTACTAAGCATAGTTTAAATAAATTAATTAGCATAACTGTTAGCTATCCGACCGAATTACCCATTCGTGTCTAAGCTTTGGCACTAATCACGGTAAAGATAGGAGCACCAACCCCGCTCCTATCACTGGGATCCAGCCTGAAGCGTACCAATCCCTCGTCCGTGCCTACCTATGTTAATCTACAGTTACATTTGAACACATATTAAAATTATCAACAGCAATATCATATCAATATCAAATACTAATAAAGGCCATGTTAAATCACTAGAGCACAATACACGTCTGCACCGCTCGGCGAACCCAAGGAGAAGAGAGTGTTACACTGATACTCACCCCGACACTACTACTGCCAAGAGGGGTTTACCTGTAGTGGGGCGATACCTGTCACGTGATGTTACCGGGCGCTAACACTCGGCCGTCCTGAAAAATCCGGTCGTCCCCGACCGTTGTGGTCTGGTGTATGGCTAAAAACAAACACAGAAAATAAATACTTTAATATCGGTGACCTTTATAACTAGGTCCACCAATCAACCTGTCATAAATGATCTCTTAATACGGTGTTAACAATATATTCCCAAGATGCGCCAGCTGCCACGAAGAGTTAAGCAAGTTATCCCATCGTCGGCCAACTTGCTTGTACAACATGGTACAGCCATCAGCACCTAAGGCCGCTGATGCTGTGTATCACCATGCACTCCCACAAACAACTGTACCTAGTTGAAGGTCATGGCCAACTATCACAACTTGTGAACTTTGCTGAACACACATACATTTTTAATCAAAGCATCTCGATAATGCATAGTATCTTGGGTTGTTTATCAGTGTTCCGAGACCATTATGACTTTTCCGTTTCAGTCACTTCTGGTTTTTAACTGATCGGACCCTCACCTATGCTAGAATCGAGAATGAAGTAAACAACTTTATTTTAAACATTTACAAATGGATTTTATCACAAATCGACATTTTTTACATCATTCTATTCAAATACTCGCAAAGTTACTTACGCTTGCTATTCCTTCGTAAGTCACTTTATATTCATTATTAGTTACTATTTCGTTAATGTTTGAACTCAAGCAAACACATAATAAAACCACATATTCAAGTAAATAAACATTAAACACCAAAGTATATTTACCAAAGCTATTACTAACTTTAGTACTCACAGATTATACAATTAAAAACCCTTATAATTCACATTATAATTGAATAAACCAAATACATCTATTAACCTTTTAAACTTTTTAATGTGTACTGACATCAAAGTCAACAACCAATACCCAACGGTTAACATTTTTTTTCAACATCATTTTTGAAATACCCACTAAGTAAATAATTTTCACAGATATTTTATTTTCACCCTTCTTTTTTTTTTTTGGGATTCAAATCACATAAAACATGAAGAGACTTACCGCTTCTGCACCAATACTTACAGCCCGACACTACTACTGCCAAGAGGGGTTTACCTGTAGTGGGGAGATACCTGTCACGTGATGTTACCGGGCGCTAACACTCGGCCGTCCTGAAAAATCCGGTCGTCCCCGACCGTTGTGGTCTGGTGTATGGCTAAAAACAAACACAGGAAATAAATACTTTAATATCGGTGACCTTTATAACCAGGTCCACCAATCAACCTGTCATAAATGATCTCTTAATACGGTGTTAACAATATATTCCCAAGATGCGCTAGCTGCCACGAAGAGTTAAGCAAGTTATCCCATCGTCGGCCAACTTGCTTGTACAACATGGTACAGCCATCAGCACCTAAGGCCGCTGATGCTGTGTATCACCATGCACTCCCACAAACAACTGTACCCAGTTGTAGGTCATGGCCAACTATCACAACTTGTGAACTTTGCTGAACACACATACACCAGACATATTTAATCAAAGCATCAAACACAGTCAAGATACATTTCGACAAATAGATATTTCATAAAAACAAGTTATTTCCAACTGAAGTGTAATAATAACAAAATGCTTATTATCGTTATGCGTGTGAATGACAATATCCGGTTTCTTACTATTCGTCCATTTCCTCGCCATCTCGATAATGCATAGTATCTTGGGTTGTTTATCAGTGTTCCGAGACCATTATGACTTTTCCGTTTCAGTCACTTCTGGTTTTTAACTGATCGGAACCCTCACCTATGCTAAAATCGAGAATGAAGTAAACAACTTTATTTCAAACATTTACAAACGGTATTTTATCAGAAACCGTCATTTTTTTGTACATCATTTTATTCAAATACCTACAAAGTTACTTAAGCTTACTGTTCCTTCGTAGGTTAGCTCACTTCATTTTCATTACTAGTGATTCTTTCGCGTATTGTAACAATTTAACTTAAGCAATCACATAATTTAACCACATTTAATTAAATAAACAATAGTTACCAAAGTAGATTTTTCAAAGTTATCACTCGTTTAAGAACTCACGGATAAGACAATGAAAAACACAAATAATTCACATAATCATTACATAAACCAAATATTATCATTAACCTTTTCAATGTATTGACATCGAATTCAATCACAAAAACCCCAAACGTAAAGATTCTTTTTTCATATCATTTTTAAAATACCCACAAAATAGATAATTTTCACAGAGATATTTTTTTCACACTTTTTAGGATTGGTGTCACATAAAACATGAAGACTTACCGTTTCTGCACCAATACTTACAGCTGTGGTATATCATATCACAACATTACATTTACACTTTAACACTCACAAAAACTTTTTCGACTACTTTAGATTACAAATTTAATCTAACCGTTTTGTTAAATTTACTTACGCGTGTGTGTCAGAATGTTAACAATTTAGTATCACAAAACATGTACAATTTACTAGGCGTGGTAGAATATTAAGAAATATTCTTTCATCGTGCCACTTCTGATGTTAGCTATCCGACCGAATTACCCATTCGTGTCTAAGCTTTGGCACTAATCACGGTAAAGATAGGAGCACCAACCCCGCTCCTATCACTGGGATCCAGCCTGAAGCGTACCAATCCCTCGTCCGTGCCTACCTATGTTAATCTACAGTTACATTTGAACACATATTAAAATTATCAACAGCAATATCATATCAATATCAAATACTAATAAAGGCCATGTTAAATCACTAGAGCACAATACACGTCTGCACCGCTCGGCGAACCCAAGGAGAAGAGAGTGTTACACTGATACTCACCCCGACACTACTACTGCCAAGAGGGGTTTACCTGTAGTGGGGCGATACCTGTCACGTGATGTTACCGGGCGCTAACATAACTAACCATTACATAAACAAAATGTATTTTATTTGTCATATATTGAGAGGACATCTATTCATAATTTGTACAATGGACAAGTCAAATACCTTGTATATTTAGTGAATAAAATGCAGTTATGCAAGCTTACTGTTGGATTTTATTGCTCATTTCTACGAAATCTAGCTACGAAATGGGACTAAGGGTTTTTGGATAGAAAGGACGGAGGATGGACCTTTGTTATCTTAGGTATAGCCTAATTTAATCAATTTTTTTAATAAAAAAAAAGCTGCTGTGAAAATGTTTATTATATACCCGTAATCGTATTTAATATAACTCATTCGTTATATGTTTTAAATGTTTGTTTTTATCGTAAACTCTTTACTTTAGCGATAGGGTTTAGGAGATTGTGAAGTGGTAACACTGCTTAAGATTTGGTTAACATTGGATTGGTGACGAGGCATTATTTGCTTTCCGGTCCTTGAGCGCTCGAAGCATCTAGATTGTTCACGATGACAGGGAGGAAACTCTGAAAGATCCCTTCGTGGATGAAACCAATTGGGTTCCTTGTTGTATTTAGCTCGGGCTGGACAAACTCACCGGAGAGATTTGTGCAGCGTCGGCTGACAAGTAAGTTGTAGTTGGAAATTATAGGAGATATTAATTTTGGGGTTTTGTTGAAGAATATTAATGGTGTTGTAAATTGTTTTAGCAAGGAGCCACATTGATAGAGGAAGGAGCCTCTTGGCGAGGTTCATCCTTTTAATTGGGATACGGCGGGTCAGCCAGTTTTAGTGTAGAAATATTCTACAATCTGGGTATGTACGCGTCATATTTTCTTTGTCCAAGGATTGTTCATGTTTACGGGATTGTAACTAATAAATCCAATTCGTTTGTTTCAACTGGATGGGATTTTATTGATTTTTATATTATTTCTTTAACACATATTGATGTTTGGTTGTATCCGCTAAAGATTGGTGCGGAATTTCTGGTGCAGTCAAATCGCCTGAAGAAAGTAGGTAGGTATCCATGTAAGGTTGCGGAATTTTATAGCGGTATTTTTAGTGGTCTTGAAGCCTACAGATAATAGTAACCTAAAATAATTCAATTTACTAGATAGTTTAAATGAATAAGAAATTCAATGGTGGCATATAATTTCTAGATTTGTTAAATGTTAATTGAGTATACTTAATAATAGTATAGAACTTACAACCCTTTGATTCAACGACTAGAGCTAGTATATAATTTGGGGAACATGCTATTTAGTAATATTTGAAATAAACTTTCGTGTCTCACCTTGTTTTTTTTATTAATTCTTCCTTTAGGTACCCATTCAAACAGCTCTGGGTGTGGCTCGGGGCGAGGTCACTTGTACCGAGTTACCCACATTATTATTAATTTACACATTCCTTTCATTATTATTTTTTTGTCCGGGGAAGCCAAGGCCGGCCTAATATATGTAAGGGTGGTTTTCCCCGTGGCAGTCTTATTATTTGTGAAGTTGGACAACTGCCCCTTAAAAACCCATAGTCCAACTAGTTGGACAGAGCAGTTGGACCACTGCCACGGAATGTTTAAAACATTGACTTCACAAAGATGGTCACCCCTAATAAGACCATGCAATATTTCAAAGGCCTGGCACAGTTTACCTATTGGCTAGGTTTACCTGATATTTGGATACAAGAAATTCCAAGATCGAAAAGAATTATCAAAATACATGATGTCTATTGTTACGGCTGCGTTGTTTTGATAACATTGCTGTTATTCTTTGAATACGGAGCCTTGTTTACAAAGCAAGAGTTGAGTCCACGCCAGCAAGCAAACATGGTCATGTTCCTGGTTTGCCATCCATTAGTATTAATCTTTATCCTGAATGCTATATATTATGAAGAGAAAATGAAACGTCTGTTGTATACCCTAGCGGTAGTGTTGAAAGCAGAGTACAATGACGAGGAAATCGAGGCAGTGACGGTGAAGAAGATGAGGCTTTTCTCCCGTTTGTTTGGCGGGTTTCTGTCAATGGCTATATTTTTTTATGGAGTCGATGCGTTGATGAATGCCATTTTGAATGGTAAGATGTATTTCTAATATTATTTGTAGAATCCGTTACTTCATTCAGTGGAATGCAGGATTACCGCTGTTACTTGCTTAGATAGTCTTCTGAACAAAAATAGTATTTCTGTGGATCTATTTATGGAAGGACGTGTTTCCAAATACTTCCTTTGAGATTCTATTTTTTTTATATTTTTCTTTATCTAGCTAGCGTAATAGAAAAAAATATTCTGAAACAACTTTATAGCAAATAGCTATTTCCGTATTCCGTCTTAGATAAAATAAACAGATTTTTCCACTACTCTAAATATGTTTTCAACTTTTTGCATATTTTACTATCCATCCATACTAATATTATAAATGTGAAAGTCTGTCTGTCTGTCTGTCACCTCTTCACGGCTAAACTGCTGGACCGATTGAGATGAAATTTGGTAGGGATACTTAACGACCTGAGGTCAAACATAGGCTAGGGCAAGATATAATCGAGTCCCACGCGGGGCGAAGCCGCGGGGAACAGCTAGTTCTACTATAAATAAGGGAAGCACACTTTGAAGACTGAACGGAACTGAATGGGATGAGGTAGCGCAGAATATGGAGGAGAGCTCTTAGAGTATCCATGGCCAGGATCTAGTTTGGGTCGTCGAGACATCGAAATAAGTAAGTTGAATACGACCAAAAATCGGTACACAAATAGTGTATATTATACGTTGACCTAATATATAGAATGATTCTATCATCTAATTGGGTATGCTAAGTTAAAAAAACTGAAAATTTAGACTATTTTAGGAAACTCATTTGATATTTTTCGTTTAAATTATTATTATTAATAAAGATTTATAGTTCATGACGTCATTTTACTAGACGATGTTACCATTATATAGTATAGTGCCACAGTGTGGTCACAATAAAAGCGAACGTGCCAATTATTTTACAATAATTTTACGGCACTGGAAACAAGTCCATTAAGGCCATTCTTGAAATTTTAATCTTTTTCAGTCCTACTTTAATCAAGTCAAAAACGTCAAGTCAGTAATCTATCCCAGTCAAGTAAGTCTATAGTCAGAGTCAGGTGGCTTAATACCATCTCTTAAAACCATGCAAAATCCAGTGAGTAAGCGAGACAGCGCAATACATCATGTAAGGCGACATCTCGCTTACTCACTGGATAGAGGGGGGTTACTAAAAACCTTGACTTGACATGACATTGAAAGATCATAGGTTTTTTTTTTATTTGTCCGTTTTTACGGTCGTAATTCTAGTCGGAATCCGAAGTGTGGACACGCACACACTTAAGATACGAATTAAAGCGTAGACGCAGCTTTATTTGCGTAATGACGTTATTTAGGTGTCGAATGAATGTTACAACTTTCACGGCATTTTTGAATACTTTACCGCAATCAATGTACTTTTCTTGTCGAAAATACAAAAATATGGTATGAAATCAAAATATCTCGAAAGGGTTTTCGAATTTTAGTGTGTTAAAAAAATATAGCATACCCAATTTGGGTATGCTAATTTTTTTCTGATAGAAGCACAGTCCACAGTGATGGCTGGATATAGCTGTATAGTATAATTAACAGCTTCATTACAACTACTAAAACGACTTTCAGATGTAGCATTCACCACGGTCATACTGGCCTGGCCACAGACGCACCACCGGTCGCCGCAGGCTGACTTCGCTCGGGCATTCTTCTACATTATTTTCCTGAACTTCATGATGCTTCTGGGCGCCGTCTACATGATCAATATCTCGGTGACAATTTGCCTCAGTAGCCAGTATAAGAACTTGCAGGTGTCTATTTAATTTTTTTTTTAATGTATCCTAAACGCTATCACGTCTTTTTTAATTGTTCGTTTACCCTTTTATGTTTCTCATTCTTTATTAAAAATGCTATAATGCGACTACACGTCAAATGGAGAGATATTGACATCATCCCAGCACAACGCAACGTGGACGGGTTGGGAGGTACTGCAAAGGTTATTTATTACTTGAAAATCACTAACCGCGATTTTCTTAACTCTCGACATCATTGACCTGCTTACTCCAGATTGTTCAAGTGATTATGGGAATTGGGAGATAATAAGAAATCACTTATGTAAGTAAACATATTTCATCTACACCACCGGCGATCACATTATGGTTATCTAGAACATTGAAATCTTCATAGAACCCACTAGCTTTGTTAGTGAGAATAGAATAAACAGGGAGGTAAGTAAACAGGGAGGGAGGCTGGTAAAAATCGTGTTAGTGAATTAGGATAGACACAGATTAAAGTATACCTATCCCACTCGCTGTAAAAGTTTCATCTGGTACTTAGTTTCTTCAATGACCAGTCACTTGACAGACCTTGAAATACACAAAGAAAAAAAAAACTTGCAAGAAATTCTGATCTCAATAACCAACATGCGATCGGACATGCACTTTTTATGTTTGCATTGTTTATATCGTATGATTTTAAAATTTCAGTCAAGTTTCGCTTGAGTTGAAACTTAGCTTCTATGACAAGTTCTAAAAACGTGAAATCTCCTCTTCATAGAGCTACTTCTACAAGTTGGCGAGGATATTTGAAGAAAACATTAATCAGGAGCAGAAAGAAGCTAAATACGAAGCTCGGTTCAAACTGGGCGTCTCACTGCATTCCAGAACGTTATGGTTGGTGTTTGATTGTGATTTCACCAATTAATCTTATTATTTTTCTATCATGTTAATGGCTATCAACTATATAGCCAATAGGATGCAACATTTACGGCTGACTTAGAGGCCACAACCAAATTACCCTTTCCCTTTATTCATAAAAAAGATAGCTGGGGCAAGAAACTGGTGTTTGACAAAACTACTTGAATTTGATTGATAAAGAAACGATTATTACAGCTTTATCAGAAAATGAACGTGAAATAAAAGATTTTACTAACATAAATGGCACAATGAGTCACCATTTTTACCAATCAAACAGATAAGAGTTATAGGGAAATTTAGAACTCTGTATATCCTTTAGTCAACATTTACGACTTTCACGGGAAGGCAGTGGCTTATTCTGAAGCTTGATAACATACGGCTTCAAGTATTTATTATTCCTGCGTATTGTCCAAACTTATGTTTTGAAACAAAGGCATTCATATGCCTCTTTCACCCTAGAGAAAGCAAACACACTGTTTGGTGGCAGATATTTTTTAAATTACAATTTATTCCATTTCTGAAAAAAATTCTAGGTGTAAACAACAATGGCAGTCCATCTGCAGCGTGATTTTCAGTTTTCAAGTAGTGCTGAACATCTTTCTACTGATTCTTATGCTGTTCCAAATGGTCTTGAGTAAGGTAAGGCACTGCGTGGTGTTGCGTAACTTTGCGTGGCGCGGCGTTACGTTGCGTTGTTTGTTGTTAAGTTTTTCGGAGAATATAGCTGACCAGGAAAAGGTAAAACCTGGTTAAAATTATAAACTAGCTCCTTTTTCATCATCATCATCATCACATAGGCCTCCCTCAAGGATTTCTAAAATGACCGGTTGGAAGCTGCCTACATTCAGTGCCTGCCTGCAACCTTTTTCAGGTCATCTGTACATCTGTCGGTGGGTGTCCAATGCTGCGCTTGCCGGTGCGTGGTCGCCAATCGAGAACCTTTCTCCTTTTTATTTACTAACAGTTTGCTGTCAGATTTATCCTTAAGGACTGGTATTTGCTCAAACTTAACGGTCTTTATTAGTTCCCTAAAATTGTCCTCGATTTCCATTTCACCAGGTTATTAACACCATAATTTTTGTTTTTAGGGATATCGGTTTCCATCCTTTAGAAGACACATTTTTTTTTCTTTTAGGAGCGGTCGCTGGCTTCTCTAATCGCGAGCTTGTCCACAACGTTCACCATTCTCTCCAGCACTGGTATCTTCATGATGAACGCTGGAGACGTCACCATAGAGGTATTTTCACATTTAAAAACTTACATCTTCACCAAAAACACCGGGTTGTGAATGGCCGATTGAAATGATGATGATCTTCATACAAAGAGCTAGCTCTTGTTGATGGAGTTCGTTCTTGTCTATCATAAGAGTTATTTCTTGATAAGACACGTTTAATATCTCCATTGTATGTTTCATGTAATTATGCCATTATTTTCGTTATCCCCATTTTACTTTTATCTGTCCTTACAATTTTTTTAAATAAAATCCTCGTTCACATCAAATGTCGTGACATTTTTCTATTTTCTAATACGTACACAAGCTAAAATTCTAGGTATTTATACTAATATGATAAATACTGATACTTAAAGAGAAAACACTACAAACCGTGCATTTGTTGTATTTTATTTTAAATCTTATTACATGGACTTTAAGAACAAATATTTTACATGTTATTACTCGCGACTGTTTTGATTCAGCTGATTTCTTAATAATATCTCCAGGCTCTTCAAATACCAACGGCGATGTACCACTCGGGCTGGGAGAACTGCCTATTATCAACGGTGCGCGTGCGTAAATTGGTAGTCTGTGCCATGACCCGAGGACAGGTACATTACATGCGGCTAAATGATATAAGATTAAGAGTTCCGAAATCAATTGGAATGGTAGGAAAGGAAATAAAAATATTTTTCTTTTTTAGAAACTGGAGATCCTATGGGCGCTGGGCTTGATACCGATGTCTTATGAATCCTTTGTATCGGTAAATGTTTATTTTATCCTACTAATATTATAAATGCGAAAGTGAGTTTGTTTATTTGTTACGCTTATCTACTAAATCAATCTTCCTGAAATAATGCATACATATAGTTAAAAGTATTAAAATGACATAGGGTACCTTTCATCCCGGGAAAAATCACTGTTCCCGAGGGAATCTCACGCGGGCGAAAGCTAGTTAGTATATAAATTTTCTTAAGTTGATACGGAATCCATACTCCATACCAATATTATAAATGCAAAGGTATGTCTGTCTGTTACGCTCCCACGGCTAAATCACTAGACCGATTTTGATGAAATTTGGAATAGATGTAGTTAAGAATCGGGGATACAATTTTTATATTGTTGTGTAATTATTTTTGTTCGCTTTGATTGTCAATACATTTATATTTTGTAACTTCTTTTTCAGATTGTAAAGTCAACATACAGCGTTTTTTCGCTGCTCTACTGAACACATTTAGAACTTCATCGGTCAAATCAACTTTCACGAACCTCAGAAAATTACATGTAGCATTAAATTGTCCTTTAAATAACTTAACACTTTCGCTGACAGTAAACGAGATAATAATAACAGTTAATTGTTATCTACGTCGCTCTCGACGTAGATAACAATTAACTGTTATTATTGTCTTGTTTATTACTGTCAGCGAAAGTGTTAATTATTATACCAAAAGACTACATACATACATACATACATATCATCACGCCTGTCTCCCGTAGGGGTAGGCAGAAACAAAAGATTTCCATTGGCTACGATCCTTACACACCTCTCTCGCTTCCTCCACTCTCATCACTCTCGTCATACACGCTCGCCGATTTCGGGTACTCCTAATGTCTCCCTCAAAAGGTCTGTTTACGAGGTATGTTTTACGAGGCCGACCCTGACCGCCGCTCCCAGCCAACTCTGCTTTGTATATACTTTTCGTCAGTCTCCTTTCATTCATCCTCTACAAGTCCAAACCATCTCGACATCCCGTTTCCTATCTTTGTCACTCATTTACACCGCATCTTTTTCTATACTCACTGTTTGTGCTTGTATCTTGCAGGCGGTCAGGAAGGAGCTCTTCAATTAAGATTTATTGTGATTTAGTTTATATTGTTTATTACGTATTTGAATTTTAACAATGTTGAAGAAAATATAAAAATATATAAAGAAAAGGCCGCGTCGTCGTCGGTAGCTAGCAGAGCAGTAGTGGTATGGCCGATGTGTCCACGTCCCGCAACCCGCGCACTCCCCTTCGTTGCCCCTGCCGATTGCCGTCGATCCTTACATCCTAGTTTCATGGTCGCTCCACAGATGGCGTTAGTAGGTGCGTTAACATAAGCCCCCGGCCTTGGAATCACCCGATTCCAACGAAGTATGATAGGAATCGTGAAACTAGTGAGCAGTTGTCTCCTCTTCAGGCGGGAATAATGGACATATGCGTGGGAATGTCCTCTGGATTTCGCCGTTTTCAGTTTTGATTCTTGCGATGCGTGCGATGCCATCCTTGCCTGGATACGTTTCCAGTACACGTCCTAGACGCCATTTGAGGGGAGGCAAGTTGTCTTCCTTGATAAGTACTAGAGTGTTCGGGATAAGCTGGGACTTGTTGGTTTGCCATTTAGTTCTTTTCTGTAATTCCGATATATATTCCTTGGACCATCTCTTCCAAAAATTCTGGCGCATCTGCTCGATTCGATGGTAGCGAGACAATCTTTGAGTATTCTCACCAGTCATGTCTGGACTGGCGGGTGCAGTAAGCGTCCTGACAATCAAAAAATGGGAAGGACAAAGGGGAAGTAAATCATTGGGATCTGTGGATAGAGGATACATAGGTCGGGAGTTAAGGACAGCTTCAATTTGTGCTAACACTGTACTTAATTCCTCATATGTGAGGTTAGCGTTACCTACTACTCTATGTAAATGAGATTTACAGGACTTTATCCCTGCCTCCCACAATCCACCAACATGCGCTGAATATGGAATAATAAAAGAAAATTTAATAAAATTATCAGAAGCAAAATTTATAATTTGATCTTTATTTTCATTTAAAAAATTTGAGAATTCTTTTGCAGCCCCTACAAATGTCCTGCCATTATCAGAAAATATTTCTGAAGGTTTGCCACGTCTAGAGATAAACCTTTTGAGTGCCAGTATGTATGCTTCAGATGTAAGACTTGTGACCAACTCTAGATGTATTGCGCGTGTAGTAAAACAAACGAATAGACAAATGTAACATTTTTCTAACTTAGCACCTCTTCCTTTGCGATTTAATATCCAAAGAGGGCCTCCATAATCAACGCCACATTTTAAAAATGGCAGACCAGGTTCTATGCGCTCAGAAGGCATGTCACCCATTCGCAATTGTAAAGATTTGGCTTTCATACGAACGCATTTAACACAGCTACGAACAGTATACCTAGCTAAGTCACGACCTCTAAGAGGCCACCATCTTTCCCTTCTGGCCCGGTTTGAGGGCCAGCATGGAGTAGAACCAGGTGTTGATGCTGAAAAAGAAGCTTTGTGAATGTATGCTTAGAGCACAGCAAAACAGGATGCTTCTTTTCGTATGAAAAAAATTGCGAGTTCGAAAGTCGGCCACCAACTCTTATTAAATCGTGCTTATCAATAAATAAATTTAAACTTGAAACATTACGAAAACGCTGTAATGTACGATTATGTTTCAAGTCCTCGTATATTTCTGTAAAAGATTGCTGTTGTGATATGTGTATCAGAATCCTCGTAGAATCGCTTAACTCGTCCACGGACAGAGGGCCCGTGCTCCTATGTGATTTTATTTTTGTACGACAATTATTTATAAAACGCAAAATGTATGCATTCGTACGAATCAAACGATTATAAGAAGAGAAACGTTCAAATGGAAAATAATCCAAAGATTGACATAATGTCGCGATTTTTACTACTTTAAGTTCAGGCAAATCATCTAAATTATCATAAATATTTTTATCACATCCGCAATCAATATCAGATTCACGTAGAAATGCCGGTCCGTTCAACCATATGTCTGAAGATAGCAAAGTATCGAGTTGGACCCCGCGCGATAACAAATCAGCTGGGTTTTGTTTACCGGCAACGTGAGACCACGATGCATCTCCCGTTAATTCATTAATTTCTACAACGCGTGACTGTACGAACGTTTTTAACAGGTGGGGTGACATACGGAGCCATCCTAAGACAATGGTTGAATCTGACCAAAACTGAAGTTTATCGAACGTCAGTCTCAATGAGTTCACTATTTTGTGATATAATTTTGCTGCTACCAGTGCACCGCATAGCTCTAAACGTGCGATACTGAGAACCGGTTTTAGTGAAGCTACTTTGCCTTTCGCACACAACAAGCGAACCGTTACCGTGTTATCAGTTAAGGTGCGTACATACGCGCATGCACCGTATGCATTTTGTGATGCATCCGAAAAAATGTGAAGTTCTGTTTGTTGCGTGTTATCACATTTGACGTGACGAGGAAACCGTAAATCTTGTAAATAAATTATTTTTTTCTAGAAAGTATTGCCATTCAACCAAAATATTATTAGGAACTAGGTCATCCCATCCTACCTTTGGCCAACCACAATTTTTGCAAAAGTATTTTTACAATAATTGTAATTGGTGATAATAAACCTAGTGGGTCATAAATTTGGGAAATAGTAGACAGAATTATACGTTTAGTGACATGAGTCATGTTTTGTTTACATTTTGTAGTAAAAAATAATTCGTCGCTAGTGTGTAACCACCCTAAGCCCAAGGTTCTTGTGTGGTTATTTTCGCCTAATGCTAAATCTTTAAATAAATTTTGTGACTGCGAATTATGAAAATTAAACACCCATTTTCTAAGAGGAAAGCAACCCAATTTTAACACTTCAAAAACTTTGTGTGTAATATCTAAAAGAATATTTTTATCATCGTGCCCAGTAATTAAATCGTCGACATAGAAATCTTCATTTATGACACGAGCGACAACGTCATCGTTGCACTCCGATGCTAGTTGTTTGATGCATCGCATGCTTAGATATGGCGCAGACGCCGTGCCGTAAGTCACGGTGTTGAGTTGATATACGACTAGAGGATCTGATGGCGATTCTCTCCAAAGAATCAATTGTAAATTTCGTTGATCGGGTTGTATCAAAATTTGTCTAAACATTTGGGCTACATCGGCACAAGCTACGTATTTAAATTGGCGAAATCTTAATAAAATAGAAAAAATATCATTTTGTAACGCAGGGCCGGTATGTTGAATATCATTTAGGGATTTTCCGGATGTGGATTTACAACTTCCGTCGTAAACGACCCTTAATTTCGTACTAGTACTATACTCTCTAAAAACACCATGATGAGGTAAAAAATAACAAGGTGTAACATAATTATCAACACGACTCATGTGACCCATGTTCAAGTATTCACTCATGAAATCGCAATACATTTTTCTATAATCCGATGGGGCGCGCTGCAGTTTGCGTTCAAGCGACAAAAACCTATTCTTGGCTATCGTTAGTGAGTCACCTAATGCATCAGCTGTTTCGCTCAATGGGATGCGCACTGAGAATCGACCCGTATTGTCACGCATAGTAGTGTCAATAAATAATTTTTCGCATGCACTGTCTGACTTGGAAAGGGAATACATATCCTTTATAGCAATTTCGTCGAGTTCCCAGAAACGTTTAAGTTGATTATCTAATGAAATATTACATTGAACTTGTCTAATGTGTGATTTCTTACAGTTCATGTTTTGTATGTTTGTTTGGTAAACACAGCCTGAAATGACCCAGCCTAGTTTTGTGTTTTGTAAGTACGGGCCACTTGGCAAACGAATTAAGCCTTCAGATAAAAGTTCCCAAAACGTATCTGCGCCTATCAACATATCAATTTGACTTGGGGAGTAAAAATTAGGATCGGCAAGTTGCAAGTGACTAGGAATTTTAATGTTGTGATTGTTACCTAGTGGCGGCAAACTGGCCGTAATGCAAGGCAAAACTAAACAACTAATGCGTGTGTTATATGTATTAGTTTTAGACCTCAAATTAATTTTACACAATTGTGTGGATTGTGTTACGCAATTACCTATGCCTGTGATTTGAACAGAGGACTGTATCTTTGGAATACCAAGTTTCCTACAAAGTGAACATTTATTTAACATTTATTTATCTATTTAAAAACTGGGCTTATGCAAGTGATTTTTAAACAAGTTTTATATATTTTTGCATTCGTATTATACAATATTGTTAACATTAATAGTTTCAATGTTATAATTTGTGCAACATTTAATTTAATTTAAATTTGTTTATTTAGAACTTTTTAATTTAATGTTATCTTTAGAAGAGCGGGCTCTCCAAACACAAGTATTTATACTTAAATGGAGAACCCAATCACATGAGTTGATGTAACCAAGTTTCTGAATAAACATTATCATTATCATTATCATTATATCATTATCATTAGTGATTCAGAAACATATGAATTTTGGCTGCCATTGTCCAAAATTGCCTTTACTGTGTGAAATTTATTATTTATATCTGCTACTTCTACTAATGCGGTCGACAATAACACTTGCTGTAATGATGTGTGTGAATTAAAATTGTTATTATCGTCCTGGTTTATAGAAGTAGCATTGTAAGATGACGAATGTGTGTGCGCATGTGTGGAGCCTAAGCTAGTTTCGCCCTGTAGCAATGTGTGTGTTGTGTGTGCTGAAGTGGAAGGCAATCCATCATTACATCCAGAATCGCGGTGCAACAATGTATTGTGCTTCCTGTTACATTGCTTGCACGGTCCGTACCAGCAGTCCTTAACATCGTGTCCTGCTCGTAAGCAATTGTTACAAAGTCCCTTTTCAGTTACATATTTTATTCTGTCTCCAATCGAAAAACTCAAAAACTCCTCACATGCGTATAGAGGATGATTAGCATGACATTTAATGCATGAAAACCGTTTTGACTTGGAGTTAGAACCAGATAAATGCTTTGATGATTGTGTGTTTTTGCTAGAAAAAGGCCTTTGTGCAATGTGACTGTGTGTGTGTTTTTGATGACTTGACGGCACTTTTCTACTGCTTACATCAACGCTCTTAATTTGGGATGCCTTAATTGTCTCCAAAACGTCAGCTCTGTTCTTAAGAAATTTAATCAAGTCTGCTAACAATATTTTTTCGTTATTTTGTGTGATTGTACTTTTATGAAGTTCCCACTCTCGTTCAGTAGACGGGTCCAATTTTGTGACAATGATGTAGACAATTAAAGTGTCCCAAGCATCGGTGGGCTCGCCTAAAGTTTTAAGAGCGCGAATATTCCTAAGAATCGAATCGATTAACTTCCTTATCCGAGATGCAGACTCTTTAGAGACAGCGGGAGCCGTAAATAATGCCTTACAATGGTTATGAAGTAATAAACGACTGTTGTTAAACCTATTATCAAGTAGTTCCCAAGCCGTAACATAGTTCTCCGCTGAGAACTCTAATGATTTAATTACTTGCAATGCTTCACCCTTTAAAACAGAACGTAAATAGTGAAATTTCTGTATGTTGTCCAAATCTTTACGATTGTGAATAACAGACAAATAAGTGTCCTTAAATTCCAACCATTGATCGTAATTACCCTCAAATGGAACTAAAGAAAGAGTTGGCAATTTGATTACGGACTTTTGACTAGACGTAGATTCAGAAGTTGAAGAATCATTTAAAATAATTTTACACTTAGCCACAATCGCATAAAACTGATTCTCAAAGGTTTCTCTCTCGATAAGTTCCTTTTCCAACTGGCAATCGGACACAATTAAATCTATTTCGTCTTGTAATTTGGAAAACTGATCAAATAATAGTTGCGACTTATTAAAACGTTCTTGCAATTCTATTTTACACAGCTCGGGTAACTGCGTGGCGTCTAGGGAATTTAGGTATTTGGTGAACAATGTAAGTTTCCCTTTGACGACGCCTCTTTTTTTGTTTAACTCTATTAGAATATCATCAGAACTCTGAATATCTACAATTGATTGGCGCCTTTTGGTCATTGTGGAGTGAGAAGCAAGAAAAAGTACTTACGATTTTTCTCGAAGCTTTTTGATATTTTTCGAAGCGGGTGGATGAACACGCACGATCGAAAGCACTAGAATTTGCAAAAAAGGCACAATGTTAGCACAAATAGGACACAAGAACTAGGATAGAACAGGAATTGATTGACCTGACCGTTTATTTCTGCGCTGGTCTTCGCTGAGAATCCGGCTCGAAGGAATTATGTTTGTGCTTGTATCTTGCAGGCGGTCAGGAAGGAGCTCTTCAATTAAGATTTATTGTGATTTAGTTTATATTGTTTATTACGTATTTGAATTTTAACAATGTTGAAGAAAATATAAAAATATATAAAGAAAAGGCCGCGTCGTCGTCGGTAGCTAGCAGAGCAGTAGTGGTATGGCCGATGTGTCCACGTCCCGCAACCCGCGCACTCCCCTTCGTTGCCCCTGCCGATTGCCGTCGATCCTTACATCCTAGTTTCATGGTCGCTCCACAGATGGCGTTAGTAGGTGCGTTAACACTCACTATTTCTAAAAGTTATGTCCCTGCAAGCATAAAAATATTATTGTGATACACACATATGTTTTAAAATTATGACTTAATTACTTAGCATAGCTTAAATAAATTAATTAGCATAACTAACCATTACATAAACAAAATGTATTTTATTTGTCATATATTGAGAGGACATCTATTCATAATTGTACAATGGACAAGTCAAATACCTTGTATATTTAGTGAATAAAATGCAGTTATGCAAGCTTACTGTTGGATTTTATTGCTCATTTCTACGAAATCTAGCTACGAAATGGGACTAAGGGTTTTTGGATAGAAAGGACGGAGGATGGACCTTTGTTATCTTAGGTATAGCCTAATTTAATTAATTTTTTTAATTAAATAAAAAAAAACTGCTGTGAAAATGTTTATTATATACCCGTAATCGTATTTAATATTACTCATTCGTTACTATGTTTTAAATGTTTGTTTTTATCGTAAACTCTTTACTTTAGCGGTAGGGTTTAGGAGATTGTGAAGTGGTAACACTGCTTAAGATTTGGTTAACATTGGATTGGTGACGAGGCATTATTTGCTTTCCGGTCCTTGAGCGCTCGAAGCATCTAGATTGTTCACGATGACAGGGAGGAAACTCTGAAAGATCCCTTCGTGGATGAAACCAATTGGGTTCCTTGTTGTATTTAGCTCGGGCTGGACAAACTCACCAGAGATTTGTGCAGCGTCGGCTGACAAGTAAGTTGTAGTTGGAAATTATAGGAGATATTAATTTTGGGGTTTTGTTTGAAGAATATTAATGGTGTTGTAAATTGTTTTAGCAAGGAGCCACATTGATAGAGGAGGGAGCCTCTTGGCGAGGTTCATCCTTTTAATTGGGATACGGCGGGTCAGCCAGTTTTAGTGTAGAAATATTCTACAATCTGGGTATGTACGCGTCATATTTTCTTTGTCCAAGGATTGTTCATGTTTAGGGGATTGTAACTAATAAATCCAATTTGTTTGTTTAAGCTGGATGGGATTTTATTGATTTTATTGATTTTTATTATTTCTTTAACACATATTGATGTTTGGTTGTATCCGCTAAAGATTGGTGCGGAATTTCTGGTGCAGTCAAATCGCCTGAAGAAAGTAGGTAGGTATCCATGTAAGGTTGCGGAATTTTATAGCGGTATTTTTAGTGGTCTTGAAGCCTACAGATAATAGTAACCTAAAATAATTCAATTTACTAGATAGTTTAAATGAATAAGAAATTCAATGGTGGCATATAATTTCTAGATTTGTTAAATGTTAATTGAGTATACTTACTAATAGTATAGAACTTACAACCCTTTGATTCAACGACTAGAGCTAGTATATAATTTGGGGAACATACTATTTAGTAATATTTGAAATAAACTTTTGTGTCTCACATGTTTTTTTTATTAATTATTCCTTTAGGTACCCATTCAAACAGCTCTGGGTGTGGCTCGGGGCGAGGTCACTTATACCGAGTTACCCACATTATTATTAATTTACACATTCCTTTCATTATTATTTTTTGTCCGGGGAAGCCAAGGCCGGCCTAATATATGTAAGGGTGGTTTTCCCCGTGGCAGTCTTGTTATTTGTGAAGTTGGACAACTGCCCCTTAAAAACCCATAGTCCAACTAGTTGGACAGAGCAGTTGGACCACTGCCACGGACTGTTTAAAACATTGACTTTACAAAGATGGACACCCCTAATAAGACCATGCAATATTTCAAAGGCCTGGCACAGTTCACCTATTGGCTAGGTCTACCTGATATTTGGATACAAGAAATTCCAAGATCGAAAAGAATTATCAAAATACATGATGTCTATTGTTACGGCTGCGTTGTTTTGATAACATTGCTGTTATTCTTCGAATACGGAGCCTTGTTTACAAAGCAAGAGTTGAGTCCACGCCAGCAAGCAAACATGGTCATGTTCCTGGTTTGCCATCCATTAGTATTAATCTTTATCCTGAATGCTATGTATTATGAGGAGAAAATAAAACGTCTGTTGTATACCCTTGCGGTAGTGTTGAAAGCAGAGTACAATGACGAGGAAATCGAGGCAGTGACGGTGACGAAGATGAGGCTGTTCTCCCGTTTGTTTGGCGGGTTTCTGTCAATAGCTATATTTTTTTATGGAGTCGATGCGTTGGTGAATGCCATTTTGAATGGTGAGATTTAATTCTAATATTATTTGTAGAATGCGTTACTTCATTCAGTGGAATGCAGGATTAGCGCTGTTACTTTACTTACCCAGTAATACCCAGGAATGTTATCTGAACGAAAATAATATTTCTGTTGATCTAAATATGGAGACATTATTAAATTTTATTTATTTATATTTCACTTTATCTAGCGAAATTTATTCTGAAACAACTTTACAGCAAATAGCTATTCCCGTATTCCGTCTTAGATATAATTGTTTTTGCCAAAAGAACAAAACCGACTTCAATTCCTGAACTAAAAAGGATGAAATAATTAATACATTGTTTTTTAAATATGCTTCATATCAAACATTTTAATAAATCCAGTCGGTGCCAAATTATTTAAATAAAATATGCTAATTAACGAGCCAGCAGCTAGTCAACGAATTCGTAAAATTGGCACCAACTTCAAATTTATTTAAATGTTTGATATGAAGCATATTTTAAAAAACAATGTATTAATTCCATGACTATGGAACCATCTCGAAAGTATACCCTTTCTAACAAAAAAAGAATTTTACAAATTGATTCAGTGGTCTTCGAGTAATCGAGCAAGATATATTACAATCAAACAGTTGTAAATACGTTGCATTTTTGAAAGTGGGTTAAATTTTCTAGCATCGTCTCACCTACGTCTCACCTACGTCTCACCTACGTCTCACCTATGTCTCACCTTACTTACATGGAATATATCAAAAAATACCCATGCCCAATAGAAAACTTGAAGGGTCCCCTTGATTTCTCCATGATCCCATCATCAGATCCTGACCTGCTGAATATGGGACCAATTGGAAAGTATACCATCTCAAACAAAAAAAAATCAAATCGGTCCAGCCATCTTCGAAGAATCCGGTAACATACATAAAAAAATACATTCCGACGAATTGAGAACCTCCTCCTTTTTTTGAAGTCGGTTAAAAATGAATAGATATTTCCACTAAATATGTTTTCAACTTTTTGCATATTTTACTATTCTACTATTAATAATTTAAGCACACTTTGAAGACTGAACGGAACTGAATGGGAAGAGGTAGCGCAGAATAGGGAGGAGAGCTCTTAGAGTAACCAAGGCCAGGATCCACTTTGGGTCGTCGAGACATCGCAGTAAGTAAGTTGAAGACGGCCGAAAATCGGTACACAAATAGTGTATATTATACGTTGACCTAATATATAGGATAATTCTATCGTCTAATTCTGATGGAAGCAAAGTCCACAGTGATGGCTGGATATAACTGTATAGTATAATTAACAGCTTCATCACAACTACTAAAACGACTTTCAGATGTAGCATTTACCACGGTCATACTGGCCTGGCCACAGACGCACCACCGGTCGCCGCAGGCTGACTTCGCTCGGGCATTCTTCTACATTATTTTCCTGAACTTCATGATGCTTCTGGGCGCCGTCTACATGATCAATATCTCGGTGACAATTTGCCTCAGTAGCCAGTATAAGAACCTGCAGGTGTCTTCTCATTTAAAATCATTTTTTTAATGTAAATTAATTCCTAAACGCTAACACGTTTTTTAAATTGTCCGTTTACCCTTTTATGTTTCTCATTCTTTATAAAAAATGCTATAATGCGACTACACGTCAAATGGAGAGATATTGACATCATCCCAGCACAAGGCAACGTGGACGGGTTGGGAGGGACTGCAAAGGTTATTTATTACTTAAAAATCATCCACACTAACCGCGATTTTCTTAACTCTCGACACCATTGACCTGTTTACTCCAGATTGTTCAAGTGATTATGGGAATTGGGAGATAATAAGAAATCACTTATTTAAGTAAACATATTTCATCTACACCACCGGCGATCACATTATGGTTATCTAGAACATTGAAATCTTCATAGAACCCACTAGCTTTGTTAGTGAGAATAGAATAGTAAGTAAACAGTGAGGCTGGTAAAAATCGTGTTAGTGAATTAGTATAGACACAGATTAAAGTATACCTATTCCACCCGCTGTAAAAGTTTCATCTGGTACTTAGCATCTTCAATGACCAGTCACTTGAGAGACCTTGAAATACAAAAAGAAGAAAAAAATTGCAAGAAATCCTGATCTCAAGAACCAACGTGCGATCGGACATGCACTTTTTA
This sequence comes from Apomyelois bistriatella, assembly GCA_947044815.1. Lineage (NCBI taxonomy): Eukaryota > Metazoa > Arthropoda > Insecta > Lepidoptera > Pyralidae > Apomyelois > Apomyelois bistriatella. The sequence continues at coordinate 13,120,477 of OX345700.1, forward strand.
TTAGTTTGCAGTTTTAGATTTGTTTATATCGTATAATTTTAAAATTTCTGTCAAGTTTCGCTTGAGTTGAAAGTTAGCTTCTATGATAAGTTCTAAAAACGTGGAATCTCCTCTTCGCAGAGCTACTTCTACAAGTTAGCGAGGATATTTGAAGAAAACATTAATCAGGAGCAGAAAGAAGCTAAATACGAAGCTCGGTTCAAACTGGGCGTCTCACTGCATTCCAGAACGTTATGGTTGGTGTTTGATTGTGATTCCACCAATTTATCTTATTATTTTTCTATCGTGTTAATTGTTATCAACTATATAGCTTAATAGGATGCAATATTTACGGCTGACTTAGAGGTCATAGCCAGATTACCCTTTCCCTTTGTACATAAAAAAAGATAGCTGGGGCAAGAAACTGGTGTTTGACAAAACTACTTGAATTTGATTGATAAAGAATCGAATATTACAGCTTTATCAGAAAATGAACGTGAAATTAAATATTTTACTAACATAAATGGCACAATGAGTCACCATTTTTATCAATTAAACAGATAAGAGGTATCTATAAGGAAATTTAGAACTCTGTCTGTCTGTATATCCTTTAGTCAACTTTTACGACTTCCACGGGAAGACAGGGAGTGGCTTATTCTGAAGCCTGATAACATGCGGCTTCAAGTATTTATTATTCCTGCGTATTGTCCAAACTTATGCTTTGAAACAAGAGGCATTCATATGCCTCTTTAACCCTAGAGAACGCAAGCACACTGTTTGGTGGCAGATATTTTTTAAATTACAATTTATTCCATTTCTGAAAAAAATTCTAGGTGTAAACAACAATGGCAGTCCATCTGCAGCGTGATTTTCAGTTTTCAAGTAGTGCTGAACATCTTTCTACTGATTCTTATGCTGTTCCAAATGGTCTTGAGTAAGGTAAGGCACTGCGTGGTGTTGCGTAACTTTACGTGGCGCGGCGTTAAGATGCGTTGTTTGTTGTTAAGTTTTTCGGAGAATCTAGCTGACCAGGAAAAGGTAAAACCTGGTTAAAATTATAAACTAGCTCCTTTTTCATCATCATCATCATCACATAGGCCTCCCTCAAGGATTTCTAAAATGACCGGTTGGAAGCTGCCTACATTCAGTGCCTGCCTGCAACCTTCTTAAGGTCATCTGTACATCTGTCAGTGGGTGTCCAATGCTGCGCTTGCCGGTGCGTGGTCGCCATTCGAGAACCTTTCTCCTTTTTATTTATTAACAGTTTGCTGTCAGATTTATCCTTAAGGACTGGTATTTGCTCAAACTTAACGGTCTTTATTAGTTCCCTAAAATTGTCCTCGATTTCCATTTCACCAGGTTATTAACACCATAATTTTTGTTTTTAGGGATATCGGTTTCCATCCATTAGAAGACACATTTTTTTTTTTTTTAGGAGCGGTCGCTGGCTTCTCTAATCGCGAGCTTGTCCACAACGTTTACCATTCTCTCCAGCACTGGTATCTTCATGATGAACGCTGGAGACGTCACCATAGAGGTATTTTCACATTTAAAAACTTACATCTTCACCAAAAACACCGGGTTGTGAATGGCCGATTGAAATGATGATGATCTTCATACAAAGAGCTAGCTCTTGTTGATGGAGTTCGTTCTTGTCTATCATAAGAGTTATTTCTTGATAAGACACGTTTAATATCTCCATTGTATGTTTCATGTAACTATGCCATTATTTTCGTTATCCCCATTTTACTTTTATCTGTCCTTACAATTTTTTTAAATAAAATCCTCGTTCACATCAAATGTCGTGACATTTTTCTATTTTCTAATACGTACACAAGCTAAAATTCTAGGTATTTATACTAATATGATAAATACTGATACTTAACGAGAAAACACTACAAACCGTGAATTTGTTGTATTTTATTTTAAATCTTATTACATGGACTTTAAGAACAAATATTTTACATGTTATTACTCGCGACTGTTTTGATTCAGCTGATTTCTTAATAATATCTCCAGGCTCTTCAAATACCAACGGCGATGTACCACTCGGGCTGGGAGAACTGCCTATTATCAACGGTGCGCGTGCGTAAATTGGTAGTCTGTGCCATGACCCGAGGACAGGTACATTACATGCGGCTAAATGATATAAGATTAAGAGTTCCGAAATCAATTGGAATGGTAGGAAAGGAAATAAAAATATCATTTTTCTTTTTTAGAAACTGGAGATCCTATGGGCGCTGGGCTTGATACCGATGTCTTATGAATCTTTTGTATCGGTAAATGTTTATTTTATTCTACTAATATTATAAATGCGAAAGTGAGTTTGTTTATTTGTTACGCTTATCTACTAAATCAATCTTCCTGAAATAATGCATACATATAGTTAAAAGTATTAAAATGACATAGGGTACCTTTCATCCCGGGAAAAATCACTGTTCCCGAGGGAATCTCACGCGGGCAAAAGCTAGTAAGTATATACATTTTCTTAAGTTGATACGGAATCCATACTCCATACCAATATTATAAATGCAAAAGTATGTCTGTCTGTTACGCTCCCACGGCTAAATCACTAGACCGATTTTAATGAAATTTGAAGAATCGGGGATACAATTTTTATATTGTTGTGAAATTATTTTTGTTCGCTTTGATTGTCAATACATTTATATTTTGTAACTTCTTTTTCAGATTGTAAAGTCAACATACAGCGTTTTTTCGCTGCTCTACTGAACACATTTAGAACTTCATCGGTCAAATCAACTTTCACGAACCTCAGAAAATTACATGTAGCATAAAATTGTCCTTTAAATAACTTAACACTTTCGCTGACAGTAAACGAGATAATAATAACAGTTAATTGTTATCTACGTCGAGAGACATTACTGTCAGCGAAAGTGTTAATTATTATACAAAAAGACTACATACATCATAGAACTATGAACGCGGCTCTAATAGAAGTAGCATGACAGACTAAACTGTCTTACCACTCATACACGATATTTACGTGTATGCCATCCTTGGGTTCACAGTCTACTAATGTCTATTATGGAGTATATACAAGGACAACAAAAAAAATCAATTTTGGCCTTAATTTGGTATTAATGCCGATTTATGCCTTCACAATATGTAAAAATAATTGTATAAATCCAAATATGAGTTCTCCTGATACTTCTTTTTACGTTTTATACAAGTTAAAGCCTTATATTATGTAAAATACTACAGCAAATTCAACGCCATTTTGAATGAAAAAAATATTATTCAGTCAAGAACATGTGCTAAGCATAGTGTTGTTGCTCTTACGTGTCTTTTGTCAAGTATCGATAAACGAAGTTAGAAGGCAAGTTTGGAGTAAAATTCGGGTTTAATTATCAACATAATTCTTGTAGGTAAATGTCAACGGGAAATGAATGAAGAAACCAGTTTCCGAAATTGCTAGTGTTACCATAAAATTCCGGAAGATGCCAATTATTCTTGTTTGTAACGTCTTACTGAAAATGTTTACTTATTATATGACAATCTTCGGGATCGAAAAAAAAAACGAAATGCCTGGTTTTCTTATCTCCCTGTGACATCGGTTAAAATAAAACTAGACGTGGGTTTTAACGTCAAACCCAGAGAGATGGTTAAGAAAAATCTGATAATTGGATTTTAAAAGTCCAATGGACTACAAAATCATAATAGTGGCATTCACGCTATTTCTAACCCAAAAAGAGGGGTATTATAAGTTTGACGTATCTGTCTGTAGTAATGGATAAAGCGATTTCAGTTTAGTTTTTTTTTGTATTAACGGTGACTTATGTGCGAGTGTTTTTAGATATATGTTTGATGAAAATCGGTTGAGTCGTTTGTAACTTGTGGGGGTGAAAAGGGAAAAGAATAACCGCATGCCTGCAAATATATACTCGAGTGGGGTCTGAAATGAAAACGCATCACGTCCACAGTACAAAATAAAATGTTCAATGAAAATAGGTTAAGCTGTGAAAAAGCTCTAGGGGTATTAGTGGGGAAAACACCTAATGCCTGGAAAATATATAGTTGAGGGGTAGAGGGGGAGAAATAAATCTAACTACAGACAAAATTGATATATAATAAAAAAAAATATCAAAACAATGATGCCAGGCCTTAGAGGGTCCAATGACCTCTGTGACGCAAGAGTGTGCAGGGTGAATTGAGCTTTTACCCACTTGATATGAATTAATAATCAAAAAAGGAAACGGACGCCAAATAAAACATTACAGCAGCTATTAAATATTAGCTCTACAGTATATTGACTTTATAAGCCACTAATACATTATGCAAGCAACTTGAAAACGTTAAATCAAGCATGACTAATATGCCCCACGACGTCAAACCGCCACGCGTAGGGTTTGCCCCTTCTACCATACCAAGCCTCGGGGGAGGTGGCATGGTCAAGACACCTGTTTCCACGAGACGTGATCGTACCATCGCAGGCTACTCTTTAGAAGCTATCTATCTGCTATGTCATGGACATGAAGGCTGTCCCGAACGTGGTGGGAGTTTCTAACGCGGTCTTTCCGCGATATTTCATACAGCCATCTCAGGCTATTTTGCTCATGCTCCTGTTTGCTTCGACTTCTGTTTTTTTTTTTCATATTGTTTCATGATATACTTATCGTGTCGAGTCTGGCTAATTACCACCACCGCCAAAACTAGTACTCCGGAACTGACAATGCATTGTTTGTGATTTAATAGTTTGATAAATAGAATTCTTCAAGTCAGACCATGCTAGCCCATTACCAAACCTTACATTATGATTAAATTTAAATAGTGAAATGAAATCAAATATTAATAAAAACCAATAAAAAATAACAACAATAATTCAACGTATTCTCGATATATCGATGCTACGCGAATCTGTTACTTCACTAATTTTGCCTGCTGTCATGTCAGAATGGCAACAAATAGACGTAATAATTTTACGAATGGAATGATTTATTACTTTTTAGAGTGACGATAAGCATTGAACATCGTGTCTCTGTCACTGAAAAATATATATATGGCCATCGCGTGAAAACACATTATTATCTCACTAATGATACATACTTATTAATTATATGGTTTCGTGCGATTGGCAAGTCGTCCTGGTTATTTAAAACATAACAGATTTTTAATATGAATATAGTCACTATAAGATGTTATTAGCTTAGCTTATTATGCAACTAGCGACCCGCCCGGCTTTGCATGGGCATAATAACCTTGCTCTTAAATCACTCTAACTATTAAAAAAAAACGCATCAAAATCCGTTGCGAAGTTTTAAAGATTTAAGCTTACAAAGGGATATAGGATAGTGATAACCGAAGACAAGAGGTCCGCTTTAGAAGGGACTGAATAAATTAACCGGCTTGGTATTACATGGATCTCATAACTTTTGACGGTAGAACAACTAAGCGAGACTTGGAATTTTTATAAGTTTTGTTTTTGATGGTATCTCATTTCTTTTTGTAGATTACAGAGAACTACTTTACGACATACATATTGCCTCTTGATAACGCGGGCGAAGTATAAGTATGCAGGTACACTGATTCGTTCACTGCGAATGTAACTTTTTTATCCTATATATTTATATGGGATTACAAAGTTATTTATGCAGTTGGTGTATCTAGAAAACTGGACCGAAATTGCAAAATATTTTAGTTTTCCCTTGGGTTATATACTAAACAGTAATTACATTCTAAATTTGAAGCTTATGTATATGCTGCAGTGCCACTACCGCGCTCCAAGATTCTTGCTCTGACTGCAACAACGCAATTTTCTGATATAACTGCAAATCTATTAACAGATTTGGTACTTAACATTTGGCCATAGCCTAGATGACCTATGGATATCAGCTCATTAAGATTAGTTCAGTTTATCATATTCAGTGCTGTTATTTGAAAGAGCGAGTAAAAATAATTTTATAATGTTGCTCTAGTTTATGGAAATTAAGTAAACTGTGACTAATAGATAAGACATATATCGGGCATAAATTTATACCAATTTTCCAGTCAGAATTTCAAAAGAGAATTTTATTGTAAGTACACTCATCTATAAGTAGGTACATATAAATTCGAGGATGAAATGGCTTCGTTTTCCTGTCTATCTATTTAATTAGATCATGTATTCAAACATAACAATAAATAATAGTAATTACTAGTAATATCACGCTAGTGATATTCCATGTATCAGTACTATTATCTATTCTGTGGTATCACGAGCGTAAATAGGCTAAAGTAACTGTGCGCTCATCTTTCCCGGCCTTATTTTATATTATGATTATATACTATATATTTATTTTTATATCTTCGCTCTAGCGTGTTTTTCCCGGTTGCGTCTTCAGCTTACGCTTCAGAGCCCAGGGTACGCTATTAATCATGGTTCAATGAAACGATTGATATATATAAATAAATATGACCTATGTGTCATATTTATTTATATATATTAGTAATCTTTATATATAAAAATGAAACCCGTTTTCCGTTTTCACGACATAGCATGAAAACGGTTTGACCGATTTGGCTGATTTTTTTTTGTAGTTTTCTAATACTCTGTACAAGGTTCTTACGGAAAAAAATATTAAGAAAATCAAATTTTCGCTAAGGCGGTATGAAGTTCGCCGGGTCAGCTAGTTATAAATAAAAAAATAGTATGTACTTGGTGATAACAGTCGTATTGAGAACGAGAAAGTATCTTTATCTCCAGACCAGAACAAAACGCTCAAACATTACAAACGGCAATACCGTACGTACACTTCGAACTTTTTTACGAATGTGAACTTTTTTCTATTGCTCGAGAATATACATGGAAACTTTTCCTGCTCAGACTCATCTTTTTGTGTAAGTGACACGGTCAATCGGCCATGTATACCCTGGTCTCAGAGTTCGTCGGAAGGCTTTCCCGGCCTCTGACATGGTTCCTTTAACGACTACCAGAGGGCAGCTGGGACCAACGGCTTAACGTGCATTCCGAAGCACAGAATCATCTTTATTATCAGACAGTCAGGTGATTCAAGCCTGCAATGTCCTAACCAAACTGGAAACAACTAAATAAGCTCCCACGACCCCTGGGTCTAACAGGCTCAGACTGCTTAGTTGGTCGGAGTGGAAATACAGTGCATTTGTACTAAGCCTTAATCCTGTGTCATAAAGTCTTTTTTGTTTGATTTTGCAATAAGAAAAGTTTGTGAACTCATTCCATAATGTGTGTATTTGATGACGGACCCCCCCTCCTACCCTCCCTTACCTCAGCCCTTACCCCCCGCAAACGGCACGCTAGGTTCCCATACATTTAATGTCATATGTTACATCTATCTTAAGTGACGTTAATTTTTTTTTTAAATCTATGACATACATACATACATATCACCACGCCTGTCTCCCGTAGGGGTAGAATCTCATCATACCTCTCTCGCTTCCTCCACACTCATCACTCTCGTCATACACGCTCGCCGAATTCGGGTACTCCTAATGTCTCCCTCAAAAGGTCTGTTTACGAGGTATGTTTTACGAGGCCGACCCTGACCGCCGCTCCCAGCCAACTCTGCTTTGTATATACTTTTCGTCAGTCTCCTTTCATTCATCCTCTACAAGTCCAAACCATCTCGACATCCCGTTTCCTATCTTTGTCACTCATTTACACCGCATCTTTTTCTATACTCACTATTTCTAAAAGTTATGTCCCTGCAAGCATAAAAATATTATTGTGATACACACATATGTTTTAAAATTATGACTTAATTACTTAGCATAGCTTAAATAAATTAATTAGCATAACTAACCATTACATAAACAAAATGTATTTTATTTGTCATATATTGAGAGGAGATCTATTCATAATTGTACAATGGACAAGTCCTTGTATATTTAGTGAATAAAATGCAGTTATGCAAGCTTACTGTTGGATTTTATTGCTCATTTCTACGAAATCTAGCTACGAAATGGGACTAAGGGTTTTTGGATAGAAAGGACGGAGGATGGACCTTTGTTATCTTAAGTATAGCCTAATTTAATCAATTTTTTTTTATTAAATTAAAAACAAACTGCTGTGAACATTTTTATTATATACCCGTAATCGTATTTCATATTACTCATTCGTTACTATGTTTTAAATGTTTGTTTTTATCGTAAACTCTTGACTTTACTCGTACTTAAACTTTGATACATTTTACAGTCCTGTATGTTTTTGTAAAACGTGACATGATTCACTATGATTTTACAAATCATTTCTCTCAATCTCTCTAAGACGATTAAACCAATGATAACTCTTTATACATATAATAAAACAGTAAAAATATTTTTACTAAACATTTAGTAATTTTGACTGAAATGGATGAAAAGGACATCTAAAAGGAATAATTAGAAGCAAAAAACATTTTTTTAAATTTTTTTCTCTGTTTGTCTGTCTGTATGTATGATCACGCTTATCTCCGAAAGTACTGAACCGATTACATCAATTGTTTTCGGAAGAACATCTAAAGTTTGTATCATCAAAATAGGTCCATTAAAAAAAAGTTATCGTCATTTGAATGAACTCAAGGCATGTTTGATTTCGAACGAATGCACAAAATTGGATATTTTTTTTTTGTGTTGGTTATTGTCATGACAAACTTTGTTTAAAAGAAAAGGGGGATTCCCGGGTAATTCCCGCGGGAATGATAACGGGAACGAAGCCCACGCGCACGAAATCGCGGGCTATAGCTAGTGTATACATAAAACAACCAAATCAAGAACCACCTTTTTGGAAAATGGTTGAAAAAAATAAACTGTTTACCAAAATGATTAAAACGTCAATTGCATAACTAACATTACATTAACAAACAAAATTTAACATAAGTTGAGAATTAACATCTGTTTATATTTAAACAGTACACGAGTCAATAACGCAATTTATCTATTTAATGAAAATAATGCAGTTTCTTGGTCTTATTGGAATATTGTTTTTCAAAAAGAAAAGACGAATGGCTTCTTAATTAGGCATCTAAATTATTACATTAAAAATTAGTCTTTGGAATTTTTGTCCGGGAAAATGTTGCAGTTTGAAATATTTTTCAGGTGAGTCATTAGACGTTTTATTGGGTTGTTGTTTATTTATTTATTTTCTGTTTTCATCAATAATGAATAATTAAATTAATTTAATTGAAAAACACGGGTTGCTTTTGATATTTATAAAGATTTTTCGAGGAGGGTTAAAGAAGCAATCGTGATCAGAATGCTGGCTTATATCTTGGTCAAAAGATAAGTATTGCAATCCAACGATGCGGCCAGCATTTTTAACACGTTGCCTCAAACTTCCTCAAACCTCAAATTCATTTTTAGGTAATTATTTTGACTCTAGGTCGCGGTAAGACATCGCGTTAAAGTAGAAGAGGCTTCGGAGCACTGGAATGACGCTTAGATGATGAGATGATGATGACGCGTCCCTTGTCTGTTTTCTAGGCTGCTGCTTCTGATATTCGCAGTGACGCTGATAGGGATTCCCGCCACGGCTTTTAAGCGAAGCAGCCAGGATAATCTACCTAAAGGAGTCGAACTCAAAGGTAAGGCCTTATCTTACTGGAGTAGCAGCGCTCCGGCGGCCAGCCTGGCGCAAAGCGGCAGATTTTAACATGTATACGTATCTCTATTTAAAGAAAACCCGCTTAGTAAAACCCATTGACAACGCATCAACGGAACGGAGGCGGTGGCCCGACCCGTGGGGGAAAGTGACAGCCTGCGAGAGGATACTTCCTAGTCCTTATTAATTTTTGTTGTTGGAAATCCACGGAGCTTCTCTGGTACTTGCGAGTGAGTAGACCCTGGGGTCAGCAGCCGGCTTGAGAAAACTGGAAAACTATCGAGTTGATAACATATGCGTGTTTGTTGTGATGTGTAGATGGTCAGGAGTTTGATTACATCGTGGTTGGCGCCGGCGGTGCGGGCGCGGCGGCTGCAGCGCGCCTCTCTCTCACGGGGGCGTCTGTGCTGCTGGTGGAGGCTGGTGGGGACCCTGATCCTCTGTCCTGGGTAACTATGAGCTTGTTTTACGAGTGGGATGCAAGAGACGACCCTATACTCCTATCCTTAACCTGAGGAGGGGATTATAGTTTTTAGTTTCGCAATGGTCCCGCCCACTAGGTTATAATTAATTAATCTATTAATCTATATATACAAAATTCAATTGCTGTTCGTTAGTCTCGCTAAAACTTGAGAATGGCTGGACCGATTTGGCTAATTTTGGTCTTGAAATATTTGTGGAAGTTCAGGGAAGGTTTAAGCGGTGAGTATAGTGCAGGTTCAGGCGGTACGGAGTTCGCCGGGACAGCTAGTATGAAATAAAGAATAGTTGGTCCCAGAAGCCAGCAGGCTATATCGACACTTAAGCCAATAAACTTAAATTAGGTACCATCTTTTACAACTTAGGGGTTCAATATCTTCATGTTCTTACAGGTTCCTGGCACCGCTCTAGCTCTGGTAGGCACCGCCACAGACTGGAAATATACCACCATACCCAACCACAAATCCTGTCTATCTTTCCAAGGAGAGCAGTGCCGGGCCAGCCGCGGGAAATGCCTTGGCGGCTCCACCAGCACCAATTATATGCACTACATCAGAGGCAACCCTCATGATTGGGACGTTTTAGGCATCCCAGGATGGACCTGGCAAGATATGAAACCATACTTTCTACGATATGAAGGATTGCAAGATTTAAATTACTTACCTACTTCTTCAATACCATTTCATAATACAAGCGGAACTATGAAAGTAGAATTCTTTGATGATTCTGAAAGTCCTTGGCATTCTAAAATCATTGAAGGATTCCTTTTACTAAATTTCCCTTACAACCCAGATGTGAATGGTGTATCTCAGATTGGTGTGACGCAGACCGTTGGGTATGTGTACGATGGTGAGCGAATGAGTACTGCACGAGGTTATCTCAGTAGAGATGATGTTAAAAAGAGACTTAAGATAGCCAAGAACACCAGATGTATTAAAGTCATCTTAGATTCTGACAATGTAGCCAAAGGTGTCACTGTTGTTACTGATCGTAAGAAAAAGTTGAATGTGTATGCAAAAAAAGAAGTAATTTTGAGTGCAGGTACCATCGGCACACCTCAGATTCTCATGTTGTCAGGAATTGGACACGCTGATCACTTGAATGAAATGAATATCCCGGTCGCCGTAGATTTGCCTGTGGGCGACAATATGACTGATCATGTATTGGCCTTTTTCTTTATTAAAATTGACAGTGAGGATCGTTTAGTTAAAAAAATAACTTCCATCATAAATGCTGCTGATTCTGTTGTTGAGTACGCTGTTGATAAAACAGGACCACTAGCATCGATTAGCATTACTGATATCAACTCATTTGCCAACATAAAATGTTATGATAAAAATAATCGAAAACTTATTAATAACAGTACAGATTGTGAGTTGCCGACAATACAGTTTAGTGATTATTTGATACCGAGAGGTCTATTTACTGCATCTGCGTTAATTCAACAGAATTTGGATCTTAAATTGGATATATTAAAACAATTAGCGGCAATTAACGCAGGTTACGACCTTTTGGTGATGTCTCCTATTGTTCTCCAGCCAAAATCTGTGGGTAATGTGCGCTTGGCTAGTACTGATCCGTTCGACACACCGGCTATTTTTCCAAATGTTTTATCAAATAAATTTGATTTAAAGGAGATACTTTCTGCGTTAAGTATCGTTGAAGATCTGATACAGACCAGACCATTCAAGAGACACAATGCTGAAATATCGCGCCTGAAACTGAATGGTTGTCCTGACGACAACGACGAGGGTTATTGGGCGTGCTACATAAAGCATTTGACGCATTCGATATACCACGCTGTAGGGACGACGGCGATAGGTCGCGTGGTGGATGAAAAGTTGAGAGTTTATGGAGTTGAAGGTCTGAGGATAGCAGACCTGGGTGTTGTGCCAAGACTTGTTCGTGGAAATACTGCAGCTACTGCCATTGCTGTTGGAGAAAGAGTGGTCGATTTTATTCTTGAAGACAATTAAGATCATATTTGCAGTGCTTGTAATTACGCAAACACCAACTAAGTCATATACAGGTTAAAACCATTAAAAAAATAGCACCACCTTCTTAAATATAGATTGAAAAAGTCACCACAGTATGACTGAGTGACACTGTTTCAGACCCTGTCGTCTTGTGGAAAGAGAAAGCCCGCTTTGCCATTTTCCTGATAATGACAGAATAACAGACAAAATTGTTGAATAATTGCAAATACAATGTATTCATTGTAAAATTTCTGAATTAAGCGGATAGGATTTCGCGTTCTCAGGAGCCCTTATAATTTTATGATTATATTTTTTTTTATAACTGAGTTTTACATCTTTACATCTTGTAGCTCTTCGAGTTGAACTAGTCTTTCTATCTGTACGTTTAAAAATTTTTTTTTTATAAATTTTTCTGTTTTAGCTTTTGTTAGTTTCTGTGAGCTGTCAAATAATTAATCGCTTTATGAAGATATTTATAAGACATAATTGGTCCAAATGCCAGGCTGAAGTTCAATTAATTATTTGAAAAAAATATTAAAGTTCGACCCCCTTTTTTCTCTTTTAATTTCTTTTATTGTTATTTTAATCTAACTTATTAATATTATTACACAAATAATACGTAACTAGCAATCCGCCCCGGCTTCGCACTGCTATAGGAAATACTTGAATCACAAACAAAAAAAAATGCATCAAAATCCGTTGCGTAATGATCTAAGCATACATAGGGACAGACAGCGGGAAGCGACTTTGTTTTATACTATGCAATGATAGTGATAATGATAATGAAGGGTAGAAGTGGAATTATGCCATATGGTATTCTTTGCCATCTATGTATAACAGTCGGGACAATAGTGCCTTTCGAAACACGGAGGAGTTCAAGATAGAAATGCAACTAATTTCGACCAATTCAAGCATAGCCGCTTGACGCGCGTTTTCGTTTCGAACACGCGTTATTGAGCTCTTCTACCAGTAAAATCTTAGGATCAAACAGAACATAAAATTGTCTGACATAATGCTGCTTAATTAGTTACTGCTAGACGATTTAAATTTAAGTACATATATATTGTGCAATAAAGTTGATGTGTGTTAATAAATTATTTATAAAAAAAAATATTGTTATTGCATTTTTATTTTTTTCTAGTTACAATTTCTTGATTTGGGTTAAGGAAGTAAATAGTATTTTAAGAAAATACATTTGCAATATTTATCTCTATTAATTGTTATCACGTGGTCCGCTTACTGCACATAACACAACATTCAACAAAGATGGCTTGGCGATCAGAAGTTCTTATTAGATTGGCGAAAGATAGCGCAGTTCAAATTGAAATTCATAAGATATACTTAAGTCTACGGTTTCTTTCGGTTATAAAATAATCGAAATTATAACGTCAACGCTATCGAAAGATAATACTGTAATATAATTTTCGTAAATTTGTGATTTTAGATGAGAATCAAAACCTATGGGGTACTTCCCGTTGAACTAAAATAATTAAATTTGGTAAGTAACAATATCAAACAGCACTTATTTAGAAAAAATATATAAAATGTGTACGTAAATTAATTGTAAATTAAAAATTAAAATAATTAAAATATAAGAACAAATTATTACAAACATATTTTAGAAAAGCATTGAAAAATTTGAATCTTAACCTGGTAAGTCTTTTGGTATTGTGTGGTGGTACGGAATTCACAGAGCGCTAGTCCAAAAAATTGTCTTCCATAATAGCCTAAATATTTTTGTCAATTTATATGTAACTTACTTGTTAACAACAAACGTTTTGTGCCCTAACTCTTAGCACGCCTTGGGAAACTGTAGATAAGTGCTTCGAGTTTCTTTTTTAATAAAGAAATAATAAAAGAAATCGCACTACAAATGGTTCATGTCAACATAACATCTAATTTTCCTACGGCTTAATAAATTTGTATAAAGTTACAATAATAAATATTTTTTTTATATGTCCGTGTAAGTTAAGTACTTAACTCACTAGAGCAATAAAAAATGAATTCACTTCAGTACAATCAAGCTGAGAGATTAAAATAAAAGTAGAGATGACAGAGTTTGTTGAAATAATTCTTAAGCCTCTCAAGCAGTAAAAAGTTCAAATTAATTTGGTTAAACCGGCGCGTGGGGTTCGGGCGGCTATTTTAATTTTGTTCGTCGCTAATGAACACATTTAATGAAGCAAACTTCTGTTTTTTTATAGAAGAAATACTAGTTTTAAGGTATACTAATTTTAAACAATACAGTAGGAAATGCTGCAAGTGTTATGGGCACTTTTGCGTCAGGTACGACTCGAGCCGGCTTGTTTGATAGAGAAATTAATGTATAATTATATGATTTGACATGTCCGAATTTTGGATAAATAAATGTTTGTATTCATTTAAAATAATTTTAAGTTAATGAAATTAATTTTTGAAGTTACGACTTTACAAGCTGTTGTAAAAACTAACTGCCTCTGTGGTCTAGTGGTTAAAGCTTTTGCCTAAAGACCCAGAGGTCGATAGGTTCAATTCCAACGGGAAGCATACATTATTCAGTTGTTCCCAGTTTGCAGGCTTGAATCACCTGATTGTCTGATAGGAGAGATGATACCGTACTTAGAAAGGCACGTTAAGCAGTTGGCCCCGCTGCTATCTCGTGGTTGTCAGATACAACTCTAACACTGGGTGTACACGGTCAATTGACACGAAATTATGAAGATAAAGGCTAAAACTACCGTGCACAGTTATCCGTTGAACACGGTGTCATAAAAGTGGACATTTTTAAATAATCGTGCAATTAAAATGGAAGGCAGCAGACTGAAGATGTTGCGTGCTAAGCTTTTAATGAATGAACTTTATGTTAGTACCAAAGTTTGCAATTATTCCATAGGACTATGAAAGTAAATTGTACCTAAACGTTTAAATGGAATTACGTCATGGTATAAAGTAAATCTAGAAAACTTAGTGCGCTTAATACACTCACAACCCTTAATTATGTGTCCACTAGCTGTTTATTATTCTTCGTCGTCCGAGCGTGTTTCCCGGTTCATGCATCTTCAGCTTACGTTACGTTTATTATCCATACCAAATTTCATCAATATCGGTCCAGCGGTTTGGCCGTGAAAGCGGGACAGACAGATAGACTCGCATTTATAATATTAGTATGGAAATAAGGATATGAAAGTATGGATTACCCGCAGACTACAACCGTTCATATAGCGACAGAACTTAATTATATATACTAAACTAGCTGACCCGGCGAACTCCATGCTGCCTGAACGCACTTTTCCCACCATTCAAATCTTCCCTGAACTTCCACAAATATTTCAAGACCAAAATCGGACCAGTCGACATTGACACTGGGTAAGGCCACTGGTCACTACTATTAAACTCCATGCTACGAAAATCTCGTAGCGCAACAGCTACGGCGTAGGTGACGCTACGCATTATGCAAAAGCTACGTGCATTATTTATCTTATAACCATAGAACTAGGCCCGCGGCGACGCAATTTTTTTTTAATCTATGCTTATAACTGACTAATTGTAAGCAGTGCTGCGTTAGTACTTATATCTTTTTTTCTAGCATACTTCATAATTTAGCCAACGTCCACTGCTGGATATAGGTACATAGGATAAAAATTAGTGAATTAAAAACAAATGCTATTTGAAACAATATTTTTTTCTTTTTACTTTTGCAAGGTTTTATCTATCTTTCTATCTCAATTTAAGAGCTGTGATCTTGTCGGTTGAGTCTCTTCTAGGTGTCTCTATCTCCCGCTTGATTTTTCCTTTATTTGTTCTACAAAACTCGTTCTTGGTCTACTTGGTCACTTCGCCGTCTTCCCACTATGCCTTCCATATTGTATTTCATAACATAAAAGATTTTGTATTTTATCTAAGTATGTATATCTTCTATGAGAAATAACCGGGCACAAATACGATTGGCTGCAAATCCCGCAATCTTGTATTTACGACATAGTTTTGAGAAAACGCGCTCGGAGCTTCACGCCCTGCGGCGACTTTACACAATGTTATAAATTGGTAATACGACATTTGAGAGAAACTACAAAATCAATAAAAACAATATCAAATAAATAAATATATGTGTAAAGGCAAATAACACAGATTAGCCCCAATGTAAGTTCGAGACTTGTGTTATGGGATACTAACTCTACAATACTATATTTTATAACAAATTCATATAAAGTTTAATTGACTGATAGCGTGAGACTGCTGATAAATTACCGTAGTAATGGCCACTGACAAATGGAAGAAATTTATTTATACACGAAAAATCATCGATATTATGATAAATCGTTTATATTAGTGTACAATTAGATTACGTCAAAGGACACTCATCGCCTTTCCTAGCACAGTTATTAAACAATACGAGGAAATATTATATTAAGTTGGAAATGGATTACACCCTCGCGATTTTTCCAAGGGAAGGGGATGAATCTCCAAGGGCGGAAAAACACTGCCTATCAGAGATAATTTAATAAGTTTATTATTGGAACCATTTATTAGAAATGACTGATGATAGAAATTCTAATAAAATCAGTAAACCCTTACGGGTGCATGGTCAACTGACCGTGTCACCTAGACGAAATGATGATGACGAATTATAAATTTGAATTATTATAATCCGTTTGATCACTTTCAGTTCTATCTACTACAATATAAACTTGAGTTTAACAAACTTGAATATTACACTCGTGGCTTACGTATTCGCGTAGCCAACATGCAAATACCAAATACAGAAGTTTTGTGTACCATGCAAATGTTGACCGGAATCTGCTTGGGCTGGAGTTGCGAATGTTACTGTTTGTAGTGTGTTTGTGTTGTTTACGGCAGTTTACTAGTCAGAGTTGCTTGTTTTTGTTAAGAATCTAAATTGATTGGTATATATTTGCATAAACAATTCACCGATTACTGAAAGAGAGTGCCAATGTATGCTTGGTCATGAGATATATTTATTTTGTTGTTTAACAAACAAAACTTTGTTTATTTTTTACGCTTTCAGCCCCTCTATACTGAACCAATCTTCTTGAAATTTTGCTTACACGTACTTAGAAGTATTGAGAAGGGCATAGGGTATCTCTCATTCCGGAGAAAAACACTGATCCCGAGGGAGATGCACGCAGGTGAAGCCGCGAGTTTGATATAAATAAACCCCGGGCTCCAAAGTTTAGTATAGAATTATGCCTACATTACACGTAGTAGTGCAATCCAGACATAATTCTATTGGTTTCCGCAGTCCACTTGGATCATTAGCCAGTAATGAAGTGAGGTCCGCTCTCGGGAGCGCAGCGATGACGTCTGACTAATTGCAGCCGATCAATCGGCCGCTGGAGGGGGGAGGAGGAGTGGGGGTAATGGCGGTGTGCGACAGTAATACTTAATTTATTGGGCGACTATGTCAATGACATGTTTGTGGTCGCGAAGACGTGGGTGTGAAAGAATAATAATGAAGAGTGTACTAACATTAAGCAACACGGCATATATATCGCCGAAATAAAAAAATATGCACACTTTGAATTTACCTTAGTAGAATTTTAGTTTTAATTTCCTTGCTTATAATTAAAGAAACATGAGGAAACACTTTGTTTGCTCAAACATAAACGAATAACGCCATAGGTTCCGTTGGCATATTTTGTACGGAATCCTATAAAAATGTTCAATGATGCGTCGCACCTTTTCGATTTGCGGATACAATTTTCTAATCAAGTGGGACTTAGTATTGGTATTACTTAGTTCAAATGAAATGTTACTGTAATTGTTTTTATGTCCAGCAAACAGGGAGTGGCCAGAGTGGGATTGGTCTCCACTAATGACATTAGATCACGATTTTTATTCTGTTGCAAGCTGGCTGGCGTAGTGTTTCGTTTCAACATATCTACAGATACTGTGAGCTTAGTTTCTTAAAGATTTTGACGATTTAAAAAATTACACAGAATTTATAGTAACACTAGCAACCCAAGCAACTAGGTTTCGGATGGGTGGAATATTATGACCTTCCTTTTGAATAACTATAAAAAAAAAATACCGCATCAAAATCCGTTGCGTAGTTTCGAAGATTAAAGCATACATAGGGACAGACAGCGGAAAGCGACTTTATTTTATAATATGTAAAGATAAAGATAATAAAAAAAATTAATTAAGTTTTATTTTACGTATTAAATTAAAAATAAACAAAATGATTTCTTTATAACTTAAGATTTTGTTTATTTAGGAAGTTGAGGAAGGTTTTTATGCCCATGGCGGGTCGCTAGTAAATAAATAAATAAATAAACATTTGGCTTTATTGACTCGCATTGAAATGCAGGGTGAATCGTTTCACCGAGTTATTGCCCACTCGACATTGATTGGAGTATGTCCAATGAACGTAGCTTTGGGTCTACACTCAGTTTTTTCAACCATACGGCAGCTATCAAGTTACAATATTATGGACCTTTATGCCAAAGCTATAATTGCTGAATTACAACGAATCCTATCATTATTCTTTATTTACCAATGGATGAATTTGTATATATCTTTAACTAGCTGTCCCGGCGAACTCCGTACCGCCTGAACCTACACTTTACTCACCGTTTAAACCTTCCCTGAACTTCCACAAATATTTCAAGACCAAAATTAGCCAAATCGGCCCAGCCATTCTCAAGTTTTAGCGAGACTAACGAACAGCAATTGATTTTTATATATATAGATTATATTTTTTAAGTTTTTTTTTTATTTGTCCAATCATGTCTGACAAATGAAATAATTCTGTTTTATCTTGCTTATCTGTACTTTATACTAATCTAATAAAGCTGAAATTTGTTTGTTGAACGTTGTTGGATTAAAAAAAATTCTTCATACGATATCATTATTCTGTGGCCTTATTCTCGGAAATATTGGCTATAGGTTAAATACACATCATATAATACCAAATCTGAGTGAAATTGCAGGAAATAGTAAGTTTTAGATAAAACCGAATAAATATGGTCTGAAGAAGGTCGCAGGCTGCTTCTAACAGGTCATTTTTATGATATAAAACCCGCAAAAATTAGGAACCTACGTACACATACAAGACATTCACTAGACGTAATGAAAATTTGAGAGCAAACGCAGCGTCAATTATGCTAGGCTGGCTGGCCCACCGAACTTGAATGATAACGCTCTCTGAATGTTTAATTCAACGTTTGGTTAATCCGGATTTAACGACATTAATGGCGACTCTCGTGTTATTTTTCCACAGACAAAAAGATAAAAGACTTTTGTACAAAGCGCCTGCATAGACTATCGGGGTCCTTAGCAAAAGTCACAATTTCAAAACATCAACGAAGTTCGACAGGGACTACATGGGTTTGACATAATATTGACCACGTGGTTTTTGTCAATGCCATACAGGTTCCGAAGAACTCTAACATTAGGGTGTGCATGGTCGATTGACCGTGTCACCTACACATGATCTTCGAGCTTTTACATAATATATTTGTTAAGATTTTAAAGGAGATCGGTAGGTATATAACACAAAACACCCACGTGTACCACACGGAACCCTCATAAAGGGCATACGTTCATAAAATAAATAAATAATAAGCTTGTTTATTGCCCTGGTCCCCGAATCCCGTATGTAATTGCCGCCCGAGTTGATTTTTACGTACACCCCAGTGACTCATTTCTTCAATTTACTGTTGCTGTAGGTAGCTAATTTTGCATTAAAATATGCACCGGTACTAGATTTTTACAGATCTTAAGGTGTTCTCGGTAGTCGGATTTTATTTTATTGTTTTTTACGACCTAAAAGTAGTCTGTTGGATATATGTATCACAGAAAGGCGTGAGTGGACATTGAGTTGTTCTAATATTGATGCATTAGTAACAGACTCGGGTCCTGATTAAAATTTAAAGAGGTTATGTCGGACCGGTTGTCGGTATATCCGGGTGCCGGTCCGGTCTCCGCCCGGTTAATCCCACAAACGTGATTCTCATCACGAATTCTAGTTGCGTCATTAACTCGTGTATTTTGCATGGAGTCTAACTATTTTCAAACAGGTTAATTCTCTATAAATTGTTAGACTGTCTGCTAAATTGTGACCTTTTAAACTGACTTTATTAAGACTTTGTTATTACAAAACCTACATTACTTTACACCACAGTTGTGTTAAGTATTAATGTAATGTAAGTTTTGATTTGTTTTAATTTTGCCAAATAAATGGAATGCTTCAAGAATGAGGTCTCTCGTCGAATCCGACTCGGCTGGGCAGCGTTCGGGAAGCTCCGCAATGTCTTCTCGTCCAAATACCTCAGTGCCTTAAAACTAAGGTCTTCGACCAGTGTGTATTTATTACCAGTGATGACATATGTGGTCCCTTACTATGGGCCTCATAAGAAAGCTCAAGGTCACCCAAAGAGCCATGGAGAGAGCTATGCTCGATATTTCCCTACGAGACCGAATCAGAAATGAGGAGATCCGTAGGGGAACAAAGGTTGCTGACATGGCCCAGCGGATTAGCTCTTTGAAATGGCAGTGGGCAGGGCACATAGCGTGACAAACCGATGGCCGATGGGGCAGAAAGGTTCTCGAATGGCGACCACGCACCGGTACGGTAAGCGCAGCATCGGATACCCACCGACCAAACCAGACCTAAAGAAGGTCGCAGGCAGGCGCTGGATGCAGGCCGCTTCATCCGGTCATTTTGGAAATCCTTGGGGAAGGCCTATGTCCAGCAGTGGACAGCCTGCGGCTGAAATGATGATGAAATAAATGGGACATTATATATTTCGGATTAACACTAAACATTCTAATGAAAAGCCGCCTCTTTGTTAGTAATTTTAATGAATGTTGCAAACTTTGTATAACTACAGTGTACCCAAAGTTAAATAGCTAATTAGTGCAACAAAAGCGAGACAAACACAAACAATGCTTGTAACTTGTCCTCGAGCCACCACGGTTAGGACATAGAACAAAAACAAAAAACAAAAAAGAGACGAATAACATATTATTAGTGAATCTTTGTAGATAAGTCGTGTGATTCCTTCACTCTCATCTATTTTTAACGCTAAAAGCAGCTTGTTTGTTTGAAGGATTTCAGAGAATTACTCTAAATTACTAACAAGATGAAAAAACAGGTAAGTAGCGAAATAAAAGATTTAGATGACGAAATTAAACAAAAAATTCAAGCGTTTAATATTTGCTTATCAGTGTGCCTTAAAGGTGTACATATACCAACCACATATACATCATACTAAATTAGGATGTATGCAACAAATAAAGTCATAATTAATACTTTATTTCGTTTGCCTACTTCTTACTGTAGCGGTAATAAGAATGTGATTCAAATTTTGTATTGATTACGGTTCATAAGACATAGTTCTCTGAGACATAGTCGAACGGACAACGAAAACTTTGTTATATTATCACTATCACTACATAGTAAAAACAAAGTCTAAAAAATAAAATTGATTTTTATCAATAATTAAGCTGCGGTATACATAAAGAAATATTACCAAATTATAAAAACTAGTACTAAAATGCTAAATTAAAGCATTCCAAACATAAAGTCATAACCGATATAATGTACCTAGTTACATTAATGGAAGATAATCATCGCACCCCGTTATCCTCATAATAAGTTTTACTTGAACCTCATGGACATTTCCAGCCTGTAAAAAAGTGAAATCCATACCTCCTAAAGTTTTAAACGACGAATGATAATAAATATGAAGTGTTACACGTTTCTGAGTGGTATTCGGCAATAACATAACAAATCTAAGGCCAATAAATAACAAAAAATCGCGACTCGAGTAACCACTTGAATATATTTATTTCGCGCAGCTGCATGCATGTAGCATGGCGAAGATATATTTCTCTGTGGCGTAAACTAAACGACTATAAGTTAGATTATTTGGAAGGAATATACTAAAATGCCTACATTCTTATAGTATTTGGAATGGAAAAAAACAAAATAAAACTCTACATATATCGTTTAAATATCGTTGTTTTATACTATGTAGTGACGCGCTCGAATCTGAATTGCATTTTTTCCTGGCCTCAAGCTGATCAATCCACATATATTTTTTCATGTAATTGAATACGCAGATCATGTTTATAAGCGACACGCCAAACTTTTAAGAGGCTTGCGCGACGTAATTAAAAGTATTGTATAACATTATTAACACAACAAACACAAGTACAAACAAAATGACGTTAAAGGTTATTATAATAATTCAATCACATTTCAATGTATTTGATAAATAAAAATATAGATGAAACACTCAAAACCCAATAAAATGAATGAGGATTGAACTCATAACCTCCAGGTTAGCGAAATTGCGTGTGTGTATGAAAACGCCATTTACGCCACGAACCACGGTCATCATTGATCATAATAAAATAATTATTATTTTGTTTCTTTCGATTATATCCAAAATTAAGGATCAGAAGTGAAACAATAGAAATACTCATTACAATGTTGTTTACTCAGAGAACGCGACATATTAACGCACACGTGACACAACCGCCCTATTCTAATTCCTACGCGTTCTGCCCTGTAGAGGCGTGTAGCTAGTTACCGCACCCCGCGCCCGCGCAGCAGTCCGTGCAACCAGGACCATGTAACTTTCAATCCTCTTCTAACACTGTTGTGACTGATTTAATTAGAGAGACGGCTGTGTCGGATGTAAGATACAGGAAAATCGAACCCTTGTTATAAAATAGCACATTAATTAATTATTACGCTCTCGAGGTATTAGCGAAATTAAAGCCGGGAGAAGTTTGCGGGACTATGTTCTGAATGGATTGACGCATTTTATTGTAGCATTTTTTTCAGACACATATTTATTTGTATTGGCAGTCGCAGCCATGGGTTCTCCCGAGCAAGAATAAGTCCACTCCACTCTTGTCGTGGGAGGCTTAATTGATGGGTACTTAACTTACTTTATTTTCATGATCATCTCTTTTTCTACTCACAGTTCTACAAATTGACTACTGTTTTAAGTCCAAATAGTCAAATGCCTCTTATTTGGCTGCCCCACTAGAGATTTTTCAGCCCGCTATTTATTGCGTAATGATTCGCCTTTTTTTTTTTTTTTTATGTTGACGTCGCAAAACCTTGTCTATGTATTCCACAATGTACAACTATCTATATCTAATAAGGCGATCAAAACTTATGGTGAAATAAAGAAATCGTATTCATACATGAATCCTGAAAAAACATAACACTCCTTTTTTGGTTAGTCATATACGAGTAGAAAAGTGATAAGTAACCCTAGCCCTCAACATCTTGTAACTAAATCAACCTGCTTCTTGATCATTTTAACCTTATTTTTATTTCCAAAGTGCACTGCATCACACTAATTACAAAATGCAATTAAGTTAGCACAACATTTCTCCGAGCGCGGGAAATTATTACAAAAGTATGTTTTAATCTAGACTAACGTCAGTACTATATAATCCGTACTTACAGCGCTACGTGACCGATTTCAGAAGTAGTTGGCTGGTAGTGAACATCGAGCTGTATAATGTTATTTTAACTTGACCGGACTGTTACAGGAATTCGTTGTATTAGCTAGTGTAACTTTGAGGCAGGTGCTACTGACAACATTATGTGATTATATTATTATACTGCCTTGTAGTTCAGTGGTAAAGGAGTTTGCCTGAAGACCCAGAGGTCGTGAGTTCGATTTTCATGGAAACCATAGGTTTTTTCAGTTTCATTTAGTTGTTTCAGTTTGATTAGAACATTTGCTTGCAGGCTTGAATTTTGAAATTGGCTTGTTAAACGACGTGGTTGTGTGATTTGCAATTAAAATAATTTATTAGTATTATTTAATACCAGCGACCCGGCTTTTCATTGGTGGCAGTAAATTATTTGGGGCCGGATGAGCTCTGTGGCGTTAATGCTAATATATCATAATTTATAACCTTCCTAGATTATCCCTTTTATTAGTTAAAACCGCATGAAAATCTATATAGCCGTTTATGAGATTAACATTATATTGTTGTAATCAGCACAACGGGAGACTCTTATTTAAATGTAGGTTATTATGTCACATACAGAAGATAATCATGATTATTAGGGTTTCGTACATTAAAAGGCAAAAACGAGTTTAAAGGATCAATCCGATTTCCTGTCCATAAAATTGCAACAATAGTTATAACAATTGATTTGGTGACATATGATTCATGGGAAATAATCTGTTAATTAATAAATAATAAACAAATGTACTAATTATCGCAGGCCAGCAAAAGGTCATGGCTGAAAACATCATTATTTCACGACTATATTTGTTCCTGCACTGTCGCCTCTGTCGCCGTTTCCCGGACGCTGTCCCAGGGCCCGTATCCGGGAAACGGGGCCACGGGTCACTAGACAGACTTAACGAGCTGTATTTTATCTAGCTGTTTCCCGCGGTTTTACTCGCTTTTGGTGTGTAGTGACTATGAACTTTATTTTTATTTGAGTATTAAGTACTAGCTGACCCGGCGAACTCGGTATCGCCTGAACGCACTTTTCTCACCGTTTCTCTGAACTACCACAAATATTTCAAGACTAAAACTAAAAGCATTCTCTACCAATCGACCATAAATAAAAATTGAAAAAGGGATCTGGTTGAAAAAAAAAACTATTTGTAGGAATCAGGTACACTTTACAACGTTTCCTCCAAATGTTTGAAACCCTTTTATAAATAAAGCTACAAACAACTTCCCTTCTTTGCCCCCTATTTCCCCACAACTGAAAAATACAAGTTGTGGGTCCTTGAGCATTCTTACGAAGCCCATAGCGTTAGTACTACACTATTGTATTCTGTGCTCATAGTGATAGCCTTAATCGCACGTACCGAGTAAAATGTTACTCGGCCGAGACAGTGATTTATCGGTCACTCGCTAGGCTTGAGCACTCGGCGCACTGTTTATACGCACCGAGTATTTGGCCGAGGGCACTGTCTCGCCCGTCTACTCGGTACGTGCGATCAAGGCATAAGAGACCACTTTCTAGATTCATGAATACAACACACTGATTGCATGTGCTTTGTCAATTACACTAGTTTGTCTGTGCTATATAACCGCCTTTGACCAATTTATTTCTGTGCGAACTCATATTCACCTCCCATTGAATAAACAAGATAGGTAAGAAGTAGATGTAATGTTCTATTAAAAATATTCAATGAACAATTAATTAATATTTAGCTTTACGTGTTTTAACATATAGTTATTAGAATACATCATTTTTCTCATTGATATTCATCTTTTAAGTTTTGTTAATAAATAATTTAGATTTGATACAGTTTTCGTAGTATGTAGATGTGCTACAAACTACACGTAGCAAGTAAACAGGCTACGATTGTTTTTTTATTTTTTATTAATGTATGTACTTAGTAATTAATATGTTTTTTTTTAAACACTGAAATATTGTTTGAAAATGTATTTATATCTGAACATACTTATATCTACTTTTTTATAATGTGAAAATGATTATTTTATCAGCTCCTATTCTACTAGTCGCTTATTGGTTTTGTTGTTTAATAACTTTTATGTATATTTATTCGAAACATGAACAAAATATTTAAAATTATTTTGATTTTCGGTAAACAATAAACATCGAAAGTAATATAAATAAAAACAGCTGCAAGCAGCTTTACAAGTAAAAATAACAATGTTTTTTATGAAATTGCCCGAGCTGTTAATAAATATTCATTAGCACGAATAAAACAGGGGGTTCTTCGATAAACCAGAGATTATTGACTGAGATTATATCGTTTTTTGTCAGGATATTTTATATAGCTCTAGCTCTGAAATACAAAAGAGGAATAATGATCTTAACAAAAACCAGTTATTTTTTTTATGATTAAGTTCTTGTTATTCTTGTTTAGACTCAATTTGTTTTGTGTCCAGCCTTGCAATTCTGTAAAGTTCAAACAACAACTCGCTTCTCGCGTCGCTGAAAGGGCTGCTTTATTTTTGTTTTATTATGCACACGCAGTCTGCCTCTATTGACAATTTCCCCTCTTGCGGGCCCAACTAACTATTTCATTGTTTTCCATGTAAAGCAATGAAAGGCCTCTTTTCACTGGGTCATTCAAAATTCGCTGCATTCATACTGATTTTAATTTAATAAACATGACCTGATGGCACTAAATAAATCAACATTTTAACATAATAATAAATCTTTAAAGTGTGTGACGGGAGCGACAGTGTTATGCTCGACCGCCACAAAGGGAATAATCTTCCCGCCAGGCTAGGTTGTTATGCCTGGGGAACCGCGGCTCCGACATGTCGGAGGTTGTATTTATGCTCCAATTCATAAAAACTTTGCAAGCGCGATTTAGACTTTCATAGTAATTTTGCTGTTTTGTATGCCAGTGCCCCTAGTATGAGTTTTTGTTAACGCAGACGTTAGCGACTGCGTTAGGATTTTGTATAGAATTTCTTAGTTGCCTTACTATCCGCCAGAGGCGCTATACAGGTTTGCCATACTAAATCGCTAACGCAGTCGCTAGCGTCTGCGTTAAGAAAAACTCATACTAGGGGCACAGCTCGATTTTTGTGCTTTTAACGCCATCTGTTGATTGTCTTCGTAGTTATTTTGTTGTGGCGCTAGTGTCGCCACAAATCATTTGTGAAAAACACTTTGTACTCAGCTTCGTCAAAATGGTTGTTTGGAGGAGGTCCATAGTCTAGCAGGATATGTGTGTTCGTCAGATTCGTGCAGGTCCTGTCTGGATTAGTGGCCATTAGTGGTATTTCTATCTGGAGCTCGTCATTAAAAATCACCTTATGTTCGCTTTAATTATGCAGGTTTTAAGCGGGGTAGTTATGAGTTGAACATTAAATGATGGAGTTTAATGTTTTAAGACAACGTTAGTTTATTAAGGAAAACCAAGTGCGATGGGTGGTTACTTGGGTACTGCCTATATAGGTAACTACGAGTAATATAATAGGTACACTCTTTTCATTACATATATATACACTCCTTTCATACGTAATGCCAGTATGTCATTTTCATCTTTTGATTTGTAACGATCGGCAAGCGACAGAGACGCGCAAAAGACAAGAGGGGAAGCCTTTTCCCAGCAGTGGAACACAAAAAAAATAGTACAATAGCTTGAAACCATTTACTCCACCAAAAAGAGTACAGCTCTTTAATATAGCGATAGATAAAACCATTTTATCAAAAATTGCACGAATTTGCACGTGTATTCCTATGTCATTAACTTTTTTGTGCGAGTGTTATTAAAGCTTGTTATTCCAACTAATATTATAAATGCGAAAGTGAGTAAGCTAAGTTTTTAGGTAGACGTTTAGAGGTCTTATCTACTGAACCATTCTTTATTAAATTTCGCATACACATAGTAAAGAAGTATTAAAAAGGACATAGCCTAACTTTTATCCCAGGAAAAAGCACTGTTCCCGAGGGAAATTCACGAGGGAAGCCGCGGAAAAAAGCTAGAAGTTTTTGTGTACAATTAACTTAAATGAAAACCCACCTCACTGCACAAACAAATTCAATTCAGCAGACTGACAAAGGATCTGAACAAGATTATGACAACGATCCCCTGGTGAGACGAGATGGCATATTGTGCATCTGGGCACAAATACTGCAGCTTGCGATCATTTCCACCAGGTGGCGTCTATATTGCGTAAGGCAGGTCAATGCTCTCGTTATTAGTACACGTATAAAAATAGGTACTCATCAGTTTCACACTATCAGAATGAATATTTACTTGTAGGTTGTCTGGAATCTCTTCCAGACAATCTGCTACTATACATCGCTTATGCAATCTCTTGCATAAGCGATGTATAGTAAACTTATTGTATGTTTTAGGCTTTAAATAATCAAAGGATTTATGTTTGTTTTTGTTCTTCATTTTTATATTATTAATTGATTCCATGAAATTTTAGTATTGTATTGAATTAAGCACCAAAATAACACTGATTTCGTGTAAAAGTATTACTTATTAACCAATCATGTCTTTTGGGTAATCTCTGAAATTACTGGACTGGTTTTGGTAATGTTTTCACGAGTAGCTAGTATTATACCACTAGCTGATTCCAACGGCTCCGCATGCGGAAATAAAAGATTTTTTTTAAAGATTGGGGTTTAAAACAAAGTAGCTATTGTTTGATCCCGGGTCTTCAACTATATCCACACCAAGTTTTATCAAAATTGGTCTAGCGGTTAAGCCGTGAAAGTAACAGACTTTCGCATTTATAATATTCTCAGTATGAAAATTTTGATTATGGTTTTACTTTTAAGGTATTTTTCCTAATATATTTCCCAAAAGGAATATTATAATCTTAGAAAGAACCTTGGCTTTTAACTCACACTCCTCGACGTGACGGCTAACCCGCAGTATGGTAATACGTGGAGGTCATTACGGGCCTGCATTTATCATGAGCCCCGAAAGCCGCCGCAAAAAGCTCAAAGCTCGTTTGTCATCTCCACATTGCGTAACCAGCGACGGCCTTATATTACTTAAATAATAATTTAATTATAAGATGCTTTATATTCTTCTCTTGTGAGGGTTCCGTAGGTTTCTTATTCATATGTCTTTTATCGTTCTGCCAAGAATGGCCCTAAGTATTTAAACACATCATGCGATCAACTAGCTGCCGGTCTACTTTCATCGATAACCTAAGTTTTGAAAGCTTAGAAAGCTGCCACTTGATCGCACCTGCTGTCACCCCCCACCCCTAACAACAACCCCCAAAGAACACATAACAAGACGTAAGGGTATATTGCTTATTTTGAATTTACAATTAGAAAAGTTTGTGAGCCTATTCCTTTTATTTATTTATTTCTCGCTTACATGCACATAATATGAAGAAGGTGGAGTTACATAATTTGGTAAGAATGTACATAAACCCAGGCTGGGTGTTGCGAAGTCTTTGAATTGGTACCAAAATCTATACATTACAATTTAATTAATATCGAAATAAAAATAAAACTAATGATAATTTGTAAGGCCCCTTATACCCTTCCCTCAGCCTCACACCTCCGCAGATGGCGCGCTCTGTGGCCTTAGCCAAGTGTCAATGTCGAACGCACTGAAGCGATTCTAGTTTATGCTTCGCCAAAGCAACACATAAAAATAAATTTATATGAGTGTGCAAGTATTTGGCTAAGGGTAGTGATTATGTAACTAAACAGAAGTTAATACAATAGCAAATACTCGCTGCGTGCGAGTAACAGTTTATGCTTTAAAGTAATATTAATACCGAAAAAAAGTAAAACTAATATTTAAAAAAAAACTGACCCATTCAAACTCTCCAAAGTTTTAGTTCACTAACTAGATCAAGAGGACTCGCTATTTGTAGAGCAGTCCTAACTTGTCGAACCATGTTTTAACAGAGTCAAGCCAAACAAACGGCTGGCTGATAAATTCATAATCCTAGTACTGGGTCTGTAATCCAATTTGTTAGTACATAAACTAACCTTCCAATATTTGAACAAAACAAAAATAGAATTCAGTGAAGTTATATCACGATTTTCAACACACTTTTAATATGTCTTGTTTTATTTCCCTCATCTTATTACATTCACAGAACAGAGAAATTATCCGAATAGAAATGTTTTGACGCGGATTAAGTTCCAGGATCAGTGTGGCGGCGTATTCTCTCTTCTTATTTTCAATTAACACATGTTAACCCATGTAAATCACACCACACCTTATTAGAAATGTATTACGTAGTTTACAGCAAAGCCACCTAATATTATCGACCAATAACAGTAGCAATAAACGACGCAATCAAATTCCTCGCCCATTTTTGTGTGTGAAACGTTAACTTGCAAGCCAAACTAGTGGACACGGCTATGCCACTTCTTGTTAATATTTCTAAATTATGTGGTTACATTGCTTGATCCGCTGAATGTCTGCTTGCTATTGTGATAACCTCCATAAAAAGATAAATATCAAATATTATAAGGATAATTAATAGATTTTGGATCGTCTTACCTACGATCAATGCTGAATCGACAAAAGCCTACTTTACTTTTTTCATTTTAACCTAATACCTTTACAATTATACATTTATATGAGGAATTACATAAATATAAATTTATATGAGTGTGCACGTATTTGGCTAAGGGTAGTGATTATGTAACTAAACAGAAGTTATAAATAATGCAGGGTAGTCAAAGCCGCTTTCGAAGCCTCCGACCCTTATTATCATAACTCGTTCTTGAAGCCTCCATTATTACAACTTGAAAGGTATTGTTGATATAGTGGTTTTTGAAACTCAAATGCAGAGTTTCGTGGCAACAGACACGCATAAGTATATATATTTTTATATTTTTTTTATTACGTATTTAATTTTAGTACCTGGGCGACCGAGCTTCTCTCTTTTTATGCAGAAAATCTTTTTGCTTTAAAATATATGTCAAATTAATTTTCCCAGACATGGAACCTAGCTAGATTATCTATTTGTCTATGTAAGAACTTAAATTTAAAAATTCAAAGAAATCGTTAGAGCCGTTTTCGAAAACGCGAGTACATATAAAATTATATACATATATACAAATATGGCTCGTTTAATGTATAGGCTCGTTTACTATTATCCTATATATAATAATAATAGGATTTGAAACCCAAACAAAATGTATGCATTTAAACTCTTGGGAGTATTGACATCAATA
This sequence comes from Apomyelois bistriatella, assembly GCA_947044815.1. Taxonomy (NCBI): domain Eukaryota; kingdom Metazoa; phylum Arthropoda; class Insecta; order Lepidoptera; family Pyralidae; genus Apomyelois; species Apomyelois bistriatella. The sequence continues at coordinate 13,151,063 of OX345700.1, forward strand.
GCTTCATGTAAGACCCTTCCATCGGGCTTGGTGACTCCGGATGAAATTAAAAGTCCAACTTTTAACAGCTGAAATTAGATAACTTTTAAAGATTCACGAAATTTGGAAATTGGTCGGAAGTTCGTTCAATATCGAAAGTTGTACGGTTCGTTTGATAGTCATTTGTCTAATCTATAAAACGATCGAGTGGGGGTTCCAATCTCATGCTTAACTTAGTACTAAGTACTTTATTTTATTACCTAAAAAAAATCTGTGGCACAAAATTTAATTTTCGGATTTTAAATCATATAACATAAACTTGAAATTTATAAATTTTGTAATCGCCATTTAAAGCTTTTACTGGAAAGTTTAGGAGAAAAGAAAAATTAAAAAGGCCCACAAATTCGAGGTATTTTTTAACCTTTATTAAACCATTGTAGTTACTATATACAGAGATCGACGGAAATCTGAGTCTTATACTTTCAAAATATATAGAAATATTTTTATTTTAACCCAACAATCTGTATTATACGGTAAACAGTTTAATATTACTTAGTATTCGCTCAAACTAAAATTATGCTAAACATATAAGAAATCGTTCAAGTACAAGATTAAATTTGTCATTTTCATGAATAAACAAAACACGTCGATCCAATAGAGACTAGATTTGAGATTGATTTCATTTTCGGTATTGGTGGTAGGTATTACATTCTTTTAAACATTTAGAATCAGAAAACATGTATGAATATGTGTGTGATTTTAGGGTAATGCCAACGACATTGCATTTTAGCTTAGACTTTAGAAACTCTATGTCTTGAGGGTGCGTCGTGGAGATTAAGTGAAATCCATATATAAACCTTATAGTTTATTAGCGATCTTCGAGCGAATATATGTATTAAAGATAATAAAAGAACAAACTTAACTTAGTAAAACCAAATTATTTCCTATAATATAACTTACTCAGCAAAACATACACAATGTTGCAGTGCGTAAAGACACGTCGTGGTAATATATATATTAATGTGTTATGTTAAGACATACAGTACAGCGCTTACTTCTCTTGTAACTGGGCTTTGATTCTGTAAGCCTTCATTTTAAATTTCGAATCTGAATCCGCTGTGACTTTCTTGATTGGCATTCTAAAAAACTCGGTTGATAATTCGAATCTATACTAGCGCTACCCTTGTGAGCGTGTCCGCGAGATGAACTATATTGGACGTGAGATTTTGTATGAGATGACGTAAGATGTCCTGTAAGGAAATTTCCCCGTCACTTCGCTCATATACACACAGCTCGTCTCACTTGTTATTTTGAACCTTATGTGAAGAGTGAGTGATAGCGATGTAAGACTGCTTTTTTGTTGATGTATGCCTATTATAAAAGTAACAAAACAAAACTACACAAATTTCGAATTCTAAAACATTAAGCTTATTTTCATACGAGTAGAGTACGAGATCCTACTTTAATTAAAATAGTAATTCATTATGACTCTTTCACTAAAAGGAAAAGCTCAAAAGATGCAGAGTTTTACATAAATTTTATACAGAGCTTTGGTTACATTGAGAGCTTTTAAGGCAAGCCGGGCACTCTGGAGATCTGATAATTAAAGCAAGATGAGTCCAACTAGATACCGATGGCATATAAGTACAGTCGGGGCAGAGAATCCTATATTAGTATTCGATTTTTCTTCTAGTAATATTTAACAAAATAGTCGAAAAATAGAATTCTTTTGCATAGCTTTTATGGCGGGCTTTGAGCGCGGCGACCGAATCAAGAAATTCCGCAACGAAAATAAAACCAAACACCCCCGCTACTACTACTCCGCCTACCATATTATGTAGCTCAGCCGAGCGTTGATACTTATTGCATAAGTTGATAAAAAATGCTATGCAATAGCTTTACCGCGGCAATCCCCGAGTGAAGCACGTTTTTTTTCCCTTTTCTTTTTTGTTTTGTTTTCGAAACCAATAGGTACCTATGCTATGTAAGAAAGAAGGATTCTTGAAAACGAGACTCAATAAATTTAAACGAGTTTATTTATCGACACAAGTCACGGCCGGAGTGAAGGTGAGTGATTAATTGATTGATTGGTATGCGCGGTGGCTGTCTTGTGAAGGTTGTATAAACAGCCTCGTGTCATTCTTGGCCTGGGCTTAATCGATCACTATGGCATTTAATTGGATGAACTCGATATTCAAATGCCGGGTGCCGGATTGCCCGGCCCGCATAATGCCCAGTCGTGTCGTTCAGTCGGTCCGGGATCCGGTTATAAAATAAATAGAATACAGAAAGGACCAGATATAATTAAAGTGATGTGGTCCTAGAGGACATGCGTTAGATACTATGGGCGCTGTAAACTGGCGAACCATCGCGCAGAATAGAACAATGGCGCTCTCTCGTTACGGAGGTCAAGATACATTTCTACTCGCTGAACCAGTGGAGTTAGTAAGTACAAGAGATACCCAAGTTAGCTTGTAGGTCTTATGCATAAATGGGGAGTCAGGAATTATGTTTAAGAAGGTATTCACGGAGTTCTACATTTCTTTGTAGCACATAAAAAAAGCTAGAGATAATCAGTGAAAAAAAAATTTTTTTTTTGTAAAATTTCAAAAATCTTAAAATACTTTTGCCCGCGGTTTTGCCCGAAACAACCGCTGGGATGAATGATATCTTGTCCTTCTCAACAATTTCTAACTATGTGTTTGCAAAATGTCAGGAAGATTGGTTTATCAGATAGAGCGTGTATGCGTGTCAAATAAATAACCAAACAAACTCACTTTAAATTTTAGTTCGGATTAAAATATTTTTGATGAATTTTAGGATTGGTCTAGCAACAAATATTTATTCAAAACGGTATGTCCCTATGTAGGCACGAAAGTTAATCTATCTTTTCACGGTTTGTAAACAGAGTAAGTTTTCTATATCGCTTCTTGGGCACTTACGAGTGCTTCTATAACATCGTTATTTTAAGACTCGCAATTCGATTTAATTTTACTCTCGATAGTATCGATGGAGAGCGGAGACAAAACAGGAATTAAAAGATAAAGGAAATGTGCCATCCTTTAATTAAGATGCAATAGTGGAGATTAGAAGAACCTGCGATCTAAATATATATGAATACAGGGATGTGTGTGTAATAATAAATAATTAATTATAAAATAAAATGAAAATTTACGCTTGAATATAATTTCTAGCGATGTTTAAATATACCACTGGCTGCTGCGGTTTCACCTACGTAGAACTGCTACATCGCGCAAAAGTGGCCTATGTATAGTCCTTAACAACTATAACAAATTTTATCAAAATCGGCCCAGCGGTTTAGCCGTGAAACGATTTGAAGTCTGAGAGGCTATGAAATTACTTGACAAGGAAAATAAATATGTATTCAAAAAAATCTTGAAGTCTTAAGCTATACGTTTCCTAAGATACAAACCCGTTGAGAAACAGGCAGACAGACAGCTTTTCATACTTATACGCAATCCATGCACAATTTATGTAGAAAAGCACTCTAAATAAGCGATCTAAGTGACTTAAGCACTCGTAGTGTGTGTCGATGCACTATCCGCAGCTAAACGTATTCGATCTGCACTCTGAGTGCAATATGGTACAGCGTTGTGCTTTTACAACCCTGGCTGGCTCATATAAACAAATCAATGTTTATTTTTGTTGCTTATCTCAACTCTAAGTACTATAGGTACTTTTTTGGGGTCTTGTACCTCAAAAGGCAAAAACTGAACCCTTATAAGGTTACTTTGTTGTCCGTCTCTCTGTCAAAAATTTTAAGTCAACGCTATCAAAAGATATTATCATAAATATTGGTAAATTTTGTAAATTTTGCGATGGGAATCAAAACCAATGGGGTACTTTCCGTTGAACTAGAACAATACAGCCCTTATTTAGTAGGAGTATTAAGCTGCACAGCGTTTGCGCAGACGCATGTGTATTGTGCACATACGGTTCATTCCCTTCTGGCTCTGTAGCCAAAGCACAATTTCAAAACGTTGACGAATGTCGACTAAAATTATCATTAAAATTAATCTATGTCAATCCCATACATTTTGTTCTTGCAGAGTCATTAACGTTTTGAGATTGACTTTGGCTGAGCCCCCAGTCTGTACCCAGTGGAATGGAAATACGCTACCACTGGAGAAAGGATTACATGATGTGTTTAGCCGATGGTTTCTATTGCTCTACCATCGCTCTTGGCCTTCCACATACTTATAACTGTTATAAACTATTGAAATTCATTAGCACACAGACGTCAGACGTCTTTGTATAAAAGAATTCCGTAGCCCACTTGAACATAAAAGTGGGGTTATGATTTAAGGCGTGACGTCAGCATTCCGAGATTAATGTATCAAACATTCACATCTGCTGTGATATTTCCGGCTGTCAGAAATACTGCTAACATTTATTTAATTCTAAATTGAGTTATGATGACATCAAGCAGCTCAATTCATGTTGCCGTATGCAGCGCCGGGCCACATCCACAGACTTCTAAAACACTAGACGTAGTCTCATCTATAAACCGTATCGTCATATTCTATATGGCTTGCTCTTACAAAAATAAAACAATTAGTGACATTGGTGCTCTTCTAGCTCCACTATATCGTCTGTAGTTTTTTCAAAGATTGTCTATCCGCGCCTTTTAGAATACGCATTTAAGTTAATTAATGCCACAGCAGCTCATAACTGATCCTGACGTACGAATATTATACCAAAAAAATATTGCTATCATTATGATGGTATTCTAAATTTTAAAACCTAATAAATATATAAATAATTCCAAATAACAAAAAAAACCTAAATTTTCCATACTTATATAAAAAATACGTACATCAGAATTATAAAAGCGATTCTTATGTAAATAAATGGAGACAATTCCAATTCCGACTGATTAGCCTTATTTAAATAAACTGTAATTATGTAAATCCTTGTTGCGAATAAGATTCTAATTTGGGCGCGCCTTTTTGATTGGTTTTTAGATGATTAGAAAAACAAAGTTAAAAAAAGATTAATCGTAGGCCTTCGTTGTCCCCTACTATTACTCGTCGATGGAACTTTGGTGATACAACGACTTTCGATGTACTGCCTGGCGATGTTATGATAAGCTAGCTAATACCCGTAGCTCCACTCCCGTGGGGATTCTGGGATAAAATATAGCCTATGTATTGTTCCAGGGTCCATATAAAATCTATATGTAAAGGTTACACAAACCTTCAGATTTCGTATTATCCCGATGTATCAGGTTGTCTAAGGAACCTTATTTTTTTTTTTGTTAACGGAGGGGAAATGCATTTACGCACAGAGTGTGGGACTCCTGAGCTGCTCGTCAGCCCAGACTACCCACTAAAACCCCTCCGGCGTTTCCGCACTTGGCCGTTGAGGGCGCCATGGGGTCGCGTTAGCATTCTACCACGACGCCCTCCAGCCTGGCCTTTCGGCCCCGTCCAGGCGCTGGGCAAGAGCCCAGCGCTCCCTAACGATGGCCTCCCTCTGTGAAATAATTATTCCACAGAAGGAGGCCCCCACCTCGGGGTGGGGCATCCGCTCACCATATACTAAAAGATGGGGGGAGTGCCCCACAGTTTGCAGGACATTGGCCGACAATCAATAAGACCCCGAATATCAGGGAGTTATTAACTGCCGCCCAGGGTGCACCGTCCCAATTCACTTGTCAACCCGCTCTCTCACCGGATCCGTTTGGATCAAGCGAGAACGCAAAGTTTTCAAGTGACTGGGCACTCGAGGAGGTTTCCTGCACTTAGCACCCCTTGTCTAAGGAACCTGACACAACCTAAATTTTGTCATGAAGCGACAATAGCCGAGACTGACGACTTAGGGTGCCTTCCAAAGCATAGAAGAGTTCAAGATAGAAATTCCATTAATGGCGACTAATTAAAGACTCACTCACCGTTGATGATGATTTATTTACTAAAAACTTTATTGTTCCACAAGTTTACTAAGTTACATACTATTTAAACAATGGAAAGATATAGACAATACTAAAAGCATTCTCTACCACTCAACTCGAGGTAGAAACAGAAATTTCTGCGGCTCGTCAGGTTTTATAGAAAACGAGAATAAATCTAAATTTTCTATCTGTCAATTTCTACTGTAAGCAAATATGGAAAAAGATAAACTGGGTTTTAAGTACCTAACACATATTAAGCAGGTCAAAGAAAATATAACTTTATCGAACGATAGAAACTAATGTTAGTACCAAAGAAACGACATCATTCATCAATCATTGCCGAGGAAATTGTTGTGTCGACAGAAACCGTCGCGATGGCGGATGATAAATGAAATCGAACAATGCACAATTGCAACTATATTTCTGACATATTAACTAGTTTAAATCGCTGAAATACGAAAAATGCAAATTAATCGTAAATCTTACAACTTACAAATAGACAAAGTAGTATTATTTCCGGATGAGTTGACCGCTAACAATTTAATAGATTCAGGCGTTACTTTGCGGAAGTTAAAGTTATAAGTACTTACCAAATTACTTTGCGTGCTTCCGCCACGAGTTCATGCAAACTGCTACTGGCCGGCACCTACACACTACTGTTAGCCCCAGCATGCCCGCCACCATTAGTTTGCACACACATACCTTGAGAGACGTATCTCACCTCAGGCACTAAGACATTAAGTTGTTAATTGTTCGACGTAAAAAGCGACCCAGTTTGAATTTCTGAGATTAATTCTAGAAGGCAAAATTCCTGGCAATAAATCTGGCCGTCAGTTTAAACAATTTAAAAAATGTTTAACAATTTAAAAAATTGTTCTTTCAAGTCATTTCAGCATTTTATAGGTGACGGACTATAGTGGTCAGTAAATATTGACCTTCGACATGAGATGACGTCATTACTCGTAATCTTACATCACTGATCAGAAGAACTGCCCTCAATCAAACATCTATATCATCATCATTTCAGCCGCAGGCCGTCCACTGCTGGACGTAGGCCTCCCCCAAGGATTTCCAGAACGACCGGTTGGAAGCGGCCTGCATCCAGCGTCTGCCTGCGATCTTCTTTAGGTCATCTGACCATGACCATCTGGTCGATGGATGTCCGACGCTGCGATAGCCGGTGCAATCAAACATCTAAGATCTTAAACTTTGATAGACGAGTCGTCTCACGTTCATATTCAATTTATCAAAAGCTTATTTCAAATGAAAAATACATTTCAATCAAATAAACCTTTAAAAATATTGAAATATTCGTATTCATACAAAAATGTAGAGCGATACGAAAATTTTATGAAATTCAATCTACGACTGATACAACTAATTCATAGTTGTATCAGTCGTAGATTGAATTTCATAAAATACAATAAAAGTAATCAACTGTAATAAATATTAATAAAGATGAAATTATTTCGTTCTAAATACCCAATTAAATATTCTAAAAAATTTATATGTACGTTATCTTTAAAAGAAGACTTCAAAAGAATATGGACAAGGCATATCAATTGAACTAAAAAATTGATGTCTAGAAAAGAGAATTTAGACAAGATGTATATATTTTTTAATAAAGTCCTTAGGAAAAAAAAATGATTGGAATTAATTGTAACCAGCTTTCTCCCAAGCATCCTTGGAAACTTTGTTTTTGATGGTATCAATCTGAGAGGTAGGTACAAAGTTTTATTTATTCTGTTCGTCCCTAATTAATGAAATAATTTAATACGAGACGATAACTTAGTCTCAAAAAGTTAGTAACAATTGTCATCTTAGTAGATACAAAAATAAGAAAATTAAGTAAATTCTCGACCACGGCATAAGACGGATTTGTCACACTTTCAATACTTTAATCTCTCTATTCTCTTGCCAAGATTATGAGGTACGATCGAAGCAGACGTTGGTCTCGAATAACTCTAAACTTGGTGAATATTTCACGTAATTGGGCGGTTGTTCGGTTGGAATAGCAATTAAGAGCCCAGCCAGTATCCTGTAATTGACTTAACTGCGAAAGCGCTTTAACTTGCAGAATATATTTTTTAACTAACTTTTGGCTAAGGCTTTGTTTCAATAAGAAACATGGGAAATATTATAAACGTGAAAGTTTGTAAGAATATATGGAAGTTTGTTACTTTTTTACAGGAAAACGGCTGAACCGATTTGTCTGAAATTTGGAATGAAGTTTGCTTGGAACAACACTTAGGCTATATTTTATCCTGAAATTTTTACGGGAGTGGAGCCCCGGGCAACAGCTTGTGGAAAAACTTTTAAAGATAATATTAAAGATGTTTAAACTCTTTTGTTAAATCTTTTAAATGAAATTGTTTTATGTGAAGTAACTGTGATAGTTAAATATCTCTCTTTCTTAAGTTACTAGACATCTGACCCAGATTTGTCAGCTTTTACATTCAATATTCTGAATTTGTATGAAATGCATTTAGAAATATGTATGAACAACAACAAAAACAAACCCAGAATATATATGGGTCTAGGTAATCATTTTATCACAGCTAGGATAGTGCTCCATATCTCCACCCATATCTGTCATCTCTGCCAAGCTATAAAGACGCCCACCTTAATAGCGAAACGAGAATAGACCAGGGTGGTCTATTCTCTGTGTCGTAATGTGCGACTAAGAAAATAACAGATATCTCAATTAATTTCCACCTCTGTTAATTTTTCCTACGTGAAATGGTTCAAAATATTATTTTCATTTATGTGTGCAATCCACTTGTTTTTATTCACCACTGAGTATTTGTCATCATAATAATTAAACTGTGGTAAATAAATACCAAATAATACTCGAATAAATATTATATTCAGTTACAGCTACACCAAATATTATTCGTACTCATTCACTGGAAATAAAAATAAACAGACATGACGATACTTTTCGATATTTTCACACAAACGGTCACATGAACCGAATCATATTTTCAGCCAATTTGTTTTTTACGATGGTGGTGTTAGTGCAATCGTGTTTAAATGATTTCTTTTATATGAATACTTAGCACTAATACTACGCAGAAAGGTTCTCGAAGGTGACCGTCCACGAACAAGTGGACATAATTAAGCGTACCAGTCCCTCGCCCTTGCTTACATATTATGTAAGCAAGGGCGAGGGACTGGTACGCTTAAGGCTGGATCCCAGCGATAGGAGCGGGGTTGGTGCTCCTTCTACCAGGAATAATGCCAAAATCTTAGACGTAAACAGATAAATCCGTCTAAGCTTGATTATTCACGTTTATTCTACAGCTTATATATTATTTTTCATACAATAGATATATATGTATTCTCGTACTTTATAAACAAAAGCCTTGTGTAATAAAAATGATGCTAATCAAAATTACCGCGACAGGGATCGTAAAACAAGGCGGCGCGAAATTGACGCTACACATGTTATCAGACATACTCATTTCGTTCAATGCCATAAAGTTTATCATTCATTCGTTCGTTCAGTCGAGTCATTATAGAAAGATAATTATCTTGAAAGTCAGTCGTTTCCTACTATGGCACACTTAGTTTTATTGCACTGAGGGACAGTGTTCCTGACGTGTTGCTTATGATTTAATTTATTTTTATTTTCTTGTAATAAATTGTAACATATCTGCATTATGTTTATGTCATGAACTACTGTTTATAATTTAGCACTAATTCATGAACAAACAAAGATATAAACATCAATAACAAGACTATACAACGTTATTCATGAAATAATGAAAAATACTATTTTTGGATTGTCAAACTTATATTTTATTGTTTTTGTTATTCAAGAGTTAGTAGAATTATTTCAAGACATAAATTCTGCCGGCTGACAAGTACACGATGTTTGGCGAAATATCTTTGCCGTATTTTTGGTTGGGTACAGGTGCGGACATAAATCTTTACGATTGTTTTCATCTGCGTGTTATATGATGCAGGGATAAGAAATCATTCTCATCTTTCTTTTATACTTGTAGAGAAACAGGAGTGAAATATAAAAATGTTAATACTAGGTTTAATGGCAAAAGATGTGGAACTCATCCAGGTACCATGAGCGTTAATAGGGTGTGACTAGGAGTCCGTATAATAAAATATAGTATGATAGTGGATTTTCCAGTAACTACGGTTGGTACTGTGTTTCTACCTCACACAATCCTGTAGTCGCAGGCAGGCTTTGGTTTGCTTCCACAGTGCAACAATAGTAGCGCTCATTTAAAATAGAATTTCTCTGGGTGTACGTAGCACAAAAACTGTAAAATCATTCATTTTTTACTTTAAAATGTTCAAATGGCTCAAAAAAGCAAAGACCCTTAATAAAGTTTTGAGGTACCTTAGAACCATGATTTAAATTAATTTAAATGCTTTAAGTTTGTAATACGAATACAACAAAAAGTTCCGATCGCGCGCCTAATTGTTTCAGTCGCCTAACTTCCGAAGTTCAACAACTTGCGCCACTATTCGCTCCACAATTAATTAAACGGCAAAACAAACAGATCCGAAAGTATTATAATTAATCAAACTTGGACCAAAACTTAAACAAGTCTATTTATTTAAAGATCCACGTTCCGCTAAAACACCTTCAACTTGTACAAACTGCTGAGCGCCAATTTCCGTAACACCTTAGGCCGGTAATTGATTTTCTTAATTGATTTCCAAATCTTAAGGCCTGGCAGCTAGTTTATTTGAATGCAGTTTATAAACATTAGTGAACTCTATGGCTTAGAGGCATAAGCAAAAGCGCCGCGAATGTGTTAATATACATATATCTCATGTTTAATAGTATTCATATTCGTAGGGCGAACAGCTGAACAAGTCAGTCGACTTTGACAGGCGTGCAGTGTTCCCAACCGTGTCGTCGGGCAGTAAATGGTGTCATTCGCTGCTAACTCATAGTCTGTAATATTTGGACACAGTTAACAGTAATTTCACTCTATCAAACTTCAAACCTTACCTGCCTTTACCGAGTACGATGAGCTTATTGATCCCTGATCCTAGTTTCCGTTTCCAGTAATCATCTTGATTAGAAGCTGTTTGCAGAATAAATTCTCTAATCTCCGCTGTGTAACATGTAGGTCGTGTAACAAAGTTATCATTCCAACAAAGGGGTCGATGTTTGTATTTCATTAGTATACGAAAATCATAGAAGCAAATTCGAATGAAAAAACTAAATTATGTTTCTTGATAGTAGTCACAAAATTATGAATTTTGAATATTTCACAAGTGATGATTTTTACATATAAATGAACCGATGACTATTAAATTTTCATGAGTTAAGTATTCGTAAACACCTTAAATTTAGTAACGTACCATACGAATATACGAAGTCGATGGAATTAAAAAATCGACTCCTTGGCCGGGAGGGCTACGTGATCGTTTTCAAAAACAGCTAAACCCTTCGAGGACTGGAACAGAATGTGAATACGAGATGATCTTTAATCGAGATAAGATTTTTCTTATGAAAGTAAACGAGTCAAGACGATCGAGTGAAGTACCTGACTGATTTGATTTATCTAAATACTAGCTTTTTCAGGGCCTTGCTCCTAACTTCTTACTAACTTAAAGTATATTAGAATTGCTAGGGTTGAATATCAGATAAGACGGATTTACCCATTCGCGTTTAAGGACCTAACCATGGCAAAGATAGAAGCGCCACCCCGGTCCTATCCCTGAGATCCAGCCTAATGCGTATCATTCTCACGTCCGTCGTAACATCATAATAATGTATACATAATATATACATCATAATTGACACTATGTACAGCAGATCACATAGATAAGTATACCAGACCAGTGTGGGAGTAACTTCACATGCTTAGTTACTCTTACATCTTGTCTAGTATAGTTTTATATGTGGCTCACTGTACCTACACACACTATAATCACTAACTTCACCGAAGCTGCGAATATGTTTTTTTAGCATTTGAAAATAATGTTTTCTTTGCTTGAGAAGATTAATGTTTGAGTGTTTATTCTTCTTCACAAATTTTCGTCATAAGATCTTTTCTTCTTTTCTTGTCCTAAAAGTGGATGATTTTGGTAAGATTGTTTTAATGCCTATTAATTAAATCAAATCAAAACACCTAATTAAATGTGAAATACGCGTAAGAATTAATTAGCTTAAAATTAATATATTCTAGGATCATCAGTATTACTTAAATATAAGACAACTTGTGTTATCTCTAAGCCAGCAAGAAATTACTCGTGGAAAAGTAAGTGGTCTACCAGAGAAACAAAATGGCGGTATCTCATAGCAAGATGTTTTTATTACGGCGCGCCCAGGTGAGCTCAGTTTCCGAACACAGAGTAGTTAAACACAGATTGCATTTTATTTTGCATTTTTACGAATTAAAAAAAAATAGTAGTTTCATTTTTTTATAACTTTGCTTTATGCTGATTTGTTTGTATATGCATTCATGGTTGTGACATCGTACTCATTTGTTACAAAATCAAAGAATGAATTTGTAAAATAGACATATTTTTTTTTATCTGTTAAAACAGACAAATATATTTTATTTTAACATCGAAAGTGTTATTCTAAGAAAAAATATAAAAAATCTCCATTATATCCCGTGACAGCTATTAGCTCCGCCAGTGTATCTCTCCTGGCGAGCTTGCAAGACAGTGTTGTAGTGACTTCTTATATGACGTGACAACAGTGCAGACGTTAATTTTATACTCTGGTTACATGGGTTGGATTAGTTTTGATATGTCATATAAAGGTAGTATGTCAATGCAATCGGTGGGACAGACAAAAAGACTGGTAGCTTCAGGTTAGATCTCAGTGATAGGACTAGGGCTGGTGCTCCTACCCTTGCCTTCAAAATCATGCAAACATTTTTTGTAAATTATACTTTATTGACAAAATCTAACTTTATATTCGTCAACTCGACTAACCCTCCTAAGTTATGAAAGAAGTAAGGAAAATCTTGATTAATAATAATTAATAATTCTTTCTATTCTTGTATAATTAATCCGCAAACCACATTACTGAATCATAAACATGAAGTATCTAAATTTATTTACTCTATACCTGTAACCCAACTCGAAATAACAAAATGAATCGAGGCGGAAACATCCTGATATTCTGATGAGAAAATCTTCGTATGCGATCATTCAGTGAAAGGGGTTTTTGATAAAGTGTCTTTATCATGGCAACCAGTTGTGCCTCGCGGTTTTCTCCGCTCCTGATATGTATCCCAGAGCCTTAAGATATTTTCTCAAGGATAAAGTATTTTGTACTGATATAACGTTATAGAGTCCAGAAATGAGAATATAATAATTTTATAAACAAATAATTTAATCAATATCACAACGATTGCAAAAAAACAAATTCTAATCGGCCTATCATGTTGACAACCCGCTGCTGTCACTTCGGTTTCCCCCCCATAGACCATAAACTCAACGAACTCTATGATTGATTATATGGTGGTGGTGTCTCTGCATGATTTTTTATTAGTAGTAATTAAACGTCAGCACATAAGCACACAATTTATAATAGTACTAAGATACTAGTGGTTCTGTGAACAGTAGACCTCGCGAACCTCATCCGTTAACATAACATAGAGTATATATAGGTATTTCTTATTCTGTTAATTTTTTCCCTCGTATATTCTCAAAATGATTTTTTCTATATTTTTTTATTTTGCCATATTATCCTATTCTGGCCAGACGGTCATAATATACAGTCATATATATAAAAAAAAAAAAAAAATGACCGAAAACGAATTCAAAGCGAAATTTCTTTTACAACTTTGTAAAAGAACAAGTACCATGCGGCCAGTGGTATAAGCAATATAACAAATAGCAAACTTCCCCCATTTTTGCCCCCATTTTCCTTCCAATCAAAAAACGCTCTCGACAAAAAATTGCAAATAAATCAAGGAACACGTGTGTCAAGTTTCATTAAGATCCGTTCGTAAACAACGTCACAGAAAACTTTCCCCCCTTTTCCCTCCAATCAAAAAAAACTCTCGACAAAAAATTGCAAATAAATCAAGGAACACGTGTACCAAGTTTCATTAAGATCCATTCAGAAATGCGAGCTCTAGCCCGGAACAAACAGACAGACAGACATCCGGACAAAAGCAAAATTTGCCAGTCTCGAAATGGAGACTCTCGCTCGCTTCGCTCGCTCGGTCAATAAGTTAAGATGTATCACAGATTATAAAATGGACACACACAGCTACAATGTAGTACAGGTGATTGCAATGCATCTCATCATGCGTGTTTGCATAAAAAAAATGCTATTTCGATATTAAAAATAAACCCTATTTCATTTTACATTGTACATAAATAATTTCAACTATATCTATGTTAATTTGAGATTTATTGGAGTTGGTTAATTGTTTCGTGTAATCACCGACTCAGACGATCTCTGATAATGATACTGCGGAGTCGATTTCTGTGGAGACCAATTTGTGTTGTATATTGTTATTACTTCAGTTGATGAGAGCACGTTTACACAGTGTATGCTATTATAAAACTAATTAAAGGGTATGTACACTGCTGTACATGTTGTGTTATGTTTGGGAAAATTTTCGATAACTAATTGGATTTTCGTGGAAACAAACATGATACTGAAAAGGTGGACTAATTTCAGCGCTTTGACCGTTTAAAGAACCAGTTTTAGAACTGACTCCATAGATAGATATTACTGTATAAAGTGAAAATATTATAATTTTTTGTTCTGTTTCAGGATATATCTTTATAACTAGATTTTGCTTCTGGTTTCGCCCGCTTGAATTTTTCTCAGGAACAGTGCTTTTTCCCAGGACGAAAGGTACCCTATGTCTTTCTCAATACTTCTATGTATATGCGAAATTTCAGGAAGATTAGTTAAGATAGGGCATGAAAGCTTAACAAATAAACTCACTTTTTTGGGAATTTGGGATTTTATTTATGACGTTATTTTATTATTTTCATAGTCATTACCCAACCCGAGATAGTGAATATTATGTATGCTTGATCTGTAAAGCGCCTGGTGAAAAGTAAGACAACAAAAAAAAAACCTTACAAAGTCATTAGTGACTGCATTAATGAAATATATCATAGTAGCACAGATTTGGAATGTTCCAAAAAATTCAAATCGGAAACAATACTTTAATACGTCGATATTTCTTGCAAAAATGTGCTTTATAGTTATTGATTTTGTTATTTAAAGCTTTGAAAGCAAACAGAATTTTAATACATTGCACGAAGGTTGTTTTTACTACAAACAAATTGTAGCATTAATATTAAACAGCTACGAACTTTGCTACGAGCTACGAGAGTTCGTAGCACAACCTACCAACTTCTACGAGTTATCTTTTTATGTGCTTGAGGCAAACAGTCCTTTGTCAAACTGTTGGCTGTAATGCTACTGTTTCGATAGCTATATCTTCTTAGCGTTCTCTCGGTTGCAATAGCTATACACTATTAATTGAAAAGTACACTAATTTACCCCTGCTTACATCTAAGGTAACTGTTCTTTGTGTCCACTGTACTTTCTCACCGAACTTGCATAAAAGAACTGACGTGGATAAGATCCTCAAATTATTTTATATATTTTTCTCACCTTGTTTTAATAACTAGTGTTTGATTTTCCCTTTAACCTGAAATTGCTTTAATATTACTTTTCCAGGAGACTTATAACAGTAAATTTATTAAATAATTTTGTTGACTGTACATAAATTTAGTAAGTACATGAAATATCGCTTTTACCCGGCTTCTTCCTTATTTTTGAGGGTCAAAGCCAATTTGCTCAACAGAGCGCTGTGGAACCGCATCCCGATTTACTGCGAATCACGAGAGAAAGTATTATATAAATATATTTATTCAGTACTAGCTGTTCCCCGCGGCTTCGCCCCGCGTGGGACTCGGTTATATCGCGCCCAAAAGTATGTTTGACCTCAGGTCGTTAACTACATCCCTACCAAATTTCATCACAATCGGTCCAGCAGTTTAGCCGTGAAGAGGTGACAGACAGACAGACAGACTTTCGCATTTATAATATTAGTATGGAAGTATGGATTATAAAAATTTCTTACATACATATATTCACGTCTTTATCCCATACGGGGCAGACAGAGCCTAGAGCCATAAGACCTTAGACCACGTTTAGCATAATGTTAGTTGAAACAGGAAATCAATAGTGATGGGTTGCTAGCCGCATCGCCTATGTCATGATTTCCCCATTCGGCGATTCCCTCAGACGGCTTTTACGGCTTGCGCGGGAAGAGAAGCAGCTGGTACATTCTATGTTTTTCTTTTTCTCCCAGACCAACATGGAAGAGAGCCATCGCCAGCATCGCGCCGCAGACACACAGGCTGCTGTCAGAGACACCCCTTCGTCTTTGTTATTTTTAAATACCATAATGTAGGTCTTCTTATTAGCAGTAGACTCTTGACAGAGTGGTTGTGATGACAGATGGGGTTGCTCCATGGCCGCTGCTCTTGCGATTCTTCTCCACACTTCTCTATCTGAGGCTTTCTTGGAGCATACTGTTACTGGGCAATATGTTACAGCTTTAACAAGAACTTAGCCACCTGGTTGATAACCGGCTGATTGATCGCTTAATAAATCTTACTGGCTAATCTCAGACTACATCTTAGTCAAAAAGTGAAAATAAGACCAACTTTTCTTTTGTTAAAAAAAAATGTTTCTTTTTATTACAAAAAACTTTACCTTCCTGATTCTTCCGATCCCGCAATATTCGAGGAGTCGCGCAACAAGTGTGGCGGCGACATGTCGACCCTCGTCACCACTAACACGCCATTACGGACACCTCCCGTGACGTCACACCGACATGGCGCCGCAACCTGCTCATAAGTTTGTTCTCGTTTGAACGAAATCAGAGAAATAAGGAGACATTTATGCATACTAATAGAATAGACATTTATCACACATACAAATCAACAAAGCCCAAAGCTAACAAACAAACAAACAAACATACATGAAATATGACAAATATCTCAATACTAATATTATAAATGCGAAACTCTGTCTGTTTGTTACGCTTTCACGGCTAAACCGCTGGATCGATTTTGATAAAATTTGGTATGGATTGGATATATTTAAAGACTGAAGATCAAACACGGGCAACAGTTATTTAGAAATATTTTTTTACTGCTACCTTGTCGCTGACTCTTGTACTTACTCTTTGTGTTTTGATAACTCGACTGATTTTAGTTAAGCAAACCTTGGGATCCGGAGCAACCAGCTAAATATAATAACTCATTGTTGAAGCTGCAGTTCCCATTTAAGCCATAACATCAGGCTTTATCGCCGTTGAGCCGGGTGTCGAGCAAGAATAGAAAAGAATAGAATAGATTTATTTGCATTGAATGGGACTCTAAAGTAAAGATACATAAATATCATCACTTCTGTCTCCCGAAGGGATAGGCAGAGACTAGACATTTTCATTGGCTACGATCCTAACATACCTTCTTCGCTACCTCCACACTCATCAGTCTCGTCATACACGGTCGCCGATTTTAAGTATTTCTAATCTCTCCCTTTTTCTAAAGGTCAGCGATTTGGTCGCAGTATGTTTTCGAGGCCGACCCTGTCTCTCCCAGTCAAATCTGCTTTGTATATACTTTTCGTCAATCTCCTCATCCAACTTGTCCAAATCTATAGTATGTAACTTAGAATCAATAGTTATTATTTTTTACTTTTTATCAAAAAAAACTGTCTAAAGTTTATTACATCTCTTTGTTTCCCTGATCTGAGGACACCGCAATCGAATTGAATACTATCAGTTTTGTATACAACCAATTCAATATAAATATCAGTCGGCGGAAGCCTTTGTAGCGAGCTTGATTGACGTTAAACTAAACGTCCTACAAGTAAAAGCTCTGAGCTTTAGATCTCGTCAAGGCCTGTTTCGTAAGATAATAGTTTTCTGATATTCTCTTGAAAGTATCAACATTGTTCAATTTTACAATAGCAACGAAGTGAATTTAATATGAAAATATTACTTGCTTTTAGATGGTCTTATTAAGTACTAGCTGTTCCCCGCGGCTTCGCCCCGCGTGTAGCCTATATTTGACCTCAGGTCGTTAACTACATCCCTACCAAATTTCATCACAATCGGTCCAGCAGTTTAGCCGTGAAGAGGTGACAGATAGACAGACAGACAGACTTTCGCATTTATAATATTAGTATGGATGTATGGAGGAAATAAATTTAGGAAATTATAGGTATTTTTTATTTCGTCAAATCAGCCCTAAGGAGTCCACAGCTGGACATAGACCTCACACAAAAATTTGTAAAATGACCGGTTGGAAGCGGTCTGATTCCAGCGCTTGCCTGAAATCTTAATTAGGTCTTCTGACTATCTAGTCGATGTGTGTGTCCGACGCTGCGCTTGCCGGTACTTGATCATTGAGAACCTTGCCCTAACCCACCGGCCGTCTGTTCTGCATGCTTTATGCCCCTATGTGGGCTATGTCATTATATTTATTTTCCTACGGATCTCCGACTTTATTGCTAAGATCAAATTGTAAATAACAATAGGCGGACTTAATGATAAAAGCATTATCTAACGGTCATACTTGGGTTAAGCAGGGAAAACGTCTCGTAGGAAATACCAGTTTAGCAAAAATGAGACTAAAAAAACGCATGAAAATAGGTCTTATCCTACACAAAAACTAATTACAAATTATTTTAAATGCATTCCTAATAATAACAATGTGCCTAATAAAACAGTAGAACCATCAGTCAAACCTAAGTCGCAATGTACAATTCCATCTTTATTTAACAAAATAAAAGCAAAAATGGTAAATCAAGTAAAAAACAACACAAATGAACCTAGAGAATCCACATTTTTTCGTGAATAGCGATTCAGAATCTAAATTTTCAATTTTACACCTTAATGTACAAAGTATAAAAAACAAACTTGATCAATTAGAATTACTTACAAACGAGAAAAACATTGATATATGCTGTTTTAGTGAGACTCATTTCAAAGAAGAAGAAGTTGATATATTTCAGTTAGATGGTTATAAAAAGGTTTCTCATTACTCTAGAAAGGTAAAAAAACAAGGAGGTGTAATAATATATGCCAAAGATTCTATTGAATGTAAAGAATTGGCCTGGATATCTAAAATGTCGATTGAAAGCCACTTTGAATGCTGTGGAATGATTGTTTCTGGGCTAAATTATCTTATATTATGTGCTTATAGAACTCCAGACAGTGACCTTGATATATTTTTAATTAATATGGAATATTTGTTAAGAAAAATAGTTTATAGATCCAGAATTAAATTTGAAAAGGTGTTTATCTTAGGCGATTTTAACTGCAATATACTTGAAAGAAATTCCAAAATTGATTCTTTTTTAATTACATGTTCAAATCTTTTAAATTATATCCTACGATTGAAACCGCTACTAGAATTACAAAAACATCTCAAAGATGCATTGACAATATATTTACTAACATTAAAGAATATGACTCACGCGTTTTAGATTTATGAATATCAGACCATTCATGTCAATTAATAACAATACCCTCAAATAAAAGTTTTAATGAAAAATTCTGGTACGTTTTTAGAACTGATGTTGATTATCATTTGGAAATATTCCTAAAGTACTTGTTGCAAATAAATTTTACAGATATCTTTTTGCAGACAAACCCTGTAAATGCATTTGATGCATTTATAGAAAAATTTTACTTGATTTTTAAGCTGTATGTACCAACAAAGAGAATTAAAGTTACTTATAATAGAAAACCTAACTGCAGAACAAAGGGCATACTGAAGTCTAGTAAATATAAAAGGGAACTCTATTTGAATTCTAGAATGAGTAACTGTATTGCTAAAAAAATAAATATAAAAGGTACTGTCAAATAATGAAATCTGTAACCAAGAAGTCAAAACGTATTACAAATACGAATTTAATTAAACAAAGTTGTAACAAAAATAAAGCCACCTGGCAAGTCATAAAACAAAATACAAAAAAGACTAACATTATTAAAGAGACCATGTCGTGTATTCAAAAAGATGACAATTTAATTACTAACCCACTTGACATAGCTGAAGCAGTTAACAAATATTTTATAAAATTAAATCAACTAAATAATAAAAATGACATTAAATATAAACCAAATACACAACCCAACTTAAATAGTATTTTTCTGTCGCCTGTGACTACTACTGAAATAAGAGATATTATCAAAAATTTAAAAAATAAAAAAAGCACAGGATTTGAAGAAATTCCTGTCTTACTTATTAAAGCCAGTGTTGACATTATAGTGGAACCTTTAACTTATATAATAAATCTTATTTTAGAGACTGGCATTTTCCCAGACTGTTTGAAAAAAACTTTAATAAAGCCACTTTATAAGAAGGGGTCTAAAAAAGACATAAATAACTTCAGACCAATTGCACTATTATCTTATTTCTCTAAAATAATCGAGAAAGTAATTGCTATTAGATTAATATCTTTTTTAAATAAGCATCAATTACTGAGTAAAAATCAATTTGGCTTTCAAAAAGGCAAAAATACAACTGCTGCCATATTCAAAATACTGAAAGAGATTTGGACGGACATTGATAATAAAAAATCGTGTATTGGACTCTTTTTGGACATGTCTAAGGCTTTTGACTGTGTAGTACACAATATTCTTTTGCAACAGCTGGAACACATAGGTATTAGAGGGAATGCTTTAAACTTAATGAAATCATATCTAACTAACCGTGAACAAGCTACAGTTCTGGATGTATATGACGCAGAATCTAAAACAATGCAAAGAGTGAAATCCAATTTTGAAAATGTATCTCTAGGAGTGCCGCAAGGGAGCGTGTTGGGCCCTCTCCTATTTTTGATTTACATTAATGATCTTGCATTGATAACTAATCCAAATATGTGTGTGATGTTTGCAGATGATGCAACAATTTTTATGTCTGGTAATAATATGACACAAGATAATTTTATAAATGACATTTGTAATACTTTGATGAATGTAATTAAATGGCTGACATCTTTAAATTTAAAAATAAACCTGGATAAAACAAAAATAATTGAATTGAGGAACTACATGAGGAGTCCTCTTGATGTAAATATCGTAATTGATAATATAAAAATAGAACAAGTAACTGAAGTTAAATTTTTAGGTGTCACCATTGATACTCACTTAAATTGGAAGGCACACATTGAACAAATTAATAAGAAATTGTCTGGTTGTTGCTATGCCATATCAATGCTGATGAATTCAACTTCCAGAGATGTGGCAATGAATGCGTACTATGGATATGTCTACCCCCTTTTAACATATGGCATTATATTTTGGGGCAACTCCGTGAACATTCATTCCACATTTGTGCTACAGAAGAAATGTCTTCGAATAATGTTTAACTTGAATAGATATATATCATTAAGAAATGTGTTCAAAAATAGAAAATTCTTAACTTTGACGTGTATCTATATACTAGAAATTTGTTTATTTGTAAAAGATAATGATGAATACTTTAGAAAAAGGAATAAAAATAGAGACAATTTACGACCCCAATATAAATACGATATATGCATTGTTGAATCATCCAGCGCAATATATTCAAAAAGCACCTTCATACTAGGTATAAAATTTTTTAACAAGCTGCCCCTTTATATAAAATCTTTAAATGGCAAGCCTTTTAAGAATGCACTCAAAAACTGGTTAATTGAAAAATGTTTTTATGATTTGGACGAATATTTTAACAGAACTGACTAACAATTATTATTGAAATCTTGTAAATGTATATTATTATTTTTTTAAATCTAATTTAATATGAATTTACTTTGAAATATTGTACGTCCGAAATGGGCAAACTGTTGTGTCTATATAAAACTTGTAACATCTTTCTATGTACACAGTTGACAATAAATGATTATCTTATCTTATCTTATCTTATCTTATCTTATCTTATCTTATCTTATCTTATCTTATCTTACCAAGCATTTCCTTCTCCATAGCTCTTTGGGCGACCTTGAGCTTTTTATAAGGCCCATAGTTAGGAACCACGGGGGCACGGAAAAGGCCTAATTTTTTTCGCAATCTCGAGACTTACGCCCGAATACTCAAACGCTACTCAATTTTAAGAGCTGTTCAAGTATCATACTGTCACTGTCATATCGTTGACGCTATGCGCGACAGCATGATACTTGAGCAGCTCTCAAAATTGAGTAGCGTTTGAGTATTTAAGCATTAGGGATATAGCGCTTTCCCCATTACGAATTCTCTAGCAATATTATAACTGTGTTTGTCTTCATAGCTCTTAGTTAAACTTCAATAATAATTAATTTAATTACCACAACGTACTGAGTATGTTTAGTTACGGTTTCAAACAAGCGGTTAGGGAATGGCGGCAGTAATTTAATAACTTTAAACAGGCAATTACTGCTTGAACTTACATCGCGTGTATCTCGTAAACGGCTTTGATGATTTTGATGAAATTTGTTATTTATTAAATTGTTTTCATAGATAAATAACAGCTGTACATGTACAGAAACAATTTAGGTTTGCAATTATCTTTTTTAAATTAATTGATGTATTAGTTTTTGAGAAATATTTAAAAAAATAGGCATGAATAGTTTAGGGTCGATATATTTTAATAGCTGTTTTTAATATTACTAAGTTCTGACAAATTAAAAAAAATAAGTATCAAAAATATTCGAATATGGAATGTCAAACAATTTTATTTCTAAAATATTAATTGCCATAATGGCCAGTGATTATAAAATCACTAAAAAAGATATAAATCTTTAGTTTTAAATATATATTTTTTTCAGACTAGGTCCATATGATAGTACAATAACTTTAAACTATGTTAGTAAAATAAGAATATTTAACAAAAGCCGCACATTTTGTTTCAATTAAGGTAGAATCCTGCCCAGTTAATACTCAATTATGAACAAGAATAATATCATATGTAAACAAAGCGTAATAATTCTGTCAACCAAATACATCTGTACAAATAGTATACATTACTAATGTAATACTATTACATTAATCAGCAAAAACTACGGAGGTGCAGCAGGGCGTAACACATTTCATTTCCGTTCTCTAGTTAATTAATCGTCCCTTGAATTAAACTAATCCCGTAATGTACAGCGCAGCACAATGCTAATTATTTGCATTAGGTATTTCAGGGTAGCTGATGACGATGTTGACGAAGTAACAAGCTTTCAATTTATTTAACCTTTAACTATACTTGCTATAATATAGCTGAAGATATTTTTTGTTTAAACACTTTTATATTTAGAGCTACTGGTTATAGGCTAAATAGTACATTCACACCAAGGGTGGGTGAATAGCTATTTGTACATATTTATCCCACCAAAAACATAAATGTAAAAAAAACGAGAGCCAAGTTCAATACAAAAATTATGCTTGGCGGTGAGCTTCGCCGCAAAAAGAATGGCGATCTAAATGAGTGCCAAGTTCTATGCAAAATCGAAATAGGTTTTTATAGGAACAAAATAACATTATGAACAAGTATTAAACATTTTATTACATAAGTAATTTTATAAAGTTATTCAACATTTTAATTGTGTTAAAAACTGGCCAAGTCAAATCTGACCTACTTCAAGATCTCACATTTTTAAATAACAGCAATTGTTATAGGTATCTAATAAAGCAAAGAAATAGAGTTTAATACTTGTTCATAATGTTATTTTGTTCCTATAAAAACCTATTTCGATTTTGCATAGAACTTGGCACTCATTTAGATCGCCATTCTTTTTGCGGCGAAGCTCACCGCCAAGCATAATTTTTGTATTGAACTTGGCTCTCGTTTTTTTTACATTTATGTTTTTGGTGGGATATCATTACTTTTTGTAAAGAAAACTAGGCAAGTATTCCTATTTAATGTTTTTTTTTGCGTTTCCGCTGCGTGGTTTTCTTTTTTATGCTATTGTCTACATTCTCTTGAATGTTAGAGATAATAGTACGCATTGCCCATTCATTATCTAAGAGCATACTTTGGTTCGTTCGCATTTTAAGTCGTATAGCGCTGTGAGCCGCGCACAAGTGCAAGGCGCGAGCGAGTTCAAGCAGCATTCTTAGACTAGTCAATACATACATATATCGGTACCAATAAGACTTTGCTATTGCCTTGACCTTGGTATACATACACATTGGAGTTTCTTTTAGGGTACAAAGAGTTCGAACTAACAAATTTATACCTTAAAATATTATTTCTTATTTTCAAAAGAAATCAGAGAAACGAACCTTGGGCACTGATCTTTGTTAATTTAGTGAGCCGTGGACTATAAGATAACTACTATGCAGGTATAAACCAACCGACCCGCTAAATTTTAAGTAAATCGCTACCGCTTATAATTTTGTACCATAAGTCAGAGCGTGACGCTGATTGGCTGGTGTGCTGCCGCGCGCCGCTGACGACACACCGTTGTTGGCCGGTTGTTTAGCGCGTAGGTATTACAAGTTTTTTGTATGGGGACACCACTTATTTTTTGACTTTTTTTTATTTTTTGATTTTTTCCTACGCTTACACACAATTTCCGAGCTGGATTCCAAATTTCATCCTTCTAGGTCATCTGGAAGTAGGTTAGGTTTAGGTACTATAAGTCAGTCAGTCAGTGCTAAAATTTACAACTTTTTGACCTTCATATCTTTATAACCGTTTGAGCTAGCTTCATGAAATTTGGGCTTCTACATGTCCTAATGGATCTTATTAAACACACGTAGTTTTATGTGTTTACATTAAAGAGGTTTCGAGTTATAGAAGGGTCAAAAGTGGCACCAAGTGGTTCGTGTAATATTACACTCGGCGCTGGCTAGCCAGTTCCTTTGCTTGAACTTGGCTTGACACGCTGCCGCGTGTCTAGATAACGCGCAATAGGCGGGCTTGATAAGGAGCGATAGCATAGCTTATATGTGAAGCGACGGCGAGCGCAGACTAGCATGGATTGGTCGCCATTACTGGCATTATTGAGCTCATCTGTGCTTCTGAAGGCACATCGCTAGATGCCGTTAGTCTGTGTGTCAAATGCCTTTGAGCAGCCAAAATTGGCCACTATCACACCCGGACAATGTCACAGTACTAAATCAGTGCCGTCAAATCTAGAACCAAGATTAAAAGCGTACCCTGTACTCTAAATTTCATACATTACGTACATTAATAACTTGTTTGCCAAACACACAATGTTACATATACTATTAGTTAGTTGCCATAATGACGACAATCATTTTATTATAGCAACACATTGTATCAAATCAATTATCTCAATTGATACGTAACCATACTAAGTTACACAATTTGTTATTTATACATTGTTAGTGTTACCACCCACGCAGCATCATATAGACGTCTTCGTGTACAATATTACAAGCGGTGACGTCATAAAGAATGCAATTTTACAATATTAGACGTGGGTGGAATGCAAAATACATTTAAGAGTTTAAAACTATTTTTAGCTTTATTGTTATTAAAGATTGAGTTCATAATAGACCGTTATTATTTGAATTGTGTTTAGTTTTAGGATTAAGCATGGGATATAATAGAGAAAAATAGCTCATTGAAAAGTCCATGCTCTATTTTAAAGAAAATCTATATTTAGTTATTTATTTATGGATAATATACTATTATAAGATTAAAGAAATTCGTTAAGTCTTTTAGTATTGTGTGTTGGTATGGAACCATCAGGGCGCGGGTTCGACTCGCACTTGCTCAATTTTTTTTGATTTGATCGCCTAACATATTTAAGACCATAATAAGATGGCCTATAGTATTATTCGTTTATTGTTGATAAATTATGCTCTATAATTTAAAGTAACGAATAAATTTTTAATGCAAAATTCATTTTTAGCACAAATAATCAATACTTCATCAATACTTCAATACTAATATTATAAATGCGAAAGTCTGTCTGTCTGTCTGTCTGTCACCTCTTCACGGCTAAACTGATGGACCGATTGTGATGAAATTTGGTAGGGATGTAGTTAACGACCTGAGGTCAAACATAGGCTACTTTTGGGCGCGATATAACCGAGTCCCACGCGGGCGGAGCCGCGGGGAACAGCTAGTAATAAATAAATAAATATATAGGGACAAATCACACAGATTGAGTTAGCCCCAAAGTAAGTTCGAGACTTGTGTTATGGGATACTAACTCAACGATACTATATTTTATAACAAATACATATATAGATAAACATCCAAGACCCAGGTCAATCAGAAAAAGATCATTTTTTCATCTTGACCTGACCGGGGATCGAACCCGCGACCTCCTGAGTAGCGGTCAGGCATGTTAACCATTACGCCACGGAGGTCGTCAAAAAGCACAAGTTTTTTTATTGTCTTATTTTTGAGATTGGTACAATAAACGCGTGGCGAAAATGATTTCCGTGCTGTTAACATTTAAGGAGTTCCCTCGTTGGGAGCCACTCTGGGTGTGCCATTAAATTTTGAACTCTGTAGAACTAACAGAAGTAGCAAATTTGCATTGCAAGGTTTAATCCGAACAAACTTTGTTACTTACATACACATTGCAAGTTTAATAAAAACGTAAAGAATATCAGGTTAGATGATAAAAATTAACCTACTCTTCTGCAATGGGCATTGTCTTAAATTTTTCTCTTCTTTTTTTTATATTTTTTTCGGATAGCTTTCTATATTTTAAGATATTAATTTAAATATTTCTGATTTATTTACCTTAGATTAATTTATATTAATTTTTAAATTTTTTCACGCGTGACGTCACGCGTGGTTGTACAATGCAGTAGATAGTCAGACAGAAATTAAAAAATATATACTCATGTCAAATAAAATATGTCAATGTCACCTTTCTGAATTTGGTCATTGGAAATATTTTAAATAACCTCAAACAATAATTTATGCCTTTGGTTTTATTTTCATCTTTCATTTGGTTTAATTTTCATTAAGTACAACATGAGCAACTTTGAGAAAGCTGATTCACGCAACTTACCTAAAGTTGTCTTTCTACTTGTAAATCAAAATATCGAAAACAGTGAAACTACTTACATAGAAGTGATCTTCGCAACAATATTTTGTATAAACTTAAAAATACTCTGCTTTAACTTCTCGGCACCATTTCTCGCGCAAATCTTCTCTAATCCGAACAAACATTTTATCAGGAGAATTTGTCGAATCGTTTTTACATATTAGGACAAAACACTTACTGTAATAATTCATCTTTAGATTCACAAGCAAGCACTTTTATTATTAATATGATTGAGATGAGGTTATGTTTTTGTTTAGGCAATATTTGAACAGAGCGGATAGACATTGACTTAACAGTGACATTTTTCTTATCGCACAATATTAAGGCAAAGGTAAAAAAAAATTAACACAGCGCATACAGCCAACAGTGACGTCATAGAAGGCAAATAAAAGTCAAAATTATTTATTTAAAAATAATATTATTTACTGCATCTTTTTTTATTTTGATAACAGAAAATTAAACACTAAGCTTATTCCTCCAAATGGTTTTTCAATCAGAACTACTTTGAAATAATGGACAATGCCCATTAACAATAGTCAAAATATTCTTAGCCATTATTATTTTTATTCTCAATTCTGAATACCGGGAACGTGGCGCCCCTGGGTCTTTCATCACAATATAATGGACAATGACAGATAGCCGTTGAAGGAAGCAAATAAACTCGAGATCACGCGAACTTCCCGTTAACTTTAGATTCTTATTGAAATTCGGGCCGAAAAGTTATATATATTAATTTCGTATATTTTTAATTTCTCTAAGCTTTGTGTGTAGTGTTGGCAATCAACGATCCCGATTTACTATTTAAATTCCGAACGAAAAAAACTAATTGAATTTGGCTGCCTAAAGGCATCGCACACCGTCCAACGACAGCGATAACAGTGCCTTCCGAAGAACTGAGGAGCTCAAGGTATAAATACCAATGGTGACCAACCGAAGTCAGGCCACAATTTTCGAATTATAATTTTAAATAACAATTTTATAGGCAGCAGTAAATAGCAACCTTCCATGCTGGTCTGGAGGAAAAAGAAAAACATAAAATGTAGTAGTAGAAGATCGGCGAATGGGGGAATCATGACATAGGCGATGAGGCTAGCAACCCATCACTATTTATTTCCTGTTTCAACTACCATCATGCTAAACGTCGTCTGAGGTCTTATGGCCTAAGCTCTGTCTACCCCGTATGGGATAGAACCGTGATTATAAGTAAGTAAATAGGGATACTAACTCAACGCCTTATAGCAAATTTATTTATAGATAAACATCCAAGACCCAGCCCAATCAGAAAAACATCATTTTTCATCTGTTAACCATTACGCTACCGAAGTCGTCATAGAAAGTAGTGTTCCATATTTCTCTGAGTATCACTCGACAGACTTCTTGAAAATACCACGCGAAATGAAATCCATTCAGAATTTCATCTTTCTTTGTTCGATAAGCCTATTATAAAAATCCCACAGGACGCCTGCTCGACGAGCTAGCAAGACGGCCGATCCGACAATACATTTATAGGAATAGGACCCCTTGTGATATATATTAGGTAATGTCATCCAAACTAATATTATAAATGCGAAAGTGAAATTTGTTTGTTTATTTATTAGGTTGTCTGTTACGCTTTCACGCACTATCTACTGATCCAATCTTTCTGAAATTTCGCATACACCCAGCTAATAGTATTTAGAAGGACATAGGGTACCTTTCATCCCGGGAAAAAGCACTGTTTCCGATGGAAATTCATGAGGACGAAGCTGCGAGCACCCGGACAAATATAGTAACTGAATAAAGTGTACGTTATACCCTTGTTATACCAAAGATTATAGAATACTATACTAATACTATGTAAATATTTTAAACAATTGGCCGTATAGTCTCCAGCTTTACCCGTACAATAACTGTAAGACAGTATATTGACGGCCTTCAATTCGCCCTCTAATTTCTGTGTATTATACGCAAATAATAATAATATGTCCGTGTTAGAATTACTTACTGAGAATATGTTTCTTAAAGGATAGAGAAATAAATCAGCCAAGTTCGACTCAGACTCGCGCCCTGAGAGTTCTGTAATACCATACAATAATACTTAAAGATATAACAAGCTATTTTAAGATTTTGCTTTCTATTGATGTTTTTGTAATTTTTATTAATTTTTTTCCTAAAATTTTACAGTTTTTAGATTTTTTTCTAAACTAGCGACCCGCCTCGGCTTCGCGTGGGTGCAATATTAAACGTTGTACTTACTTACATAAAAACTTTCCTTTTGAATCACTCTATCTATTAAAAAAAACCGCGTCAAAATACGTTGCATAGTTTCGAAGATTTAAGCATACATAGGAACAAACGACAACGACTGTTTTATACTGTGTAAAGATATAGATAAGAGCTGTATGATATTGCTTCTTACCAAATTTCTTGATTCTAGTCCTACGCGAAGTACCCCATAGGTTTTGATTCCCAGCTGAAATCGCACAATTTCCGGAAATTCGCAACATTTAAGGTATCACACATATCCTTTGATTGCGTTACGTACATTTGTGGATATTTTACTTTTATTTATTTTATTGTGATAAAAACGACTTAACTCTATCACACCTATATTTACGGCCGCAAGAGACCGAAGGCTCGAGTATATGTTATGAATATCAAATTGATATGTCCACACGTTCCTTGTAAAAAAAGTTTGACAGACAGAGACGGACAAAAACGTGATCTTATAAAGCTTCCGTTTTTGCCTTTTGAGGTACGGAACCCTAAAAGATAGTATTTTACCAGACGTGCCGGCCTCCGGCGCTGCAAGTTTTTAAATCTATTTGCAAGTTCCCGGGACGGGCGAAACTTTCTCAGACAACACTTCGTTTGGCTTAGTTTCCGACACGGAAATACAATCACTGATGCTGGGCAAAAATGTTGTGACTTAAAACACGCTGTATTATGTGCCCTATTTAATTCACTTCAGAGACCGAAGGGGTTTTGAAAAATATATCAAATCAAATCAAATTTATTAGCAATAAAAATGGTCTGGTCAAATATATAATAAGATGTCTCTTACTTTTAATCTTTCTAGGCATGCAAATGTTTAGCATCATAACTTAAAATAACATTATTTGCTTCTTTTGATACAATATAATAAGGATAGAAGGTAATAAGTTTTATTAAAATGTCAATTTTGTTAAAGTATTTATAATCAATGCATATAATAAGACACTAAAATGCGAGTGTCTGTACATTTAATATTTTTCAAAAAAACTGATTGAGTGCGATTAAAAAAGAGTAACAGAAACCAAAAAGACAGTTTTTAGAATTTTTGTCTGTCTGTATGTATGTATGTCTGTCTGGTACGTTATAACTTCGAAAATACTCAACAGATTTAAACGCGGTTTTTACAGTTGGATTACATATAATTAGGAGCGTTGTCAAAACTTTGTTTCGTCAAAATCGGTTAAGGGAAAAAGAAGTTATGGTCAATTGAAAATTTACTTCAAACACTGCTTTAAAACTTTTAATGCGTTAATTTGCGTACCTATAGACAAAACCCATTTGAAATTTCGGCAGTAAAAAGCAAACCATGTTGGCCTATCGGTAGTGGTTGCGGATCATTTTTTTAAGTAGAGGGTTCGAATCCTGCTAGACATCACTTTTACTTTCTTTTGTTTTTACCCTTTTTTTGTTTTGTATTAATTTTTTAGAAGTCTATTTTTTTTAAATATTTTAGTTAAGAAATGTTTCTAGAAAGTAGCTGGATCGAATCCTGCCACAAACAATAATTTTCTGTTTTCTTTTTTTATTTGTTTTCTAGAATTATTTTCTTACTTAGAGAAAGCTCTTAGCGTTAATTCCGTTAATATAAAAGTATTTTGTACTTATCTATCTATACATATAATAAGACAGTAAAAATCGAGTGTCTGTACATTAAATATTTTTCTAAAAAACCTCTACGGGGCAATTAAAGAAGAGTAATAAAAACCAAAAAACACAATTTTTGCAATTTTTTTCTGTCTGTCTTTCTGTCTGTATGGTGCGTTATAATTTCAAAACTACTCAACAGATTTGAACGCTGTTTTCACAGGTGAATTAGAAGTTATGGTCATTTAAAGTTTACTACAAGCACTGCTTCAAAACTTTTAAACAGTTAAATGCGATTTACATAAACGTATTTAATTTAGATAAAGCTAGAATTTCTACTTATATCAATAAAGACAAAAACACACTGCAGTCTCCATTAAATTTTAATAAAATAACACATTGAATGTTTGTGGGCGTATGATTTAGTTACATAAAATATCAATAGATGGCGCTGACTTTATTTTAATAGCAGATTGAAATTTTTCCTTACGGCAGCAATTAATTCTAATTATTAAAAAAAAAAATTGGTTGTTGATTTAGTACTATTGGTTGGTTTGTTTATCGGTCGTTTGTTGTGTTATTGTAAGCTATTTGAATTGATTGGTTGGTTTGGTTTGGCTTTGGTTTAAAAAATAATCAAATCTGTGTTTGACGGAACATACGGTCGTGTCGTAAGGACTAATTTATCTGACTTATCACTATTTATTGAGATTTTCTCCACTTTTCACGCCCACTAAAACTTTGGGAGTGGATTTTAGGTCCTAATGACTCTGTAATAGGCTGCGTCTACTCTTTTAGAGACAAAGATTGATAGTATGAATGTTAAGGGCTCCTTCTTCTGAAGGTGCGTTGTTCGTAAGCCGCGTAGTTGCGGCGCTCACTCATTTTGTAGGCATTTAGACATCATATTTTTTTGAAAATAACACTACAACATCTACTTTAGCGATTTTCACTATATAAATACTTTATCTAAAGGCTGGCAATAAGTTTATTAACTTATTGTCCTGCTTTATATACCAGCCTTTAGATAAAGTATTTATATAGTGAAAATCGCTGAAGTAGATGTTGTAGTGTTATTTTCCCAAATATGATAAAATCAAAGTTGCCTCCTTTGGAAGTTTATTTTCAATACTATGCCTAAAATAATAATTTTAGGCATAGTATTGAAAATAAACTTCCAAAGGAGGCAACTTTGATTTTTCTATCGAGCGAATTTTGTCTGATATTGTTACTGTTACTGTAAGCGAATTTCACTCTGCTAGATCCTCAACTAAAAACATATATTTTTTTCAGAATTTTACGACTGTTTAATACTGATTCCTATTGATTTTAAAAACGGTATTTGAGAAAGAAGTGGCCCTAATATTTAATGATATCGTAGCAATGTAATGGCTTTATGAAATTGGCACGGGAAAAGGATATAATAGAATTAACTATAGGTCTGGATAGTTGTAGTTTCCACAGGTTACGCGAAAAGCGACCTACACGCAGGCGGAGCCGCGGGCAACAGCTAGTCGTTAATATTTGTTGTAAAAGAATTTCTGGTATCTAATAAATGCTATAAATATTAACCTGAAATTAAAATACTAAGGCAAAAACGAAAAAAACTCTTTGAAAAATCTTTTGCTGATTGGATCCGATTAATTTCTAATTTTTCTAGCTATAAAAGATGAACTTACAAAACGGAAAAACGACGGAGAAGCCGACATTACAATAAAATACATTAAAGGCATCCCTAGTATTGTGAATACGGTGTCAAAAAACTACAACAGCCAATAAAGCATACAATACAGAACTCGCAAAATGTAACCTATCAGATTGTTGAAGACTACCGACTTATACATACTAAAAAATCAGCATTATCTTTTCTCTACCTAAACGCAAGAAGTATTAAAAAAAAGGGAAAGCTAGACGAACTAAAATGTATTTTAAAATCAATGCCAACACCTATACATATAATACTAATAACGGAAACTTGGATAAGAAATAAAGATCAAGCTCTAAAACTACATATTGATAACTATACTCACCATTTTAATCACAGAAGAGAAACTAAAGGCGGTGGAGTATCAGCATATATACACAGTGATTTAAAACATCAACTAATCGAATCAACATATGAAGAAGGTAACAACTACTTGTGGATACATCTGGAAAAGCTTGAACTCAATATTGGCGTTGTATACAAACCCGGACACACCAACCTTGAGAAGTTCTTGGAAGTATATGGAGCACAATTGCAACAACGACAAAGATCAATTATATTTGGCGACTTCAACATCGACCTGCTGAAAAAAGACAGTAATTTGACTAAATACAAACGAATAATAAAGGAATCAGGACATCGGATTTTGAATAAAACACAAGAAAAAATATTGCACTAGAGACCAGGAGGTAAAGGGAAAAAGAAAAATATCTACTATAGACCATGTTAGCACCAATTTAAAAAGTGAACCCTTCAATTTCGCTATCATTAATTCATCCATGTCAGACCACAAACAAATTTTCTTACAATTGAACAGGCACAAAGCACCACCGAAAACGCGCTCGGAATATGAAGCTGTAAACTACAAAAAACTTTACGAAGAAATGCATTCTTGTGGTCTGGACGATGTTGCAGATAACTACGCAGATTTCGAATGTAAACTGAAACAATGTATAGCCCGTAACAAGGTAATAAAGTCAAAAATATTGTACACGCCAAGACAGGACTGGATTAATAATGATATAGTCACTGGAATAAGCCAAAGGAATAGTTTATGGATGCAACACAAAAAGAATCCACAGAATAAGAGCCTGGAAGACGACTTCAAACGAAAAAGAAATATAATATCTAAGCAAATCCAAATGACAAAAAAGTCCTATTATTATAAGTTGTTTTCAAATTGTTCTCATAGTCCAAAAAAAACCTGGTCGCTCTTAAATTACCTAGCCAGTAACAAACTAAAACAAAGTAGTGCTCCTCCAAAGCTCGTAATAGATTCTAAACAAATAACCGATGGAGATGAGGTATGTGAGGTTTTTAATAGATATTTCTCCACCATAGGTTCCGTACTAGCAGAGAAAATACCAAATAAATATCACGATACTATATCAAATCCTTTTGTATTACCACAAGAAATTAACAATCATGAACTGCTTACCTTTGCTCCGTGTAACGCTGATGAAATTAAAAAAATTATTCAGAACCTAGACTCAAACTCTAGCTGTGGTATAGATAAAATTGGTACAAAAGTGGTCAAATGTATACAAGATCTAATCTCGGAGCCATTGTCACGTTGTTTTAATAAGCTTATGATGGACGGTGAATTTCCGGAAAACCTTAAGGTGGCAAAAGTAACACCAATCTACAAGTCTGGGGCTACAACCGATCCAGGTAATTACCGCCCCATTTCCGTATTGCCGGTTTTATCAAAGATTTTAGAAAAAGTACTTTACAATCGCTTATCAAATTATCTCGATTCTTTTAGTTTTCTATCTACTCGGCAATACGGCTTCAGAGCGAAAAGTAATACTACGACGGCAATAATTGATTTAACAACAAAAATAAAGGATCATTTAGATAAAAAAAATCTAGCAATGGGCGTCTTTATCGACTTGAAGAAAGCCTTTGATACTGTTTCTCACAATTTACTATTGAATAAGTTACAATGCATTGGTATCAAAGGCATTGCCCTCAAAATGTTTAAATCGTACCTTATGAATAGAGCACAGATAGTTAAAATTGACAACTTTAAAAGTACAACCCAATCCATTACCCATGGCGTCCCACAAGGTTCCATATTGGGACCACTTTTGTTCCTAATTTATATAAATAATATAGAAAAATTGGGTCTACATGGTCACGTAACCTTATATGCAGACGATACATGTCTATTTTATTTCGGTAACGATATGAATAAAATCATCTCACAGGCTCAAGAAGATCTGAACATGTTGTTCGAATGGTTTCAGTATAATTTGTTGACTATTAATATCTCGAAGACAAGCTACATTATCTTTAAGACAAAAAACAAAATAAATCCCCCTCATGACCCCATAAAAATTAATAACATCTCTCTTGAACAGAAAACTTGCGAAAAATATCTTGGTCTAAGAATGGATAGTTATCTAACATGGAACAAACAATTAGAATACATAAGGAATAAATTGACGTCACTAATAGGTTCACTTTACAGTATAAATCATTGTATACCTGATAATTTACGTTTTAATATCTACAATTCCCTAGTAAAATCACACTTACTATATTTAATAGAAGTATGGGGAAGTGCCGCCAAGACAAGAATAAAAGAACTACAAAAGGCTCAAAATAAAGTAATTAAAGCACTATTCTGTTACCCATACCTAACATCAACTCGTAAAATTTTCAAGGAGACAAAATTAATGAGCATTCGACAACTTTACTTATACAGTTCTTGCATTTTAATAAAGAAGATCATCAGTAAAACCATCCACACCAATATATCTTTTATTAAACGGTCACAAATTTCTAAGCGTAGTTTACGTCGTCCAAGTTTGCTTGTCTTGCCGAGGGCACGCACTAAACTTAAACAAAAAAACATTACCTTTGAAGGAGCACTATTCTACAACAAATTACCTTCACGTATAAAAACTACAGACTCATTACAATCTTTTAAATCCGAGTTACGTGATTATATTGTTAAAAACTGCTCACTCTATGAGAATTAATTTTTCTTATTTTTGTTTATTTTATTTTGTGCTTGTTATCGGCATCTTAACTAGACTTAAGAAATGTTTACCCTATATAATTTATGTATGACCCTAGATAATTAAATACGGGGCTGCTATATAGTTTTAAGTACTTTTATAATTATTTATTTTGTTCTCATGTAAGTGGATTTATTGTAATCTTTTATGAGAATAAATTCTTTAAACCTAATTTCGAGAAAAATACAACTAAATCAATCACGTTATTTGCAGAAAAGAGTAAGATACTTCTATTTTTAAATCGAAAACCACACTGAAACAGACAACCCTACACAGTGCCAAAATCCACTATAAATATATAAATGTGCAAATGAGTACATCGCTCATGTACGTTTCTTTTAGTCCACAAAAAAACAGTCATTAAATAAAAAGCTCGTAGCCCCTCTACGAGCGGACGCGCGGCCATCATTCACGTAGCTCGTAGAGCGTGCTACGCCGCCCGTAGGCTGCCATTGTTGCATTTGTTATACGAAAACAAAACCTGGGAGCGAAGAGGCTGTAAATTAAGGAGAAAATGCTCCATACAAAACATACTTAGTTATTTTTATTATTATTTTTAGACAATAGCCTATTCTCGTAATTATTTTCAGAGATTGCTTTTGGTGTGCGTTGCAAAGTCAACAGATCTTGTAGGTCCTAGTTTCATTTTTTTTTCGAGTTCAGTGGAATTCCACTGCGTAACGTGTTTTTAGAAGACTGATCTACCTAGACAAGCAGGTGATTTAAATTAGCACTGATATCTGAATAAAGAAACGACCACTTCGTCGCTTCTCGTGGATGCTGTGTTTTCGACGAATTCTAAATACTTTAACTAACAGTATCATTCCTAAGGTGAAGTCTCAAAAAATGCTAATCTTATTATGGAACATAAAAAAATTGATTTATCTTTTAAACGCACCATGGTCTCCAAAACCACACGTTTTGGAATACAACGAAAGTTTTTAAAATTTTAACGAATAAGTATCGCATAAATTTTTTCTATCTATCACTGTTTTTATTTCTTTCCAGCCAGATATCTGTGATGTCATTATTTTCTATCGCGACTGGCCATTTTTTACTCAGCGCTATCGTTTTGTTCGGACAAACATCAATCATGCAAATCTTTGAATCTCTTGATGTTTTACGCGCTGATGATTTTATTAAATAGGCATCGGGCGTCAAGGAAACCTTTCTAGCGTCTTTATACATTAAACGCCTTACCAATGAGTGGGATTTTTTTTTTAAATTTCGATACCCGACTTTACAAATACTTTGTTGGTAATCAGAACTGTAATTGTAGAATATTAATTGCAATATATGAACTGAATTGGATAGCGAGAAAGAAAAAGATTCCTATCATACTGATATCGGTATAAGTGTACATAACGTGAGTCATACACAGCTGATGGGTAGCAGAAGTCGGTCCTAAGGCAGTGCGCATCGAAGAGTACATTTAAGGCTGTTCCTTCGTTCTCACTAGCGCCAGTTCCCAAAAAAATAATTTCTCTTTCCGAAATCCTTGCGCAACTTTTTTCTAGTATCCCTAACTTACTTTAGAACCTCGAAAGTCATTGAAATACTATCCGCTTCAGTTTCCTTTGTAAAAATTACTAAAAACGGCCACTTTTGACACTTTTTGTAAAGGTTCCTAGAGCGGATAGTATTTCAATGATTTTCGAGGTTCTTAAGTAAGTTAAGGATACTTGCAAAATTGTTAAATATCTTACTAACCACTTTGATCTAATCTTAAATGGTCACTATGGTCAGTCCTAGAGGTGCGATGTGTTCCGTTGATTATATCGTAATTTTTCGATCTTAATAAACCACGCATTGTGAGTAGATTACCTCCTATTTGCTCGCATAACTGAGCAGTTTTAGCGAAATGAGTAAGTCAATAATTACGCTCGTGAACTGAGACTTCGCGACGTCAACGGTAAATATTCCCAAGCCTTTACAAATACCATACAGAAACAAAGTTACAGCCTCGTCTCTACCAAGAGTTGTGTGCGTTTATTAGTTTGCTTAGGAAATTAATGCTTATGTCGCACCTGCTTATTTGGCTTTGTATCTGTTGGTAGATTGTATTGTAAGATAAACAAATATAAATACATAGGGGACAGCCCCAAAGTAAGACATGGGTTATGGGATACATACTCAACGATACTATATTTTTTATCAAATACATAAATCTTGACCTGACCGGGGATCGAACCCGGGATCTCCTGAGTAGCAGGCAGGCATGTTAACCATTACGCCAAGGAGGTCGTCAAAGATCCATTTAACTACATATTCATTTATTTAAACTTATTGCATTTTAAATCGTTTCATGCCTTAAGGCATTCTCTGCCATTCAAAGGTTATGACCAACAAGAAAATCAAACGACATCTTCTTTTATATGTCCTTGATCGGATGGATTAAATTAATAGGTCCTCGGTTAGTGATTGGTAGCCATAGACAAATTATAAATTATAAAAAAAGCTAGTTAAAATTGATTTAGACGATAAACTCGGGTGCGGCATAAGTCTCGGCATTTAGCGCGAACAGTATTTAAAGTACAAAACGTTTATAATTTAAAGTAAAGTATAAGAAGCAGGGTGGCAAAGAAAACTTATATTCAGTTAAGTAATGAAAGACTGTATTCGCTATTAACACTTAATACAAAAATAATCCACAAATTAGCCAACAACACCGTCTAACCCTTTTTCGCCCCAAAACCGATCTGTCAGAAACCAAACTAAAACGGCGCCAAAACGTCAATCCCGTCAAAACTTTTCTTACGTCAGACCACAGATAACAAAAAAAAAGATATTACCGAAGATAGATATTTCCATACATCATTCAACTACTTAATTTATAGAGAAACGAAAATCTACGTACAAAACATTTTTAAATCTTGTGGAGTTGTTTAAATAAATGACATTCAGTCAACATGTAACATTTTATATAATTTATTTAAATGTAATACTTAGTGTCTTATCAACTACATAAATAAATGTATTCTAACAAAAGGAATTAACTAAAATTATTTATTCAGCATTAAGTAAATATATTCTCAAAATAATTGAAAGCGCATTAGAAATAACACCATTCTATTTAAAATGCTAAGAAGCATTAAAGCCTACTAGTATTTTAAAATACGATGTGTTTTGAACAATAAAAGCTAAATTAACAAAACAAGACTTCTAATTCAAAACTAGTGTGTAAAATTGGATAAATATACTAAGGGTGAAAATGACAAAGGGTCTTTACACTTTGATGAAATTAGATATAACATAATGGATAAGCACAAAACTTAAAAATGATTCAAAATGCTGGTATAGAACTGGCACCGGTGTGCTCTATGCATGCTCCATAGCTTCGACTCTACGGTGTGAGCCAGTTTTGCGGACTTCATAAGTAGAGATTTACCTTGATTCATTTCAAACTTCGAATCTGAATTTGCTGTTTCTTGATTGGCATTTTAAAAACTCGGTTGACAATTCGAACCTATAGCGCTACCCTTCTGAGCGTGTCAGCGAGATGAACTAGATTGGCGGTTTAGACTTTCATTGTTAGCGCCATTTGTTGTGGGTTTTAGTAAATGCTTTCTACCGACTTTTTGGTATTAAAAGTAATTGAAACACCGTAAAATCAAAGTCAATTAGCGACCACATTGAGGTAAGCCACAAAGTAATTACTTCCCCACTGCGTTAATCTTAATTGAATCCTGAGAGTGCGGCGCTGAGCTCTCTCCGACTCAATGCGGAATCTTTTATACTCCACCTTGATTGCAACGGTACTGTACTTTCAAAGACCATTCCGAAAAGCAGGACGTTGGCAATTGTGTACAATGTTGTACTTTTCGTGTCTAGATAAATAGATTCTTAAATATTTTTAATCTAATACACAAAACGCATATCATATTGTAAATATTCTATATTAAAAGTTTTTTAATATTTTGCCTATGAGAAGCTTTGCGAATTGTGAAATAATTATGTTATCTACTGTCACTGTTAATCCTGTTATATTGCTTAAACGAGCAATATCCCATCCCATCCCAACTAATATTATAAATGCGAAAATGAGTTTGTTTATTTGTTTGTTACCTCTTCTGAATCTGCCCTTTCTACTGAACCAATCTTCCTTGAAATTTCGCATATAAATAGCTAGGAGTATTGAAAAGGACATAGGGTACCTTTCATCCCGGGAAAAAGTACTGTTCACGAGGGAAATTCATGCGGGCGAAGCCGCAGCCGAAAGCTAGTTTGTATATCTCTCTAATTTCTAACGATATCTTTGAAATTTTAAACATGTTTTAACATAGTCAAAAGAAAAATTTCGCAAAATTTCAAGTGTAGCTCTCCCGGCATTTCTGTCTTCCGTACATAGTACAGAAAATCTTTTTAAAAAAATATGTAAAAACAATAACTTTGAAATAAGCTATGCAATTGAGGCCAGAAATGCTTGGTCAGCCTTATTACCAAATTCGAAATTTCCAGTTTATCCATCTTCGCAGAAGCAATGGGATGAGCCGCTTTGCAGAATAACACTAGATAATTTACTAGAAACATCTAACAATTCTGTAGATCGTGCTCGCCTGTTGGCTTCGGCGGAGTGGGAATCAGGGCTTTGGCTGCAGGCACTACCATCTGCCAATTTAGGCACATTGCTGTACAATGACGCCTTCCGTTCGGCAACAGCATTACGTTTAGGTGCTAATTGTACAGTCCCGCATCGTTACCCTTGCGGGGATACCGTCAACGCCCTTGGACACCACGGACTCTCATGCCCCAGGATCGCCGGCCGTTTAGGACGTCATTCTGTCCTAAACAATATAATTCGTCGGGCTCTTGCCACCATCCAC
Organism: Apomyelois bistriatella; assembly: GCA_947044815.1. Lineage (NCBI taxonomy): Eukaryota > Metazoa > Arthropoda > Insecta > Lepidoptera > Pyralidae > Apomyelois > Apomyelois bistriatella. The sequence continues at coordinate 13,191,321 of OX345700.1, forward strand.
GTTCCAGCAGTTTTAGAACCAAACGGTCTGGCCCGGGATGATGGCAAGAGACCAGATGGAATGACTTTGGTGCCCTGGAGATTGGGACGGCCGCTTGTGTGGGACGCTACTTGTGTCGACACACTTGCTCCGTCTCATCTTCAGGTCACTAAGTCCAAAGCTGGCGCTGCTGCGGCTGAGGCAGAGAATCTCAAAAGGCGTAAATATGTAGGTATAAGTAGTAACTATATTTTTGCGCCTTTTGGGGTAGAAACTCTGGGACCGTGGGGTCCATCGGCTCATCAGCTTTTTCAGCTTTTGTCGAAAAGGCTGATAGAGGTATCCCGTGACAAGAGGGCTGGTAATTACCTTGCTCAAAGGATTAGCATTGCCATTCAATATGGCAATGCTGCCAGCCTTCTTGGCACATTACCGCAGGTGGAGCCTTTAACGGGACTGTACAATTTAAGTTAATAATTTATTTGTTTATTTTTTATTATTATTATTATTTTTAAGTATATGTATAGTCAGAATGTCCTATATTAAAACAACCCATTAATGAATTATACATTAACCCTCTTAGTCAAAAGATAATCTAGCTAGGTTTCATGTATGAGAAAATTCATTTTACCCATATTTTCACGCAAAAAGATTTTCTGCATAAAACGAGCGAAGCTCGGTCGCCCAGGTACGAATTTATTGTACTGGTCAAAAATCAATATAAAGCCATGTAAAGGAATGAGTCATTATACCTTTGTACATGACAGTTATAGCCAAATCAATAACGAATTGGTTCGTGTACAGTACAATTAAGTACTGTAAGTAGGCGTAGATATTGTTCCGAAAATCCACTTGGTTTAATTCTATACCTTAGTAATTTATGTGTTTACTAAAAATAATAAAGTCGATCAATAAACCAAAATAATGAATAAATAGAAGTGAAGAGTTAAAAACGACAGAAAATAATTTGAGAAAACAATTTCTTAAAATAAATTCTAATTTTGAAAATAAAAACATCTGACAAAATCGTATCGCATATCATAAAAAGTTTATGGCGGATTTTTTTATTATTTTCTTATTGACTGATTCAATTCTTATGAGATCATCAACCATGCATGACACTCATAACTTAAAAGGGGATGTGATCCATCCTGAAGGTGGAAGCCACACTTTTAATAATATTACTCCTTTTTTAATTCTTTTTCATCCTAGCGGTTTCCCGGTTGTGTCACCTTTTTTCCTCCACCTCGATCAGTCTTAGGCTTGGTGGAGTAGTGGTGAGTCCATTCCTATACAAATAAGCCTTTAAACTTTATCTACTCATCTGTATAATTGTTTTTTGTACTCAGATCTACGCCGATAAAATGGCCGCTTTTATTACAAAGAAGCACATTAAAATTTGTGCCCTGCCCTCGTTTATATTATTGAACTCACGAAAGGAACTCTTTTCAATAACAAACTTGTTATTTATGTATTCTTATTGTTGAATTTATTTATTTTTCATTTATATAAATCCCATCCCAACTTATATAAATGCGAAAGTGACTTTGCATATTTGTTTGTTTGTTAACTCTTCACGCCCTATCTACTGAACCAATCTTCCTGGAATTTCGCATACATTTCCGAGGGAAATTTATGCGAACGAAAGCTAGTTACTTATAAAAGTTATAATAATTGATTCCTTTAAGACCTTTCTCAGCAAATAGTAATTATGAATATTCTGCACAAATTTTACAAAGCGCGGCTTTTTCCCGGAAAATTTTAAAAGTCAAACCCCTAGAGCTGTTTGTATTTTTAAATTGGTACTTATTCTACATTGGAGTGAAATACTTAGAACCAACTTTGTGGGACTATAATATCGATACATGGCACCTTAAATGGTTTGTGAATGAACTCTACTAACGTACAACCCTAATATAATTAGGTATACATACATACATACATGCTCGTACATGCGTAATAAATTTTTCATGCAAACGCTAGTCTGCATTAATTCATCATCTCTTGTCTCACGGGCCTACTAGAAGTCGTAATAATATGAGCACTTTTAAGTAGCCTATGAGATGCCTGCAATGCAACACTTGGAGTGCCGCGAGTGCGTTGCCGACCCTGATAAATTTATATAGACCGACGCAGGTGTGATCCTCATCCAAAGAGATCCCACTGTTTTGTTATTTTTAAAATAATATTTCAATAAATCATATTAAGTACTTTATTGTAAAACATAGATAAGAAACATTTTCACGTCTTGATTTCTTCAATTAACGATCGCTTGCTGAAATTTGAAGATGTGTAGCATTTAGGACAATATGTTTGTATCGTATTTCGCCAATGGGCATTGTCTTAAATTTTTCTCTTATTTTTTTTATATTTTTTTCGGATAGCTTTCTATATTTTAAGATATTAATTTGAATATTTCTGATTTATTTACCTTAAATTAATTTATATTAATTTTTAAATATTTTCACGCGTGACGTCACGCGTGGTTGTATAATGCAGTAGATAGTCATGACGGAAATTAAAAAAAATATATACTCGTGTCAAATAAAATATGTCAATGTCACCTTTCTGAATTTGGTCATTGGAAATATTTCAAATAACCCCAAACAAAAATTTACCTAAGTACCTATCTTTGTTGTTGTTGTCTTTCTACTTGTAAATCAAAATATCGAAAACAGTGAAACTAATTACATAGAAAAGTGATCTTCGCTACAATACATTGTACGTATACAACTTTAAAATGCTCTGCTTTTACTTCTCGGCACCATTTCTCACGCAAATCTTCTATAATCCAAACAAATATTTTATTAGGAGAGTTTGTCGAATCGTTTTTACATATTGGGACAAAACATTTACTGTAATAATACATCTTTAGATTCACAAGCAAGCACTTTTATTATTAATATGATTGAGATGAGGTTATGTTTTTGTTTAGGCAATACAGACAGAGCGGATAGACATTGACTTGACATAACAGTGACATTTTTCTTATCGCTCAATATTAAGGCAAAGGTAAAAAGATTAACACAGCGCATACAGCCAACAGTGACGTCATAGAAGGCAAATAATAGTCAAAATTATTTATTTAAAAATAATATTATTTACTGCATCTTTTTTTATTTTGATAACAGAAAATTAAACACTAAGCTTATTCCTCCAAATGGTTTTTCAATCAGAACTACTTTGAAATAATGGACAATGCCCATTAATAAATAATCAACCGTATCCGACGACGCATCGCATCAAATTGTAATCGGATTACAGTCACAGACTTACAAAAACTCCAGACGCAGTCTCACATACAACACGAGTGAAGCCTGCTAACTATTGTCATTTCGTTTGTCATATATACGGCTTTAACTCATCTACACATAGGTGGCTATTTTCGATCTGTCCATCATCATCATTTTCGGTAGGTGATACGGTCAATCAGCCATGCACGCCCTGGTGTCAGTGTTCTTTGGAACCGTCTCTCGGCCTCTGACGTAGTTTCTTTAACAACTACCATTTGGTAAGCCTAAGTTAAGACTTTGGGCTTAACGTGCCTTCCGAAGCACATAATCTGTTTTATTATCAGACTTTCAAGAATAACTAAACAAAGTATGCTTCCTGTGGGAATCGAACTAATGACCTCCGGCTCTACAGGCAAAAGCCTTACCCATGGGACCGTGGAGGCAGTTATCACCGCGACACGTGCACATACCAACTATTTTCGAGATACGATCCATTACCTATGTCACAGTATATAAAGTTGGTAGTCATTAATGCGGCTTAATTTTGTTGTAGGATTACTGCGCACATCGCCACTCGTGTCACAAACAAACAGACAATTGTACAATTTAATTCCGCCACGCCTGTTTCATTTTGTTCATTACTTAATTACCTACATGAGTGTAAAAACGTCGTGTTTAGGTTATACGTATATAATATTTGGTCGGTCCTCCTTTGAAACCGTTTTTTGTATCATTACGAAACGTTTTTGTAAAGGTAGAAAGTTTTCACTGTTATTAAGTCTTGAACAGCATTTAATTCTAGATTCAACAATGGGTTTATTAAAAAAAAAACAACTAGAAAAAACGTGTTCTGTACGAGGGTGGTTTGAAAAGTTCTCGGCCTAACCTAGATTTGAGGGTAGAATAAAAATAAGAATATACTCATTCGATAGATTGATTCTTTATTTACACTTGTGTTAAATTTCATTGTGATAGGTTGTGTGATTATTTTTTTACGATTTTTTGTTTGAGCTAATCTGTCTCTCTACCGGAAAAATGGAAAAAACCAAGGTAAGAGCCGTGATTAAGTATTTCGTCAAAAAAAAATGACACCTAGCCAAATTAAGGAAGACATGGATAACACTTTAAGTGAATTTGCGCCTTCGTATTCGACGATAAAAAAGTGGGCAGCTTTATTTAAACAAGGCAGAGAAAGCGTCGAAGATGACCCTAGGAGCGGAAGGCCTTCAACGTCCACCACGCCAGAAATGATCAATAAAATCCATAAAATGGTTCTAGACGACCGCAGATTAAAAGTGCGTGATATAAGTGACACTATAGGGATCTCAACCGAGCGCGTATTTAATATTTTAACCAATGAACTTGGAATGAAAAAGGTTTCGGCAAGATGGGTGCCGCGTTTGCTGACCGCCGAACAAAAACTCAACAGAGTTGAAATTTCAAGAGAGATTCTGGCCTTGTTTAGGTCAAATACCGCCGATTTTTTGAGAAGATTTGTTACCACTGATGAAACTTGGATACATCATTATATTCCTGAAACAAAGGAACAATCAAAACAGTGGAAACATAGAGGTTCTCCGCCTCCAAAGAAGGCCAAGGCGATAAAGTCTGCAGGAAAAGTGATGGCATCCGTGTTTTGGGATTACAAGGGAATAATTTTTATTGACTACCTTCCGAAAGGACAAACTATTACAGGCTCATACTATGCTAACCTGTTGGATAAATTAGCAGAAAAAATCCGTGAAAAACGCCCGGGATTGGCGAAAAAAAAATCCTTTTTCATCAGGATAATGCACCAGTGCACAAGTCAGTTGTTGCAATGGCTAAACTCCATGAACTGCGTTTTGAAGTATTGAACCATCCTCCCTATTCACCGCATTTAGCACCATCGGACTATTATCTGTTCCCTAATTTGAAAAAACACCTGGCTGGAAAGAAATTTTCCACAAATGAAGAGGTCATAGCTGAGGCAGAACGTTTTTTCGACGAGTTGGAAGAATCGGCCTATAAGAGTGGCATAGAAGCCCTAGAATATAGATTAAATAAGTGTATTGAGACGAGGGGATTATGTAGAAAAATAAAAATATTTTTTTGTTTATTTATCTTTGTTTTCTTAGACGGGCCGAGATTTTTCAAACCACCCTCGTATATTACCTGTATATTCCTATATTTTCAACTTTCAACACGTCTTTTGCTTTCCTTTTTCCCATTACAATGTGTTGAAGCAGTCAATGAATGATGAAAATGAATTCATATAGCAGAAAAGACGAACAAAATACAAGAATTAATAAGTTTTCGTTAAGTATTCAACGAGCTGAGAACAATAACAAGAAGATGTTTACCAAACAATTACTTCCACGTAACGTGACATGGCGACGAATAGTTGCCTGCGGCTCCGCCTGCGTGAAACTAGGTTATCGCCCCCAAATGTAGCTTATGTTTGACCTCCGGTCCTTAATTATATCCATACCAAATTGCATCAAAATCGTTCCCGCGGTTAGCCGCGAAAGTGTAACAAACAGACGGACTTTATTATTTATTATCATGATTTTATTTTTAAACAGTTTCCTAAAAAAGATTGTCCCTATATACTCGTTAATTTATTTATTAAAAAATATCCGGCCAGTAGTTCCTGTAGTATCTGCAGGTACAGCGCTCTGGATTTAAACTTTTTAGCTTTTAAAATTAGTGTAGATAGATATACATTTTGTCGGTAATCTGTCATTGTCTTCTCTCGATAAATAATGTACAGTCTGCTGTGTCGTCAACTGCCCAAATTGACAGCAAATTCGTACTTATTATTAAGGAATAGGAGACCACAATAGTGAGCTTGGAATGATGTTGACTGTACTATTTTAAGACGAACGGAATCAGTTTTATCATCTCTCTTAACTATTTAGATAAGTTTTTAGGGTTCCGTACTCGAAGAGATCTTCATTCCACAAACAGTCAATTCTCAAAAGATTAAGTACTTAATAAATTATTATTTTTATCTTGTAAATAATAGGTATGACTGATATGTTATCTTATATCACTGTTTGCAAAATTCAACAGGGATAGGAAACAAATAAGATTTTGTTACTTCAAAAATATAAACCTTGTGTATTAGAAGAGTGTCGCTAAGGGTGCGCAAGTCGAACGCTCGCTCGCTTCGCTCGCTCGCTAATTTTGGGGGTCGCAAGACAACCATAACCTAAACGATGACCCTCCATAAAGTCGGATTTGTGAAAATTGCCGCCATCCCCTCACCCCTTTTTGGGTCGCCGAAATCGAAAATACGGAAAAACTCGGAAAATAAGCGTCGCACGAAAAATTTTCACATGACCAAAAGTGATGCTAATAATGTTGTCTATAACATGGGACAATAAAAAATGGGTGTCAATATGACGAGCGAAATCACTCCGAAAATTTTTTTAAGTCCCAAGTCTTGCGCACCCTTTCGTATACCTTTTATTCTTAATTTTATTAAAAAAGAGATTTTTTTTTCATCAGCCTGTAATTCATAGCATAAACTCCTGAAAACGTACCACAAGCGGCCGCGACAGCGGTTTTCAAGTCAGTCTGTTACGGTACGCTGTACACGACGCCCGTGCGCGGTCCACTTGTAAAAACCTTAAGTTTTATATTTCACCTTACACAGTGCATAAAGTTATTACAGTGAAGGATAGACGGACATTCGGACTGTTCTGCTGGTACATAATTCATCTTTCAATTCAGTAAGTAACTAAGTTTTCAGACACCTGTTGCTTCGGCGAATGTTTACCACGCGTTCCGATATTATGTTAGTTTGGTTTTGAAATGAGGAAATTTGAAATTTATCGGTCGTTAGAGACGGGTGGGATGGTCAAGTAATTGATTATGCTGCTGGTGAGATGTGTAGAATATAGGCAGTGTTGCCAACCCCAAAAAACTACAAAAACACCAGCCCGCCAATAAAAAAAACAGGAGAAAACAGTAGGTAAAATAAAAAAGTCAGATTTCATACTTTCCTCATATTAAAATTAAATCAATATCCAATATTATTTTCTTAATTACAAGGACTCATTGTTATATTAATAATCACAACATAATAAAAAAAATGTAAAATCAAAGTAAAATTATTTTCCACTTTCATTCTCAATTGCCTCATCTTCAGTATTTTCATGCTCATTATCCGTTATCAAAAAATATTTGTATAGTGTAATAGGTGGCGCTGAAAGCTAATTGAAAAACAGTAAAAATTATGAATGAAACAGAAACCAGGGACCTCAATGTAAAAACAGTAAATCTACTGTTAAAACAGTAGGGTTGGTAACACTGAATATAGAACTGTCCAATCGAATGAAAATTATTATAAGGAATAAATATATAATGACAAAACTCACAGCACAATCATTTGTTCTATATTTTAAAAATGTGTCATAATGAATTGTTTAGAGCACGTTAATCTATACATGAAGAGTTTGTCAGTTTAAACACTTATAATTTTAGAACTATTGCTAGCCTGTTTTTAGGTAAGGATATTGGGATATTTAGACTATAGGACTTACCACGGGCGAGTCAACCGCCGGGAACAGATAGTGTTAAAAAAACAAAATTAATGTTTTTCAAATTTCAACTTATCCTGATTACTTAAATTTATATATTTCTGGATTACAAAATATGACTTAAAAATGAGGTTATAAAGAAATTAACAAACAAACGCTCTAAAAATACATCGAGCAGTTTAGTTAAAAATTTGAGAAGACCAAGACATTGAAGTTTAGATTCTCCGTCAAAAACTTTGGTTTAAAATTATTAACTGTAGACTAAAATAAATTTGGTATAGCTGAAGATTAGATCTAGTTTGATAAAAAATACATCATTTTTATTAAGAAGAATGTAAAAAGTATTAATAACAAAACGAAATTGAACACAAAAGTTATGTGTTTCAAAATAAATGAATAACGCCTGCAGGACACGGGCTTTTTAAGACCTAACGCCTGCTTAATGTTAACCGTTTTTGAGGTTGCTTTTAAGTATTCCGTCACCAAGCAGTGTCACCTCTGTCACTCTCTGTTAATCCCTTAGTCGCCTTTTACATTCCGAGAAGTAAGGGAGGGTCTAAACCTTAAGCAGGAAACTCCACTCCTACCTATAATCGCAGTTTATAGAATCTTATATCCCTAAGGAACGTTCTTTAATCAAACTAAATTTAATAAATAAATTATGATTTCTTTGTGTAAAATGACTGTTTCAGTTAATTATTGTTCAATTTCATTGAAATGTGAAAATTAAATAACAATTTCGTAGACTTCAAAGGTCTTCAATTGTTTGTATCTCGCCATTCTAATGTTATTATAAAATTTTCATTTTCAATTTTCCAAAAGATTGTATTATAAATCTGTTATGAGTTTATTCAAAATTGCTTTTAAGTTTATTTTTACCCGCCTTTCTAGGTAGGGTCTTGTTTATCGAGAACTTGGTTATGGGTACCTTGCGAAATCTTTATTTTCTATCATTACATCTATCTTTAACGTAAAAAGTACATACATAAATTATCGATCAACTGAGATCAATAGTGCTTTTGGCAATTTTTTCTGTAACTCTTTTTAAAGGGAAAGCAAACCAATAGGAACACGACCGGATGTGTCAATGGTCAACACTCTCAGATTTTTCAAGCTGCCTAAAGGCATCGGATATAGCCTAAACTGCCATCTAGATAACCGCTAAGACAAAGGCTTATCGTGCCTTCCAAAGCACGGAGGAGCTCAAAATAGGTATGACACTAGTGACGACCCATCCAAGCTAGGTCGCGTTCGCCCTCGCATGACACGCGCTATCATAAACGAACATACTACGCTATCGATGCTTAATTGACCTAATAAGTTTTGACTGCAACATAATACCTCTACTGTAGCACTTCCCAAATTGGGCGATATCGTTTCCTTCAGGAACATTGATAGCTCTCACAGCTTCAGCGCAAAGTGAGCTACTAATCAAATTGTTCTTATCTAAAACGCTTCTTATAGAACGTTTCTGCGAGGCCCGAAATAAAGCAATTTTCTTCCCGGTTTTATTGGAAGAAATAGTCATTTTCCTCTTTAAATGAAGGACATTTTAAGACGACAATTTCAGGTCAGATGTGTGAATGCTTAAGAAGGAGAAGTGTCTAATAATTCTAAGTCTATTGTCTGCAAACCAGTTGCCTGTTTTAACCTGTGTATGACAAAATAAATGATTATGATTATTATGTAAATAAAGATGATTCCGTGCTACGGAGAAACCACGTTAGGCGGTTCCAAAGAACTCTTGCACTAGGATGTGCACGATCGATTGCCTGTAACACCTACACGAAAGGATGATGAGTTTAGGATTTACGAGTATTGTATATAATTGTACCATAATATTCTGTACTGCATTATACTAATATATTGCTCTTATAGAGGATCGAACCCAAAATCTCGCACAGCTAATGACACGGTTTCATCATCGATCGATATCTTTGAATTAAAGATAAATAATTTTCTTCGGTCCCTCACTGCTGAAGATTGTGATCACATATGTGCTTCCAAGTTATGCGAACACCAGTGCTATGGACCGCTCTGTAGATGTTGATAATATTCGTGGTATTAAAGTACCTAGATACATCTAACTACACCACACCCTTATCATTAGGAGAATTATAATATAGTACTTTGAGAAGCATCCTATTACACTGTACATGATGCTCCCGCGGGGCGTGTACCATTATCCTGAAAAAATAAGAGTGATCCATATCTGTATTAATATTTTAATGGGAAAGTAGGCATATAGGTGAACGTCTACACGGCAAGAGGAAATGTGGGAAAGTATTTTTAACCAACTTCCAAAAAAGGAGAGGATCTCAATTCGGCAGATTTTTTTATGCTTGTTACGCACATCTCCGTCATTTATGAACCGATTTTTAAAATTCCTTTTTTGTTCGAATGAATATAGTTTCAATTTGGTCCCATAGAAATTTTATCAAAATCAGCCGTTAGATGTTTTTTTTGAAAAAGTTATTGTTTATCTATTTCTAATTGTTTCATGTCGAACTCACTAATTTACTTAAGTTAGTTAAGTACTCGCAACTCCATAAATAAGCACCCTTAACATTTAATTTTTATTTTGATGAAATTTAATGCAGAAATAAACATCGAAAAGTGATAAATTGACAATATTTTTATTTTTATTTTGTGGTAGAGCAGCCGGCAACAGCAGATTATTTATATTTTATTTTTAGGCACATATACTTTATAACTGTTACTGCCGCTACAACTTTGAGAGAGTTCAGTAAACGGTCATTAAGGTTTTTGTCGATTTGTCCCAAAGTTAATTCGTCACATTTTCAAAACTCCATTGAAAATGTGACGAATATTGAAAGTTTATTCGTCATATCCACAAAAAAATTAAATATTGTATAAGTTTGTTCGTCCCAGATAGGTACGGGTACCATGTCAAAACTCTTTATACCTAATTATTGTTTACTTGCAACTAAGTAGTTCATAGCTTTGCAAATTAATTCAAGTATATTTTAGTTACGGAGCTACAGGCAGTGTATTATATAAACCGTTTTTAAAAATGTAAAATCTAATATAAAACAAAATAAACGGGTAATTTACGCTGTCTAATGTTTCTTATATCATTCTTATAGCAAAAGCCATTTCATTTGGACTTTTCATACAAAATACCTCTTCAAACTTTCACGTTTGAGTTCAAAGCTGAGAGAAACTTTCTCCTCTTTATTCTTACGTATGTCTGTCTTTGACGGAGATATCTCGTGAACAAAATTTAATCCTTTCTGAAGTCCAAAATATTACGCTTAAACTTTGTACTGTCAACGACTTTTGCATTCGTGGACGTAAAGCGTATAAAAATATATATATAATTATTTACATTTAAATTAAATATTATTTTTTATTAAAAAAAATTAAGGCCCTGGAAACTAGTAATTTAAGGCCTCTCTTAAATTTATTAATCGTCTTTAGTTCTACTGTAGAGGTAAAGTCAAAAACGTCATGTCAGTAATCTAGTAAAACTAAGGCTAGTCATAGTCAGAGGGCTAAGTAGAGTAGTAAAAATTTTGAATATATGTACGGTAAATTTTAATGACCAGAAAAACAAAACCCCTACTTTCTGTCGGTATGTCTGTTAATACAAAAAACCACAGGTTACACCTAGCAATATACAGCTAAAACGTAAACTCGAAGCATTCAGAATCATCCATAGTCGATAGCCCTCATTCCGGACGATTGGAGTTATTAATTGCTATGCCTTGCAGCTTCCTTCGACCTTCACCTTTGACCCTGACCGTCCTCTAGTGAAGACGTCATATAACAAATTTAGACAACCCTTCATTAGTGGCGGTTGGTGGGTTAACACACAAAATAATCCACTAATATTTCCCATATTTGGTATTTACTTTGTAATATCTCTCGAAAACAAAAAACATAATATTACAAAGGCGAAAGTTTGTATTTGTGTTTATTACTTCCTCACGCTTAAAATAATGGGCCAATTTTTATGTTATGTCAAATGGAGGTAACTGACACCTTGGATTAACACGTAGGGTACTTTTTATTCCGTAAAGGATGGGATTTCCGTAAGTTTGGTCAAAAAGTCCGATAATTAATGGCTCTTTATAAGTAAATAATCAAAGATAAAATAGATGCCTCGCTGTGCATGATAAACCACGGGGTGCAGCTAGTAGTACATATTTTGTAATTGAAAAAAATAAATTAGAACAAAAATATTTTGAAGTGAAATTTTCATTTCATTTTCCTAAAAAACAAAATAACTGTGAAAGTCGGTCCGACAGAAACAAGAGCCTTATAAGGTTTTCGTTTTGTCATTTTAATGTACGGAACCCTCATAACCGAAGCTATATAATCTATATTGACTGAAATTCGAAGGGTTTATTGCCGTAGTTCTAACCACAGACCTTTCAGCATTCCGATACACCCCCAACCCTCCCATATGAGGTAATCCCAATTATTGTACCAATGAAACGTGTACTGTGGCCCACATCAATAAATATACCCCTTAACCCTTACATTTACAGCTAACATAGTATAGTTTTCCATGTGGCCCAGTGTACTATCGTATGTAAGGGTGTTTCCGAATACTTCGGGGTTGTTGGGAAAGTTAACTTATTTGTTGTACAAGATGAAATTAGGGAGAGGCCTGAGGCTCAATAGTTTGAGGATATGATTATAGGTTATTGACTCTTAGAATGACAACGAAATAATTGTTATAAAATAGAAAAATCGAAATTGGTTTTATCACTGATTTTTCCTCAAAACGTAATAGTCCCTTAGTCCGATTTTGTAGCTAAATTTCGTAGTTTAATCTCAAACGGCAAATGACGAAAATAAAAAGAACCATGAAAAAATATTTTATTTTAAACAATAAATATACCTCTATGCGCTGCTCGATAGCATAGCAAAGTGTAAATGTTCTTAACAATAGTCCGCGTCAAGCGACGTTGAGTACGCCATTAGCCGCCATTAGTGGCATTTCTATCTTGAGTTCTTCCGTGCTTTGGAAGACACGTTAAGCCGTTCGATCAGGGCCAAAGCGTACCCTGGCCTCTGAGGAAACACGCTCAGAAGAAGATAATTTTAAAATATACCTTGATGGAGTGGGAGCTGTATAACAAATAATATTTTGTATTAAGTGTACACTTCTGTAAATAACTGAGCTCAAGAGAGTAGCATAATAATGACGTGATCTTATCGTAAAAAATATGTTTATCTACCAATATTATTTTAGTGAAATCTACCAGCAATGGAATGCTCAAGGAGAGTTGATATCAAATAGTCATTTATAAAAATAATGCAAAATTTTGAAAATGTAAAAATCAGAAGCTAAAATCAGAAGATTCTATGTTCGAATCCTGGCCTGGTCGCCCTAGAAATCTTCATCTTAAATCACTCTATTTATTAAAAAAACCGCATCAAAATCCGTTGTGTAGTTTTAAAGATTTGATCATACATAGGGATATAGAGACATAGAAAGCGACTGTTTTATATTATGTAATGACGATACTTATATTAGATAAACGTCCAAGACCCAGGTCGGTGAGAAAAAAATCATTTTCATCTTGAACTGACCGAAGATCTAACACAGAACCTTCTGAGTAGCTTTGTCAAGGTTGTCCAATTTATATCATTCCATTTGTATTATAATGATAATGATGACCAACGCCGGTGAGACCTCAGCGGTCGGCATCGAAATTAATGAAACCAATCTGATACCGAGAAACAAAAGGATGGCGGCAAAAAAGGTTCATTAAATTAATCCTGGCGAGGGGGGGTCGGTGAGGGGAGGGGGAGGCTTCACCTCGCTGGTCTTCATTTAATCACTTCACAAAGTTCGCTGAAATATGCTATGGCCTTCCATACGGGGCGTCGGAGCGCTTTTTAATTTCTTTTTAATACCATTAATTGAATTATCATTTTAATTAGTGCTCTTTATAAAAGTTCGCTTTATGATAAATACTCTCTAATTTTACGAAGAATTATGAATTAAGAAACTTATTCCTTAAAGGTTGTTTTAGACTACGATTTTAATGCGCTTAGTATAAAATTATGAAGCGCGGTCGCTCTATAGTAGCGATTTCTTATATGGCGCTGAATGAGTTTAATTTTTTAGGCTATTTATGTCTCTGCTGGGCAAAAGCCTCCCCACTCACCTTTCTAGCTATGGCGCTTTCTCGCCAGTTTTTATCGAAAGTCTTAGTTCATCTGACTATCTAGTTAAAGGCCTTCTTCGCTTCCTGTACTCATCAATAGGTAACCAGTCGGCAAATGAGCCCATTAGAGTTAAATTCCTTAGCATAGTTTCTCTCTACCCTAAGGTTGGCTGGAAGAAGTTGCATTAGCAATCCAATGATGTTTTTTATGTAATTGGTGCAATAAAATGTTTATTCATTCATTCATTATAAGGATATAACCAGTGTACTTAGCACACATTTTTTATCCCATCACTAATACTATTAAAGTCTACTATATACAAGGTAGTATTAAAATCGGTTTGGGTAGGGGTTGCGGAAACCATGATTCACTTGCTCATGTGTCCCGCTCCTGCCGCATTCTGTTTCGTAGACAACTTTGGGTTTAACCACTAGGCTAGGCCTTTGATTGACCTTGCTCTGGATGTTTGAGTATGTCCTTAACTTAACACGAAAAAAAGGTAAAAATTTCTGAGTAATGTTAGCAAAGTAAAGCCACATTCACACCGCTGACTGCGACCAAAAGCAAATATTACGGAAACAAAAGAGCGCCGTATTTTCTTGAAAATAAATTTTAAAAGTAAAATGTAGTCACAGCAGTGTCTATTGGTTTTGAAGATTGGACGTTCAAACGGGCGCAACGCCGCGGGTTGAGTACTAATGAGTAAATACAGAGCAGAGGTAAAGCTTCATACAACTGCACTGAGATCGATACATTCTCACAAAAGCGCTACATGATACGATTCCTTCAGACACGCTCGCGAATCTTTTATTGTTGTTACTGACTCATAGGCTACAGTAACCATTTTCTATAAAGTAGGCCGTAAGCCTATTTACTTAGTTAATAGTATTAAAAAAGTGAACCGCGCACTTTGCGGAGTGTAAAACTGAAAGTTACTGGTTCCTTTCATACACGGACAGAATCCTCACACTTATGTGTTTACTGATGTTAGAACAAAGACACATGAAGAAAGTGCTTCCCCTTAATAGTCAGTAAGAAAAGTGCCGATGGACACATTCTTATACAATGCAATTTATTTTATAAAACTAGGTTAATTTAAAAATTCTAATTAGCCTGTAAAAGGGCTAGATTGTAATAAATAATAATATTAATGTATCTCATTTTATTATAAACGTTTATAACAAAAAAAAACTGATGTTAGAGTAAATGTATTAAGCTTTCTCTCTGTTCAGTTTACCTACTCATAAGATGGAGCACTATATATTTATTCTGTGGAACGAGGACGGGGACTCACATAGAACCGTCGAGGCGAAAACGTACGTGAGTACACACCTTTGTTAAACATACGAATGGGACATTAAAACTGAAAATAGCTTTACAAAATTTCTTCGGAGTTCGTTCCGCTAAATGTATTCGTCTTGGCGTTTCGCAAACGTGCAATCATATCAATGTAGATTTATTAAATAAGGTTTTGATTTTACATTTTGGTGATTGCTGGTAGGACATCCGAAGTCAATTGACCTTGCATAGGTACACTATGATCAAGTAAGAACTTTGAAAATGTATTAGAAATTAAAAAGGAATTTATTTCACTAATTCATCTGGCTTGAAAAACAAAGCTAACTGAAGCATTTGATTCTGTTTAAAATTAGGCATTTTCGAACAAAATAATTTCCAAAATTGGTTAAAAACTGACGAAGTTATGCGTAAAGGTTGTAGGTGTGTTTTTCTCTGTCGCTAGTCGCTAGCGACTAATTTTATTAAGATAAATCATATTTACATATCCAATATGTTTGTCAGCATACAAAAAAAGTAGATATTAGTAGTAAATATTAATAATAGTATTAAAATGTCTAGACTACACGACAGACGGCAGAATCATGACCTCCGTGTCAACAAGAATCCGCTCATACTGTTATAGCAGTCTAACTCAATCAATCGATCAAACCAATCGTGGAATTAGGTTGTTTTCAATGATAAATTGTGCGTTCTAGACATTTTTTTTTTAACTGTTGACAAACAGACACACGGCACACCTGATGGCATGCGGTTACCGCAGACTGTCCATCCCAATCGATTATTTAAATATAACCTTTTCAATCCCTTTCTGGTGGAAAAATGGATAAAAAGTCCTTCTCCATACTTAACAAACTCACTTTCGCATTTAGAATATTAGTTGGATGAATCTTCTTTTCCTTTATCTTATACCACTTTCTTATGTGGGGTGGGAAAAGTAAGTTTTTTGCACTTAAATTTCACACAATCCATCCATCTCTTTGGTCGTCCTCTACTTATAGCTTCCGTAATCTTGAACCATGCAATTAATGAAAAGATACACTCAAAACAAAAGCATAGAATGGCAGAAAATTATGTGACTGAATGTAATAAAGTTACCCTGAAAATAAAATTTTCTATGCATGAGAGCTGCCATTCAGCCGAGATGGCGCTGCTGTCGCAAAACCGAAATGTCATGTCGAATATTCTAGAAGCTTTCGCGGTTTATTGTGTCACTTTAGTAGGCCAATGAATAAGAAATTATAGTTTGAAGTCAAGTTTCACGTTCGGGTATTTATTTTTCTTGTTCTACATTTTAATAGGAAATCATTGTTCGTACTTTTTTAAATCTATATGAGAAGTCAAGTTTTTGGTACGCGGGTAAATATTATTTCCTGTTCTAAATTTTTAAACACAAATCATTGTGTTTAAAAATTTTGAACTAGAATTTTTTTTATCAACATTAGTTAAGGTCCATTACAAGAAGTACACAATTCTCTTACATACAGTATTTAAAGGGATAATCCGGATTATGCACGGGACAACAAAGGACACTTTTATCTCTTACCGGGTGTAAAGTACGACAAAATTAATGATGATGAAGATGAATAGGATATAGGCTCCTTTTAGTCGCGATAACCGACATCCACGCGGGCGAAGCCATGGGCGGAAACTAATTGGTAATATTTTCGCGTTACTTTTACCGAATACGAGAGTCCATCCCGGCTTCGCCCGTGGTACACACTATGTCACTCGGAGATAATGTGAATGGCTTTTCAACGGTGTAAGAATTTCCAAATCAGTCCAGTACTTTCGAAGCCTATTCGATACAAAACAAACAATCAAATCTTTCCTCTTTATAATATTAGTAAAAATAAAATTTGGCAAATTTTTAACGTCGATAAAATACGATATGTATGCTATAGTTATTATAAAAAGAAATGAGTCAACATGTCTACATATTATTGATTGAATTCAAGCCAAACTTCATTCTTACATTATATGTAAGAATGAAGTTTGGCCTAGTTTGAGTCTCTAGGAGAACAAGTTGTTACATAAATTATTATGTTTGATCTACTGTGAATGATCGTATAACTTGTTAAGTTAAAAAACAATTTGTGTTTTTGAAAAAGTCTTTGCTTACGCTTGTGTATGTATAAGTATATGCGCCGTGTCATAAACCATCGTCGTAAAAGAGATACTTGTTATTTGCCCAAAGCGAACATAAAAGAATGTATCAACGATAGTTCAGAGGTTAAGTACTTATGAGCTTCCAGATTGCTTTTATTGACACTTACAAATTTGATATTGCTCTTGAACTTTCTCTGAATATTTTATGAGATACAACGATAAAGATTTTTAACTCGTTCAAAGGAGGTGTGCGATAAAAGATAGCGAAGGAATTTGACACCGTCTCGTCTCTGGATATATCAAAGGTGAAGTTTTTTCTCTTCAAGAATTTAGTTCGTCTGCACTGAAGAGGTTTGATGACTGCCAAGTGACGTCCAGGATTAATTCCTTTCAAAGATGATTCAAGCCTGTAATAATCTTACCATCTGACTAGATTTAATAAGACCGTAAATGAATGGGGAAATCATGACATAGGCGATGCGGCTAGCAACCCATCACTATTGATTTCCTGTTTCAACTACCATTATGCTAAACGTGGTCTTATGGCTCTAGGCTCTGTCTACCTCGTATGGGATAAAGACGTAGTTATATGTATGTATGTAAATGATACTGTTAATGGCATTATAAATTGGTTGACAAATAACAATTTAAAAGTTAATATCGCTAAAACATTTTTTTTTCAATTCCAACCAATTACGTTTCCTATCGTGTTTGATCCCACAGTCAGACGGGATTCACTATCAACAAGTCTACGTCATGGGGTGTTCAAGAAGTGTGAAAAATTTCTTCATAGTCGGCATCACTAGGCTCCACTAGTATTACAGGAGTCCATAGGTTACCTAATATTCATTCAGTCGAAAGGGTAACTATTACTGCCCTTTAGTGTTTGTTTATCTCCAGTAATATAAACTAGCTTTTGCCCGCGGAAATGAATTTCCCTCGGGAGTAGTGCTTTTTCCCGGGATGAAAGGTACTCTATGTCCTTTTCAATACTTCTAACCATGGGTATACGAAATTTCAGGAAGATTGGTTCAGTAGATAGAACGTGAAAGCGTAACAAACAAACAAATAAATCTCACTTTCGCATTTATAATATTAGTTGGGATTATATAATAATTATTATAATAATTCTTTATTAATTAATATTTTTTAATTTAATTATTAGGTGACAACGTCACATTGCATTTAACATTCATAACAAACTGAGAAATCCTCTGTAGACTAAGTTCAGTTTGTCAGTTGACACAATTGGCCGAAAATCTATAAGAGACAATAAATGCGCATGAACTTTAAGGCTCGTATAAGATATCAAACCTTCTACATTCGAAGATTTCCTCCGACGAATAACACAGCGCTGTGTTCTTCTAATCTTAATAGGCGTATCGGGAACTTTGCTCAAGTCGACTGATAAGCCGACGGCGACATGATTGTATGAGTGTTTCCGCCGCCATTATCCGATTAACGCAGTAACCGATCTCATGACCTGTAAACAATGCCGTCTCTGGTCATTCATTCATATTTTTAGGTCATTTATTTATATTTTGTACACCCTGCAAGAGGTTAAGCGGAGCGTTGCTCGTTCGAAAGCAAAATGGTTTACGTACGGTACGGCATAGGACCGAAATGAATGGCATAAATTGAGAGAGGCCTATACCCAGTAGTAGGATGTAAAAGGCTGCCAATGATGATGAT
Organism: Apomyelois bistriatella; assembly: GCA_947044815.1. Taxonomy (NCBI): domain Eukaryota; kingdom Metazoa; phylum Arthropoda; class Insecta; order Lepidoptera; family Pyralidae; genus Apomyelois; species Apomyelois bistriatella. Next base: position 13,210,303 of record OX345700.1, read on the forward strand.
GACACCCTGCTCCTCTCTCTCTCGCCTTAGCGCCTTTCCGGTTGTTTCCTCAGCTGATTGCATCAGAGCTCAGGGTCCGCTTTCCTGCTTTTTTTCCTCCACTTCGCCGGTCTTCGTCGTGGAGCCATCACTTTCTAGGCTTTCACCATAGATTAAGAAAATGGTCTGGCCGCGCACACTTATGTCAGTTTTCTTAAACCACCACTAAGGGTTTAACGTGTCGACAGAAGCGTGGAATCATCTCTCTTAAAATTGTTTTTAATTTCCATCCCTTTTTTCTCTTCTTAAAGTACTGAATACCGGAAATTACCTGAAGGCCTTCATCTCCTTCCGAATAGCGGAGAATTTCCCCAACGAATTCCGTTCTTTTTTTAACTGACCCCGGACTCCGAATACAGACATCCAAGCAGTCAAATAGCGTCGCTGTGGTATTGCTTTTATGTATTGCTTTTACAACTCTTTTTTTGGTCCTCAATTTTCTTTTCTCTAATGCTGTACCCTAAACTTCTCATTCCGCACTTCATAACTCACATTTTCCATCTATTTTTCGAAAAAAAATCTTACCAAAAAAGAAAACTGTATCTTGTAACTAACATTTATTTCGGCAACACTGCAACACTAGTAAATCCGGTGATCCTTCTCACAGTACTCATTACATCCACTACCAAGGATTAACAGCTTTCAGGGATTGCCAAGTTAGGATTTGACCTTTTCTCGGTTCACACAGCAATGAAACTAAGTAGTCCCAATCAAAGAATAGATATTAGAAAAGTTGCTCTAGACTCTACCTACGAATTCTGGCATAATTGATATATTCCCGTATACTAACTATACTAATCATGGTCTAAAATGATATAATTTAAAGGGAAAAATAATACGTGGTTGAAACATGGACTTAACGATACGAGGTGCATTAGGTATTAGTATTTTTTTGACGTCTAATCTAATGTTTTAAAATTCGATGTGATTTTTTGCGATGTATCTTATATTTAAGCAACACATCGTTCGCCTTGTTCAGGTGTGTATGGTTAAGATACAGGGCAACCGGGGCACTACAGAACCATCGACTAACAAAACATTATTGCAGCTGCAGTTAACCAGACATAAAATACGGCTTGGGGGGAAGATCTTTCTTATTATGACGGTCGAGACTTTTCCGATTTAAATGCGAAACCAACTAATGAGTTGGTTTGTCTGTTATGCTTCACGCCTGAACCAATTTTCTGAAAAGTACTGAGAAGGACATGGGGTACCTTTTATTTCGAGAAAAAAATCTGTTCCCGAAGTAAATTCAAGAGGGTGAAGCCGCGGGCGATCACCAGCTGTGCATTTCTGTACTTGGGTATACATATTCTGTGCCCCAACTTTATTCCGGCGTAATTGGAGTATTAACAATGTTTGTTCACGTCAGAGTTTCAAATGCGGTTCGGTTTATGTGACCACGAATGTGCCAGACTGTTTAAAATTATTGAACGCGTGTTTTAGAAGGGTTTACGTTAAATTGTAGTGTTAACGACATGGTAAATATTTTATACTTGTAGAGCTAGATTAAAATTCATCATTATTTTAGCACTTTACCGTTCCATCTTAATAAGGAAAAGGATTAGCATAGATGCGATGTATTATTGTTTTACCTACTCGTAGATGAGAATGAAAATACAAAAATGTCAAAGTTGTAAACCGTTGTGTATAGCAATTCAAATTGATTATTCTCAATATAGGACATTCTTATCACTTTTTGACGTCATATCATAATCAATACATATAATAAGACACTAAAATGCGAGTGTCTGTACATTTAATATATTTCAAAAAAAACTGATTGAGTGCGATTAAAAAAGAGTAACAGAAACCAAAAAGACAGTTTTTGGAATTTTTGTCTGTCTGTATGTATGTATGTATGTATGTATGTCTGTCTGGTACGTTATAACTTCGAAAATACTCAACGGATTTAAACGCGGTTTTTACAGTTGGATTACATATAATTAGGAGCGTTGTCAAAACTTTGTTTCGTCAAAATCGGTTAAGGGAAAAAAAAGTTATGGTCGATTGAAAATTTACTTCAAACACTGCTTTAAAACTTATAGACAAAACCCATTTGAAATTTCGGCAGTGATAAGCAAAGCATGTTGGCCTATCGGTAGAGGTAGCGGATCATATTTTTAAGTAGAGGGTTCGAATCCTGCTAGACATCACTTCTTTTGTTTTTACCCTTTTTTTGTTTTGTATTAATTTTTTAGAAGTCTATTTTTTTTAAATATTTTAGTAAAGAAATGTTTCTAGAAAGTAGCTGGAATTTTCTGTTTTCGTTTTTTATTTGTTTTCTAGAATTATTTTGTTACTTAGAGAAAGCTCTTAGCGTTAATTCCATTAATATAAAAGCATTTTGTACTTATCTATCTATACATATAATAAGACAGTAAAAATCGAGTGTCTGTACATTAAATATTTTTCTAAAAAACCTCTACGGGGCAATTAAAGAAGAGTAATAAAAACAAAAAAAAAAACAATATTTGCACTTTTTGTCTGTCTGTCTTTCTGTCTGTGTGGTGCGTTATAATTTCAAAACTACTCAACAGATTTGAACGCTGTTTTCAATGGTGAATTACATATAATTAGGAGCGTTGTAAAATCTTTGTTTCATCAAAATCGGTTAAGGGAAATAGAAGTTATGGCCATTTAAAGTTTACTACAAGCACTGCTTCAAAAATTTTAAACAGTTGAATGCGATTTACATAAACGTATTTAATTTAGATAAAGCTAGAATTTCTACTTATATCAATAAAGACAAAAACACACTGCAGTCTCTATTAAATTTTAATAAAATAACACATTGAATGTTTGTGGGCGTATGATTTAGTTACATAAAATATCAATAGATGGCGCTGACTTTATTTTAATAGCAGATTGAAATTTTTCCTTACGGCAGCAATTCATTCTAATTATTAAAAAAAAATTTGGCTGTTGATTTAGTACTATTGGTTGGTTTTTTTATCGGTCGTTTGTTGTGTTGTATTGTAAGCTATTTGAATTGATTGGTTGGTTTGGTTTGGCTTTGGTTTAAAAAATAATCAAATCAGTGTTTGACGGAATAATACGGTCGTGTCGTAAGGACAAATTTATCTGACTTATCACTATTTATTGAGCTTTTCTCCAATTTTCACGCCCACTAAAACTTTGGGAGTGAATTTTAGGTCCTAATGACTCTGTAATAGGCTGCGTCTACTCTTTTAGAGACAAAGATTGATAGTATGAATGTTAAGGGCTCCTTCTTCTGAAGGTCCGTTGTCCGTAAGCCGCGTAGTCGCGGCGCTCACTCATTTTGTAGGCATTAAGACATCATATTTGGGAAAATAACACTACAAAATCTACTTCAGCTATTTTCACTATATAAATACTTTATCTAAAGGTTGGTATAAAAAGCAGGACAATAAGTTTATTATTTTAGGCATAGTATTGAAAATAAACTTCCAAAGGAGGCAACTTAGATTTTTCTATCGAGCGAATTTTGTCTGATATTGGTACTGTTACTGTAAGCGAATTTCACTCTGCTATATCCTCAACTAAAAACATATATTTTTTTCAGAATTTTACGACTGTTTAATACTGATTCCTATTGATTTTAAAAACGGTATTTGAGAAAGAAGTGGCCCTAATATTTAATGATATTGTAGCAATGTAATGGCTTTATAAAATTGGCACGGAAAAGGATACAATAGAATTAACTATAGGTCTGGATAGTTGTAGTTTCCACAGGTTACGCGAAAAGCGACCTACACGCGGGCGGAGCCGCGGGCAACAGCTAGTAAATAAATAAAATAAGATTTAAAATATTATTTGTGATTAGTTGTCTATCTGACGTCAATAGACGAATCCCTCGACAGCTTTTTGAGGATAAGTAAGTAAATTAATAATTCCCGAAATAGCTACTGAGTTCCGAATTTACTTATTTTTGTAATAATCTATTTAGAAGATGAAACAGTTCTAAATTTAGTATCCAACATCAAATATGAACTCCGATAATACTGTTATAATTAATAGCTATATAATTATCCCAAAGTAACTCAATGACCCTCTAACTATAGCAATTTATAGTTAAAACGATATTGTTGAAGAAGATAAATTGGGACTGCTGGAAGAGATTTTTTTAGAAATAAGCAGCATCCCTGTACTAATTAATGTTCTATATTTTATGTTTTTTCTTTTGTATATTTTTCTGTGAACATAAATTTGAAAATAAATAAATAAATAATAGAAACTATAATCCTGTGTGAATCTGAGCCTTATTAAATGAAGCGTATTTCTCAACGATAAAATGAAAAAAAAAATCAGCACCCTCTAGCACACCCTCACAGTCAAAGCGCTGTTTGATCACGGATCACCGCACGCGTTGTCTTATCTGCTCAATGGGATATTTGCAAGAATATTACCTTCGCTCCCTCTTCTAAAGAGTTATTTAAAGAACAGTCTACACTCCAAGTTTTATCGCCCAGGCGGAGGGAACTCGTAAATATAATTTATTTGTCTTGCTCATAAGCGATAAGACTTGGGTCCTTATTATTTTCCAATACAATTTTTAAATTGATTGAAAATTAAATGTCTTTGAAGTGAGTACGATAATCTTCGAAAATTTACTTAGATTCTCTCATCGCACATGATCAGATATGAATATTCCAAAATGCTATTATTAATTTGTAGTGCTGACGTAAACAAGAATGATTTAATAAATTTGATTATTCGAGCGTACAAAATTCTAATACAGAAAACATTTTTTGAAAATTAAAATCCACTGAAGCAGAATATAAAATTTCAGTAGTTACGTCAGTCTCACAAAATTTAAAACCTAGACACGGCGACTAATTTAACGCATGATTTGTCAAAGAAACACTAACAAAAGCAAGTACAGGTATGCTAACAATAGCCAATAGCCTTGTCTCTACCTTTACCTATTCTGTACTTGTACTTATAACAACGTTTTCTTTGTTTGTCTCGCGTAAGAGTATTAACTGTTAATTATTTAGCGAAATAAGCGGCGATTACCGCGTGACAATATTTTGTAGCCCGTTGTCGCTTGGCGCGTCGCGAACCATCATATCTTTTGTCGTGTGACACAATGGATCATTGTACGACGGGCGACGAGTTCATTCCGCCCTTGTTTGTTTGAATATTATAAATATTTAAGACAGTAATGACCTATTTTACACGTAGTGAAGTGAGAAACTTGTGCCGACGACATGTGACGTGAACTAAATATCAAACGTGTTTAGCTGTCGTTCTTTTTATTGTATAAGTTTTTATTATTTATGTACATACTTGATACACTTGGAATACCATTTTGAAAATAAATCGTAGGAAATCGTAGATTTCTTTTTAATATAGATAGAGAGTGTGGTAATGGTGACCAATAATACTGGTGTCAGATTTTGCTGACTGAACGCACCTGACTTAGCTCGTCTATGAAAAATTACTCGCATAAGAATCATCAACTAATAATATTCTGGTTGAGTAGTCCTTGGGGGAGGCCTTTATCCAGCAGTGGACAGCCTGCCGCTGAAATGACGGTGGAGTAGAGACCGTGTGTCCATTAACCCATAAGTCCATAAGAAAGACCACAAATGCGCAAGTCTGACAACATAAAAAGAACAGCTGGAGCGAATTAGATGGAGACTGTCCGAGAGCCACATAATCTGAAGGAGTAAGGCCTCCTGTTGAAACACACGTGTTGAAAAAGGCTGAAGAGAGAAAATAATATTCATGCATTTAAAAGTTCTGACTCGACTGGTAACAAAAAGATACAGAAAAACGGAAAAATCACAATATATTTATTCTATCCTACTAATATTATAAACATGAAAGTTTGTATGGATGTTTGTTACTCTTTCACAGAAGAACGGCTGAAGCGATTTAACTGAAATTTGGAATGGAGATTGTTTAGACCCTGGAACAACACATAGGTCAAATTTTATTCCTGAATTTCTACGGGAGCGGATCCCCAGGCAACAGCTAGTAAAAAATACATGAACACATTGTTATGAAAAATGTAGCAAGTTTCTGCAAAGCCATTTCTAAAGAAAGATTTCTTCAGATCTTGTTTTAAACGTCCCGATTTAATTGGCTCCCGAGCCTGTTAGAACGCGCAGACCAAATTGGATTTGCTTCTTATTATTTTACAATATCGACAAAGGAATTAATCGCAGGTTCTGTAAACCAGTGTTTTACATTGGTATTTTCGACTCTTCGTTATTGAACTAGTCTTTACCCGTGATTTAGGGATATATTTTTAATTCCTTTTAGTCGGTTTTTCCTTATTGTAGATAAGATTATTGCCTTATATATCTAGATAGATTTATCGTAGATATATACCAGGACGCAGGGCATCTTTCCCATTCAGTATATTATGAGCGAATGACTGAGAGGATAACTAATCAGGAGTTTACTCAATTGCAATTTCAATTTATTTATTGCATTATATTAACTATAGGTATACATATACAAAAGTCACTGTCTTTTTAAGTAGATACAATTGAACCCTGTCGGGTGTAGCAGATTAGGAAGTGGAACTCGACTATACTTGATAAATAAAGCTGAAATACAGTTCATAAGTTTGGCATTGCTAAACATCCTCTTCCATTACGCACAAGTTTTTTAAATTTTACAATATATTAGACGTCATAACAATAATTTACCTTATGAAATAATAAAAGATTTTTTTATTATTCTTATTTTTTTATAGAGTCGCACGTGCGGACTTTTGCGTGTCTGTAAACCCATCCGCACGTCTGGACTTTATGTCGCACGTGACGTCACCCTTGTGATATTCGGTCCTTACTTTATTATAGTATAGAGAACTAGCTTTTGCCCGCGGCTTCGCCCGCTATATTTCTCCAGGAAGTGGCCAACTACCTTTTTTCAGTCTTTGGAAGAGATATTGAATAAGATTGCATAAGCGATAAGTCCGCCTTTGTACCTAATCTAGTTTTAATAAAATATGTATACATTTGTTTGGTGCAGTAAAAGTTTTTCTATTCTATTCTTCCAAAAACAAAATATAAAAAAAGTCGTAAAAATTGTCGAAGCTTTTCCGCAGGAGTTCAAAACGTTGACGTACTTAAGGCAGGCGGCAGATTATTTAAATAAAGCGAATTGATGTCTTTAAGCTGATTTTTTTGCTTTCACCTGGAGAGAATGAAGGAGGATCGAGTAGTAAGGGTGCAGTAGGTGTCTTGCAGCTAAGCTAATGACGATGACCCTTACACACTCATAGCAAATCGTTATTTCGTAGCAAATTTATAATTTTACTAGCTGTCCCGGCGAACTCCGTACCGCCTGAACCTGCACTTTACTCACCGTTTAAACCTTCCCTGAACTTCCACAAATATTTCACGACCAAAATTAGCCAAATCGGTCCAGCCATTCTCAAGTTTTAGCGAGACTAACGAACAGCAATTGATTTTTATATATAGATATCTTATTTGCGATTTCTCTCTCAAAATAACCTTTCAAAGTATTATTTCCCATCGCCAGTGAAGCGTGTTTTAAAATTCGGTGCAACCGAACCGTTTTAAGCCAAAAAATATGTTATGATAATTTTCGAACGCGTTTTCAGCATTTCAAACAGTGGGGTCTGACCTGGAATCTATTTGTGACGTCATGAAGCTGACATTAAGTGTGATTCGGGGTAAAGAGACTTTACAAATGACATATGCTACCATGAAAGAAATCACGACGCAAACACAATGACGCAGTAGCTAAATAGCCTTGTATTTAATACTTACCAATTTAAAGTCCATTCTTTTTAGAGGGAAAAAGGAAGTCTCGAAGGTTGCATTACCATGAAGAACTTAAGTCATAAAATTAGGCATTCCAGATTGTCCTTGAAAATGTTGCTGTTGGTGAAATCCGATACGAATCAAACGAAGAAAGTAGAAGTAGTTTGGACTTTTGTTATTCCCTCAGTTACCTCTTACCACCTACATTTTATGCAAATAAATGATATTGATTGATTGATTGATTGAACATATATTCTAAAACCGGAGCACATTCGGCTAGAAAGGCAGGCTTGAATCATCTGATATGAAAGGTTCCATTCTTGTGAAGGCACGTTCAACAAATATCCCAGTACGCCCGTCAAACAAACGTCGTGTGTGCAACAACACTAGGGCATACTGGATCGATTGACCGTACAACCTACTCGATAATCAAGTGGCTGAACTAATCAAACCCTTTCATCACAACCCTCGTTACTAGTCCGTAATTACTCCATGCCTTGATATCCCCGACGCCATATTGTCATCGTCGGGAGCTCTCTTGATGGCACTAGTTTATCTTGCTCGCCATCTTGTCCTTTGTTCAAAGACACTCTAGAAGGTAGCCCAGACAATATACTTCTTACTTACTAGTTATAAGATAAATATACTCTTTATTGTACTAGGACAATTAACATGCAAACAAGGCGGACCAATCGCAAATGCAATTTCTTTTAATAAATTGGTGTATTTATTGAACAGAAGTGTAAAAAACAAAGACAAGTGAACAACCGAAAAGTGCCGATGGACACTTTCTTATATTAGCTCATTTTATAAAACTTACTTTAAATTACATATTAGCCTACAATTAGTATATTTAAAACATAATAATAGTATTTTTAATCCATATTAATATATTAATTATGTGACCGAGACGCGTGGAAGACCAGAGAGAAGCCTTTGCCCAGCAGTGTGACAATTAAGGCTATTAAAAAATATATTATTATTTAATATTATTTTGTTATCATTATATGTTACGTGCATATCATAGTGATGGTATTTGATGTTTGGATAACCCACATAATCGAAGACAACACGTCAATTTCCACACAAAATAAACCATAAAATTGAGATCATTATAAGTATTGACGTGCCATGCGTGTTTTAATAACTTTAACCATTATGTATCGACTAATACGTGTCATTAGGGAATAAATTATATATTGTTTTAGTGATTAGTGATTTGACTGAAAAAGCCCCATTTTTGGGATATATCATTCAATCACATTTTTCAAGGCTTTCCTATCGAGATGCAATCGAGAAAATGCTACCTATCATGATCTCAACTCAACCCAATTATTCGAGTATCCATTGAGACAATAAGTCTTAGTGTTCCCCCTATATGACTTACTATAACAACAAAAAAGACAGCATAATTTTAAGGCCTTTTCCATGCCTCAGTCTTATATGTTGATGGAATCTACTGCCAGTCTGTCGGTAGAAGAAGTACAAGGATAATGTGAATCCCTTAATAGCCTTTTATAACATGAAGGCTTACAGCCCACCTCACTAGTGGTTACTGTATTGTAAGTAATACAGGAGTATATAGATAAGCAATCAGTCAAGAAATTCAAAGTGGACACTATATAGAAATATTGGGAGTTGTCAACCCAAAATGAATTGAGAGAAGAAAATACAGAATTTAGAAATTTTTTGTGTGTTTGGGAGAAATTATTTCCTATTTACAGACAGGTTCAACAAAATTATGATACACACAAAAAAGTCACAATAGCAAAACGTTAACGAGGTACAAAAACATAATGTATGGGATTGACATAAGATTGACCACGTAATTTACGGCGGCTTATGTCAATCCCATGTATTTTGTTCTTATCGTCATTCGTTAGCGTTTTGAAATTGCTGCTTGGCTACGTGCTGATGTGAAACTCCACACAATCAGCACTGTTTGCATGAGCCGTGCCGTCTCACCTCACCAATTTGCATTTAAAACTAACCTATATTTAGACGACGTTCAATCCACGCTTGCAAATCCAAAACGGGCGAGTTATTACTGGCAAATATCGGTAATATTTCAACACTAGCTTTCTCCCGCGCCTTCACCCGCATTAATTTCCCTCGGGAACAGTGCTTTTTCCCGAGATGAAAGGTACTCTATGTCCTTCTCAATACTACTAGCTATGTGTATGCGAAATTTCAGGAAGATTGGTTCAGTAGATATGGGTAAAGAGGTAACGAACAAACAAACAAATATTCAAACTCACTTTCGCATTTATAAAATACTAGCTGTTCCCCGCGGCTTCGCCCCGCGTAGGACTCGGTTATATCGCGCCCAAAAGTAGCCTATGTTTGTCCTCAGGTCGTTAACTACATCCCTACCAAATTTCATCACAATCGATCCAGCAGTTTAGCCGTGAAGAGTGACAGACAGACAGACAGACAGACAGACAGACTTTCGCATTTATAATATTAGTATGGATAGTATGGATTTCAACATTAAGCAGACTTGGGATGTTATGGAGCTCCGTAACGTAAGTAACTATCCGTAAACGTTACTGAAGCCTCTGAAAGTATTTCTCATTTTTTCAGATTTAGACTTATTCTATTATAACTGAGTCTATTATAATTTGGAAAAATAATAGTCGTTTTTATGATGAAGGTGACTCGCTTGACGGTGAATGTTAGCATGTTTGTTTGTTTGTTTTTAATGACTTTATTATACAAAAAAAAGTAGGTAAATACAAAAGTACAAAGGCGGACTTATCCCAGAAAGGAATCTCTTACAGCCAACCAGCGAGTGACATAGAGGATGCTTATAAGGTAGTAGTTCTTCCTCGGCTTTACGTTTGCCTGAACTGATGAAGTTAATATTCACGTAACGATAAAAAAAAATACACAGAGGTGTAAAGTTGTCACAATGATCGGTATTAAGGCATTGAAAAGTAACTTACTAACTCTACTGGCTCAGCGATTCATGGCTTTTAACCTCCAATGCGCTAGAGTGTTCTGTGCCTTCGTCGGATCAGCCTGTATCTTATTAAGTACGTGAGCAATATTAAGGGCAGCCTGCGTGATATTTTCAAAATAATACAAATATTCAAAGAAATAAACCCCTCCTAAGTTCTTCTCTACAAAATCAGGTGTCATTCATCACATTATCTCATATTCATCAGTCACAAACTGTAACATCTACCTTTGTACAGATGAAATTTCTCACGACGAAACAATGGAATTTTGAGTAATTATGATATTGTAACGTTGGAAGCCTGTAACAATAACAAATGCCTCCATTATACGTGTTTTAAACATTAGAGGTTTGGGCGGAAGTAATTTTTAAATACGGAAGAATATTAAATAACTACCTATTTTATAATTGAAAGGACTATTGACTTTGCCATGTACTCTTTCGCCTTTGTAAACACTTATTTAGCTGTATTCTTTGTATTGTTTTTCTTGGTTAATTGGTACAATAAATCTATTCTATAAGCAATCAATTGAAACATACGAATACAACATTATTTTTTATTTAAACCGTACTAAAACATATGGTCTCCCCTACCTGCCATTACGAATTCCCTGGAGTCTGACCTAGAAACTAAACCATTATATATTAACGGGAGTCAGGACACAAAGGACGACATTTTGTGATTAAATTATTTTATCCTTAAAAATATGCCTACAATAAACTTCGCAAAATGAGAGATGATCCTCGCATCCTCGACTACCACCAAAATAGCTAAAGCATAGAACTATTATTCTTTATTTAATAAGACAGAATGAATTTGATTTTTCCAAAGATGTTTGATGGTAGCTTTAGACTCAAAAATGGTTTTTATCCATTCTAGTACTGCGTAATAAAATATACAGACGAAATTTCCACTGATTTCCAAATCGGTTGATTATAACTTTTTCATAAAATCGATATTTTTATTAATTTTAAAATATTATTTTTAATGATTTGATGCAAGCAATTAAGAACCTACTGGGAATCAAGATAAATAAGGTGTTAAAACGAACACAGAAGTCGCGGCGCATAATGTCACACTTCCACTTGTTCACCGATTCTAGATTGTCAGACTAAAATTTATTGAAATAAAATATATATATATATATGTTATATGTATTATACACTACTCGCTTGTGTATACGACTGTCGCGCCTGCGCACGTCTCATTTAACGGTTTTATTCCACGGACTTTTTCTTACGGTTTTACTATCACACTTTTTTCAGTTCGTTCGCGCAGCATAATCCCTATCTCCTCCAAGCCTGCCGTAAGGAACTTTGTTCCAAAACATACCGATTTTTATTTTGGAAGTATAATCAAGCAATGTTAGTTGGGTTTAAAGCATTAGCGTAAAATAAAATAGAAAAACTGTTTGTTGCGGCTATCACAAACAAAAACGTTGTGTTTTTTAATATTAAACGGTTTTATTTAGCTCACCCCGTTTGTTTTATTTATTCTTTAATTTAGTAATTCAAATTTCACCCTCTTCCTGTCAACCGATTAATCTGAAATTTTGTATACACTTTGGATTTTGGTGACAATACAATTATGTTTATTCATTATTATTATAAATTCAAGATGCCCCCGCTACAAAATGGCGGATAATTTATGTTTTATTAATCCCATAAATATGGGTATCAAATGAAAGGGCTCAACAAGCAGAATACAATATACTATGAAAAATTGAAATCCAAGATGGCGGCCGCTACAAAATGGTGGATAACGTAGGTTTTATCAATCCCATCAATATGTGTATCAAATGAAAGTGCTCAACCAGTAGAATACAATGTACTATATAAAATTAAAATCCAAGATGGCGGCCTCTACAAAATGGCGGATCTTAGGTTTTATCAATTCCATCAACATGGGTATCAAATGAATGGTCTCAACAAGTAAAACACAATTTAGTATGCAAAATTGAAATCTAAGATGGCCGCCGCTACCAAATGGCTGATAACATTTTTTTATCAATCCCACCAATATGGGTATCAAATAAAAGGGCTTGACAAGAAGAATACAGTGCACTATACAACCTCAATATTTAAGTTGGGCGCAGCCACTAAATGGCGTATAATAATAAGATTTAAATTTAAAAATTGAATCTGTGATTTAGGTATCTGATTAATCCAGCCTGAATCCACCACCCAAATCAAGATTTAAGGTTAAAACGCGCCGAGAACTGTATGGCATTAGGGTGGATATAAATGAATTAAACATAATGCGAAATAAAAACTAAAAACTAGAAAATAAAAATAGGTAAAAAAAACTTTTTAAGTTAAACGGTTTTATGTTAAACATACATTGCAATTAAGATAAATGTACTAAAAACCAAAAAATAATAAAATAGATACAGTCGTGGGAATTATAAACAAATGCATAGACGACAAAAATAAAACCGTGGGGCACGTCAATTGTCTACAAATTATCGACTTAATGTGCGAAAGAAGAATCGTTTAATTCGTCGTTAGGCAGTTGGCTCGCAGACGGTGAGGAAATTACTTACTATTTTCTTGCTCATGGAAATTCCAATAGTTATACACTCCATGTAAATAAAAGAGATGTTTCAACTAGTTTATCGTTGCACATTCACACTGCTGGCTGGCGAGGAATCGTTTCACTGCTCGTAGTTTGTCTTTAATCGACAAAACATATGATAAAAGTACTACTCGCTCACCACTATGAAACCCTAAAACTCGCTTATAATCGAGCTTGCTAGCTTGTTTCCACATTCTAGCCCTACTTATCACACGTCCATCGTTGTCGGTTAAACAACTGCCTAATTATAGTGTAACATTACAAAACAAACATCTTAATCAACGATTGTAGACAATTGACGTGCCCCACGGTTTTATTTTAGGCTAGTCTATGCATATGTTTATAATTCCCACGACTGTATCTATTTTATTATTTTTTGGTTTTTAGTACATTTATCTTACTTGCAATGTATGTTTAACATAAAACCGTTTAACTTAAAAAGTTTTTTTTACCTATTTTTATTTTTTAAAAACTAGGTTATGTACAAAGGCGGACTTTCTAAACACCTTTCTAAGAACACCTCATCTGTACATTTTTCTGTATTTGTCGGTGTGTACGACAGCCGTATATTGCGGCACGATCCCAATAAACGTTCCCATCAAACAAGCCTCATATTTCATCCGACGGCCTGTTGGGCAATAATGAAAATTTAACGCGGCTTTTGCTCCATTTCGACAGTCGTGAACCCTTCATGTCGCTAAATAAACGTGTGTTGTTGGTGAAATAAATGAGGTTACCTACGTTTTGTTGTCAGGTTCAGATCTGTTTTCTGGTGCGGAGAGAACGCGTGGAATATATTATAACTGACTACTACTCTACTACCTTCATATGCCTTTTACTTTACACCTTTTCCTACTGCTCTATCAGTTTAGTATATAGAGTTTCCTCTAAACATGCATAATACGCGCTGAAGCCTGTTATTTTTATTATATAACTAACGACTTTGGTAGAATTATATCAGTAATAGATAGCACATTATTATACGCTGGCTCTTTGATATGGTCAGATCTAGTCTAGGTGGTCCATTTCATGAAAGGCAATCGATTTTCTTACAGCACATACAAAAATTTACATTTATAGACAAGGTAAATATTCTCACGAGCCTTCTTTTCATATCAAGCCCCAATCTATGAAACGTATCTTTATAAGGAAAATTTTCTAACATTGACCTCACACACATCTGTTTCCTAGCATTATCAAGTCGCACAGTTAACATATATATCTGTAGTACGCCGTGTTTATTTACGCGAGATGTTAACCCTTTTTACGACGAGTTATTTCGATAGTTATTGCTGTTTCCTGGACCGCTTGTTATTTGCCTAGTTCGGGATACTCAACGGTTCAAGGACGCTTACGAAATCACTTGTGGGCATTGTGGAGTCAAAAGGATGGGTTTTGTTATAACAACTACACAATATTGAACTCAAGTATGTATTGTCGTTTCTGCATACGACTAAGCCGGTGGGATTTTTTTTTATCTCTTATCAACTTTCCCGGACAAAAATGCTGCTCTGTACGCATGGTACTCTGTTATATCGCGTCAAAAATTAAACTATGCTTGAGACGACGGGGTCTTCAACTATTAGCAGTTAAGCCGTAGTAACAGACAAATACAAAGACGGACAGACAAACAGAAAAACTGACGTATTTATAAATTAGTATGAAAGTATGGACATGGATGTTATACCATTCCGTGTGTTACTACGTCTATTGACCTTGCACACCCCGGTGACAGAGATCTTGACTTCTTGGCCTATGATGAATATTTTTAAGGACCACTATATCCCAATGGTGACCAACAACTTGAAATGCCTTCTGAATCATGCTTATAAAAAGCAGGAAAGTGTACTAATAGGCTCTAATTATGCTTCATGCCAGCTGAGACAGGATGAGAAAGATGCTATAACTTGTAAAATTCGGTCAAAAGTTAATTTTTTCCCGCACGCGCCAATCTGTCATCTTCGACCTTCACTTAATCTATAATTTGTGTAATCGCTCAATACTTTAGATGGGTTGAGGTCGCAATACATCATCCTGAATAGACAACTGATTGAAAATCGTTGCTTTTAGTAAAAGAAATTACAAATGCTAGGGCTAATTTTCTTTAATAAGTACAACAGTTTAAAGCTACAAAATATCATTTTCCATCTTGACTTGACCGGAGATCAAACCTGGGACCTTCTGAGTAGCGGACAAGCAGGCATGTTAACAATTGAGACATATGAATTTGATGGAATATGACAAAGATATCGTCCATATAAACGTTGCGTGTACGAAAAAGAAAGTCACAAAATCTCCTCATATTTGGACAAGGTTCGGCCGTACCTCCATATCTATTTATCTGCCTTACAATAAAGCTGATTGCTTCGTCGGAAGACAAATAAAAAAATAAAAGAGATTCTTGTTTGCTATCAATCTGAGGCGAGGCGTCGCGACGTGTACATTACCGATCAAATCTCATATTTCGACCTTTATCTATTGTCGCGCTGTAATTGTGTTGAATTTGATGTTTTTTTAGATGTTTATGCTGGGCAAAAACCTCCCCACTAACCTTCCATGTATCCCTAGCCATGGCATTTTCTCTCCAGTTTTTATCGAAAGCCTGTAGATCGTCTGACCATCTAGTTTTAGGCCTTCCTCACTTCTTATACCTTTCTTTCCGGAGGCATGCGGTAGATATGACCTACCCAGTCCTACTTCAGCCTAGCCGATTTCTGTCCTACATACACAATTAATATGTCTATAATACATAATTTTATAATTTACAAATATCTATGTTGCCCTACTAACATTATATATTAATAGCTCTCTCCTGACGTGGTGACCTTCCCTAGGCAATCTGGAGGGCAGACTTCGGGCTGGTGTTGGAAGATGCCAGGAGAGCCGTGCTAGATGAGGTTGTTCTGATAGTAGCCTATGTGACTACAGCGCGGTGCAGTCGATGGCTCACCTTCTGTCATGTCCTAGCTGCCCTGTCTGTCTCCTGCACAATGGGGGACTTGAACGATGCAAACGACCGGGCGGTGGAGGTGGCCAAGTACTGGGCATAGTCAATATAGTGTCCATATAGATATTGTGACTCGAAAAGAAGAAGAATACTATAAATGCGAAAGAATAATAGTCCTCCTCATCGATTTCAATGACGGCGAACCTGGCCAAAATTAAATTATTTGTCCCATATGACTCGCCAGGCCAAATTTTGTCTTAAATCTTTCGTCGTACACGTCGGGTAAAAGATGTTAAGATCGACTGTATGTACTTCGTTTTCTTCTTCAGTTAGGACTTGTATGAATTCTTTTTCTGTTTCAAAAAAATACGTTTGAAAAGATACAGTTAGTCACATGTTTCAGAAACGACCTGGCTGTATTTATATGCTAGGCTGAACATTGATATTTCCATAATAATTTTGTCAAAATCAGTAATCGTTTATAATTTTTTGAAAAAATTCTAATTAAATTTACAAAGGCGGTTGATTTTTTCAGAGAAAAGCAATTATTTACAAAGGCATGGCTATTCATGATATAACGGATATTGTTAGAGGTTGTTTCCCCTCGACAAGGTAAAATGGAGACAAAGATTATATGAAAATGATAAAATGTAAACAACAAGTATTTTTCACAATGAATACGTAATATTGTATTAAACTGTATTAAATACAGCATCCTGTGATTACATGTGTGTATATAATTAGTCCAAAACAATCAAACTGTTTATTCTTTTGAAAAATCTTGAATTCGTATTATATTTTTAATATTTTGAGGAATCTCTCTAGAATACAATTTAGCTTAGCTTGTTGGGTCATTTTTCATTCCCAACAAGCTAAGCTAAAATTGTATTCTGAAGAGTTTCCTCAAAATATTATTATATAGGGATACTAAGCTTCGCGAGTTGCTATAGTTTGATATTACTCAGTACCCCTTCAATAGATCTACTTTTCGCATTATGCATCTGCGAGTCTTATTTCAGCTTCAAATAACTAAGACTAAAACAAATTTCTCGAGACTAGTACATTTGCACCAGCAAAATACACTTACTATTCGAAATTACAATACAAAGTTTCGCTCCGACAATCCATCAAACTGTTTGAACTGGAGAACCAATAGCCGCTAATAGCACATCGCTACGTGGCGCTATTCCCGGCAATATCGCGCTATTTCCGAACTCAGCTATAACAGGCGATATTTGGGTGCCTGGAATTCAGGGATAGCTATCAAATACCAAATAGCTTTGAACTCTGGAATGCAATGTCAATTGAGATTTGTTACCGTTCATTAATGCTAGCTTACGTTATTTTTACGTACATGTGTATTAGATTTTATGCAAATAAAAATAAGATTCAATAAAAAAGATTTAATTCTTATTTATTCTTACGTACATAGATTAAAAAAGAAAAAATTGTCTCAAACAGCGCGCAATTCCTTATTCTTTGCGTACATGTGCAGATTTTATGCAAATAAAAACAAGATGCAAAATAAAAGATTTAATTCTTATTTAATAATTAATTTCATTATATTTATTATTCATAGAGTACTTTTTTTACAATTTCATTATAATTGACTCGGTGTTTGGCGCGGAAATGGTTTATTTATACACAATGCTTTATAATTACATATTATTCCATGTTATTATTCTCGACCTCTTAATCTCAACCTTTCAAACATCCGCATATTATTATGAAATTGACGTCAAATGCAGTGCACTGCAGCTCATAAATTATTAATTTTTATATGGAGATGGCAACATATTTTCTAGATAAGGCTGTCAATAGACTTGGCAAGGAATATCCTTTATGTGCCGCTGGGAGAGACAGTTCATAGATTGTGATGTCACACACGCGTTGCTACATTCATTATGCGATTTTATATTGCACATTGACTTTCTGCTACGATATAGTACGACAAACAGTAAGTTAGTCGATCAAAAATAATAAAATATTGAAAAAGGAACAGTTAGTGTGGGTTACAAAGTCAACTGAACATGCACACTCTGGTACAGTTGTTCGATACTTCCTCTCGATCTTTGACATGGTTCCTATAACAAACACCAGATGGCACAAATGCTATTCAGTTCATTTTCCAGCCCAGCACCCGTAGCCAAATGACAATTTCGAAACGCTAAAGAATGTCGACTAGAACAAAATGTATGGGATTAACATATGCTGCGGTAAATCACGTGGTCAGTCAATCCCATACATTTTGTTCTTGTCGCACCTCGTTAACATTTTGCGATTGTGACTTTAGCTATGCCCCCTGACCTGCTCAACTCATGTATGATACAATGCCAACCAGGCAACGTAATCTATATTTCGAGATTTTAATGAATTTCGGAAATAAAATTACTCTTCAATTTCAAGCCTTTTGAGGAAAATATAACTCTTTTATATTTCAATAACCAGTATCGTCAAACCTAGAAACATGATTTAAAGCATAACATGCAATCCGAAAAGTACGCTGAGCATGCAACAAGGAAACACGCTCGGACGATGATGATATCGGAGGATTAACCTTCATATTGTGTACTAGCTGTTGCCCGCGGCTCCGCCCGCGTGTAGTTCGCTTTTCGCTTAACCTGTGGAAACTACAACTATCCAGACCTATAGTTAAATCTATAAGTAGTATCCTATTCCCGTGCCAATTTTATAAAGCCATTACATTGCTACGATATCAAACTGAAAATATTAACATTCATACTATCACATATTTGTCTCTAAAAGAGTAGACGCAGCCTATTACAGGGTCATTAGAACCTAACTCAATAAATAGTGTTATGTTAGTTAAATTAGACCTTACGACACGACCGTATGTTCCGTCGAACAACAACTGAACTGACTTGCTGGTTTGATTATTTTTTAAACCAAAGCCAAACCAACCAACTAATCAATTCAAATAGCTTACAATACAATACAACAAACGACCGATAAACAAACCAACCAATAGAACTAAATAAACAACCAAAATTTTTTTGAAATAATTAGAATTAATTGCTGGAAAAATTTCAATCTGCTATAATACCATATGAGAAAAAAATAATTAAATTAACTTCAGCGCCATCTATTGATATTTTATGTAACTAAATTATACGCCCACACACATTCAATGTGTTAATTTTTTAAAATTTAATAGAGACTGCAGTGTGTTTTTGTCTTCATTGATATCGATAAAACAAAGTAGAAATTGTAGCTTTATCTATATTAAATACGTTTATGTAAACCGGATTCAACTCTGTAAAAGTTTTGAAACAGTGCTAGAAGTAAACTTCAATTGACCATAACTTCTTTTTCCCTTAACCGATTTTGACGAAACAAAGTTTTGACAAAACTGTTGAACGTATATGTAATCCACCTGTGAAAACCGCGTTCGAATCTGTTGAGTAGTTTTGAAGTTATAACGTACCAGACATACAGAAAGACAGACAGACAAAAATTTCAAAACTTGTTTTTTTTGGTTTCTGTTACACGTCTTTCTTTAATCGCCCCGTATCAGTTTTTTAGAAAAATATTTAATGTACAGACATTCAATTTTTACTGTCCTATTATATGTAAAAATCCATACTAATACTATAAATGCGAAAGTCTGTCTGTCTGTAACCTCTTCACGGCTAAACTGCTGGACCGATTGTGATGAAATTTGGTAGGGATGTAGTTAACGACCTGAGGTCAAACATAAACTTTTGGGCGAGATATAACCGATTCCCACGCGGGGCGGAGCCGCGGGGAACAATTAACGGACTTAACGCTAAGAGCGTTCTCTACCAGTCAACCATTTGATTAATCTTCTTTTTCAATGTCGTCAATGACAAACTATTAGATATGATTTGTAAGGGGTTGCGATATCGTTTATCCTGAAATAAATTTGCAAATGAATTTATTTGTTTCTTTTCAAAATTATAAAAAAAAAGTAAGAAAATAATTCTAGAAAACAAATAAAACACGAAATCATAAAATTATTGTTTGTGACAGGATTCGATCCAGGTACTTTCTTGAAACATTTCTTTACTAAAGTATTAAAAAATTCTTAAAAATTAATACAAAACGAAAAAAAAAAGGAAATAAAAAAAAGTAAGTAAAAAAAAGCAAGTAAAAGAAAGTAAGTAAAAAAAAAGTCATGTATAGCAGGATTCGAACCCTCGACTTAAAAATATGATCTACGACCTCTACCGATAGGCCAACATACGTTGCTAGAGATTGGCGAAATTTCAAATGGGATTTGTCTATAGGTACGCAAATTCGCGCCATCTATTGAGATTTTATGTTACTAAATTTACGATCAAATTCAATGTGTTATTTTATTAAAATTAATAGGTGCAGTGCGTGTTTTCGTCTTTATTGATATGGATAATAAAAAGTAGAAATCCTAGCCTTATCTAAATTAAACGTAAGTAAACGCATTAAAAGTTTTGAAGCAGTGTTTGAAGTAAATTTTCAATCGACCATAACTTCTTTTTCCCTTAACCGATTTTGACGAAACAAAGTTTTGACAACGCTCCTAATCATATGTTATCCAACTGTGAAAACCGCGTTTAAATCCGTTGAGTATTTTCGAAGTTATAACGTACCAGACAGACATACATACATACATACATACATACAGACAGTCAAAAATTCCAAAAACTCTTTTTTTGGTTTCTGTTACTCCTTTTTAATCGCACTCAATCAGTTTTTTTGAAAAATATTAAATGTACAGACACTCGCATTTTAGTGTCTTATTATATGTATTGATATATATGAAATGTAAGAACGTAACGTGGCTTCAGAACGTAAATGGAAAGGTAGTTTGTCCCTGGTATCATTTTTCGGCTCTGATATTATTTGTGACTTAAAACGGACTCTTTATTTCATTAATGTTTGTTTTGTTTTAATTGTGTCTTGTGTCTATTCCTAATAAGTATAATTGTAGTATGGATGTGAGTAATTTTCTTGTATGCATTATGTTACTGATTAATTCTGGTGTCTGATTTTCAAAATTGACATTTAGTAATTTTTTCATCAAAATTGTACGAGTAGTATATTATAACACATATAATAGTTGCTCTCCGTATCTTACCGAGCATAACAGATAATCAAATTTATCTGATTCAAGTACGTGTTTTCCTGAAACTAATCCCGGCATTATATTCAACCGCAAACTCATCGAGCGTGCCGCAATGTGCTGATGTTGACTCTCCGGACGTGACGAATTTAACAAATTTGTGTTTTATTTCTTCACGCCGACTCATTGAGCGTGCCGCAAAGTTTGGGGTTGACTTTCAGAACGTGACTTTGCATCGCTGACTCCATTCTGATATTGTAAAATATTGCTGTTTTTAAAATGTGACCACCTGAAACATCGCTGTGATGAAAGACGTAGGCTTCGTTATTATAATTTCAGCAAAACTTGTATAAAATCAATTTTAAGCTATAATTACTTAAGCTTGATTGACACACAACAAAATTTGTTACACGGTAAAAAAAAATATCCTTTAATTTCATTGCTTTTCTCCAAAAAAGTTAACGCGAGCCTGTGTCATTGTAGATTTAAACAGACACGACAGTTTTCTTAGGAAAGTTATATTAAAATTAATTATGTTTCCATACAGTTCCTAGGTTTATATATTCAAAGTTTGTCAGTAATTTCATTAGGTGATTGACAAATGGATTGTCGGTTCGACTGAAAGAACCGTAAATTACCAGTGTCATCATGTGATCGCTCTCCTGGCGGCTGCCATTGTGGATTTGATCGAACGCATTGAATTTCAGTGGCTGTCGGCCGCGATAACAGGGGAACATTTAGACCCAATTCACACAAACCGACATGTTTGGAAACTAAATATAAAATTTTAAAAGCGTGTTTGAAACGAAATAAAATTTGGTTTGTATATGTCACATCACTTAAAATTATATTTATGGCTTTGACATCTTACAGCTTAAATTTTTGGTACAACAACAAATAAATAAATACTTTAACATAAAATATACTTCATACTGCGCTGTTAGGCGAGTTGTGCATATTTTACGTAGTACTTACTTGGTTCGACAAAGATAGGTAATAATTTTATCATCCGAGTTCATTACATCCTTAGCTTATGCTTTAAGACACAGGGCACGCTTTAATCATAGCACAGATTACAGAATACTAGATTAAATCATAGTCAGCATTAAGTACAAATCAACAAGTAACTGACCTCCGTATGCCTTTTTGCAGGTAATGAAACCAACAGGATCATGATCCAGGTTTATACGTGGCCAACAATACTGTCTTATTTATCAGACTGCTTAAGGCATCTATCTGTTACAGCCATAGATTAAAAAAAATTAAGACCGGGCGCGATTCCAAATTCTTTGGATACAGCATTTTGGTAATACCAGCGTCAAAATATTCAGTGTGAACCAATCTTTATATATCCACTTTTACCCATAGGCGGTGTGCCGAAACCTGTTTTAATTAGCGCTGCCAATCTCGAGTTCGGTGCAACCGTACGGGTTGCTGCTCAAATAGGAGAGCGCCTGTATCCGATGTTATTACAATTTCATAGATTTACTTTGAGAATATTTAAACCATAGAGTGTACAAAATATGCAATGACAAGCGATGTAGTTAGCATCGTGGCATATCAATACGTCGGCAGGAAAAGATGGATTTGTATAGGAAAGTAGACGGAATTATGGCAAACAGTTCCGCGGGTAAAAGACGTTTTGAGAAGTTGGTACAACGCTATTCAAATGGGACCTTCATTGCTGCATTGTTCAGAATAATAGATAATCATAAAAAAAAACATTAACAGTAAAAAACACTTTTATTGAAGCGCACATTTATTAAAAATGGGAATTGCTAAATTCTTTTGAAAATTAGTGAGGTTAGGAAAAGGGCGCTATGAAGGGCGTCTCAATCTTATGCTGTTTGATATTCTTTTGTGGTCATTATCATTCCCATTAAATATACCTTTAGAAGTAATTAATAAGCTGAGTAATTATAAAGCTTTAGTTTTCAAACTAATAAACCGATCAGCTAGGGTAAACGTGGCAGATAGAACTCAGCAACTCTCACTGCCTAGAGTGGCATTCTAAGGCTGGCCAATCTTCTAATATTGTATATACCAACTTGTCATATATAAAAAGAGGTCCAATGTTCAGCAGCGGGCAAAACATGTGCTCTTTTAAAGACGTTTGTACGTTTGTGAAGATAGTGACTGACTTAGCGAGGGATACAATCAACAAAGTGCCTGCTGATATCACGTCAAACGATCACTAAGTACGCACAAAGCTCTCGTTCCCCTCTGAAGCACGTTTCTAAAAGGTTCAAAAGGCACACCTATCCTCATTACCTTAATTGTAAGTTGCGAGTTGATGGAATAACTTTCTCAGTGCTCTTTAAAGTAATATCTAACTTCTTTCCGAAACTTGGCGTCTTCCCCGGGACCCTCAATATATTATTCATAAACTTTGCAAAGTCAGCGCTTGATAAACTAGTCGAATAATACGGACCGTATTTTAAAGTTACTTCGTAATCCTGTAACGATTTAAGTACTACTTAGCTAGTCAGATTCGGGCTCTAAGGGTTCATTACAAATATGCTTATTAGAATTACGCATACTTAAAGAGTTTGTTGCATGAAAAAATTGTGGGCTTTATGGGGATTTCCCCGTCTGTATTAAGTATTTATTTTTCACGATTCCCAAAATATCGATGGACTTAAATATTATTTTCTGTAGAAAATCGTGTGTTAAATTTGAGTAAAGTAGTAATTTCATGCTTTCCTTTTTCTTAAAAATTATGGCTTCCACGGATATCTCGGTGATTCTGCATATCTCATGGTTTGAAAAAACTCAGGAGTGCTATTTTTGAGATGTATGACTCACCCAAAACCGGTGAGTTGAGTGATTATCGTTCGAGTCACCGGTTATGTCGCATGAAAATCAATCGAAAACGAACGATTATCATTCGACTCACCGATTTTGCTATGTCATACATTTCAAAAATAGCACTCCTGGTTATTTGTGCAGTTGTCGGTGAAAACGTCACGTATAGTCTGAAAGGATTCATAATTATACAAAACGTATAATTATTTCTTTTTGACTTTGCTTTTAGGACTTTGTTACAAGCATGTTAGATAATTGAGCCCTGGATTCCTTTAGCAATCGAAAAACTTGACACTTGCTTTGTTGCTTGACAATTATTTTCGCAAAGTTACATTTTGAAGATATATTTTATTCATATTCGCTCTCAGTTAGCGTTAGTTACGTAATACCAGACTATCGAGCCTTACAAACATATAAAATAATACAAACTAAAACCATACTGCTAAATAAGTATACAAACAAAATATATTTATGTCGAATTTGTGCCGAAAATTTTGCTGGTTCATTTATTTAATAGCGACCCGCTCCGGCTTCGCATGGACATAAAACCTTCCTCTTGAATCACTCTATCTATTAAAAAACCGTATCAAATTCCGTTGCGTAGTTTAAAGATTTACGCATACAAAGGGATATAGGGACAGAGAAAGCGACTTCGTTTTATACTATGTAATGATGATGATTAATTTATTTAAGGTGATACCTCGGTGAACACTAGCGCCACCGTCATTTAAAAATCATTACTCACTGAAAACACAAGTTATCAAAAATCCCTCTGCTGTAATTATGGTTCTGGATCTAAAGTTAATTTTAAACATATTAAATTATTAAATTATAATTCCCTATAGTTACGAATTGCATTATTGCTTAAAACGGCCACTTTTAGCAGTTTTGCAATTTGTAACTATATGGAACTATAATTTAATAATTGAATATGTTTAAAATTAACTTCATTACAGCAGAGGGATTTTTGATAACTTGTGTTTTCAGTGAGTAATGATTTTTAAATGACGGTGGCGCTAGTGTTCACCGAGGTATCACCAAGTGAAAGGAACTTACTTACTGTGTCCCACATAAAAAAAAGGAATAAGGCAAAGGAAAAGAAGACTGGTCTAGCTTCATTTGTAAATGAATAAAAAAAAAAAATCGATTAAATGTGGCAATTAAGTACTATTTAAAGATAGAACTTAGTTCAATAAAGGCAACTGTCAATTAGACTATTGCCGTCACCCGCGTTCAAGAGGCAATTAAAAAGTTTGTTCGTCTTAGTAACAGGTGGTCTCGGGATCATTACGATGGAGTCGGGACAGCTAGTAGCCATTCACTTTCTTAGTTTTAGTTTTTTTTTTTTTTTGAGAAATTCTTTAACAAAATTATTTTTCATAAGAGCTACTTATTTTAATGTATAATGCGCTTTGTTAAAATAACTTTTTTAAAGTGCTTTCACTATTTAAAAGTGGAATACACCATTTTTTTTCACATTATTCCATCTTAAGGTGGATTACAGCCAGGAAGAAATTGCATTAGCGATAAGTCCCCCTTTGTTCACATTGTTTGTATTTGTATCAACATGTATAATTTGTATGTTAATGGTACAATAAAGAGTATATCTATCTATCTACATCTAAGTGTGTCGCATTATTATTTTTTGATATTAAACTGTCTGAACGAATCTCTGCACCTCATAGATCGCCTAAAATTTTTTTATAAATTTAAAACACATCTATACTTCTATACTAATATTATAAAGAGGAAACCTTTGTGTTTTTGTATTTTTGTATGTTTGTATTGAATAGGCTCAAAAACTACTGGACCGATTTCAAAATTTCTTTTACCATTACTTAGAGGGATTCTTCCGAATCCGTATAGGCTATATTTTATCCCGGAAAATAGATAGGATTTTTCGTGGTAGTGAAAATTGTGGAGTAAGTCGACGAAAAACCTGCCGTACGTTAACGATTCTCGCGAACGCTGCCTAAATGGTTACAGATGTATGGTTGACTTCTATAGAAAAGTTGTAGAACTCAATAATGCCTACAAAAAAGTCCGCGATAGTATAAACCAAACATTTATATTTTAGCCATTATAACCACTTTTCCATAGAATAAAAGTAATTAAAATTATTAGCCTATGTTTATTGATCATATTATCGTCAAATACTAATCCTTATCCAAATAAACTATTTATTGAGCAAGATTGTTTCAATAGCTATAAATTACTTTTTATTTTATTCCAATCGGACAATTCATTCAAAAGATATTACGAATTTAAAATTGTTATTGGTATTAAAATGAATGATGGCCGCCGGCCGATATGTGTCGACGATTCGCACGGCGAAACCGCGCACATCTATGAAGCAAGTTGCCGCGCGGCTCATTCGCGCGGTCGGCTCTCTACGCAGCGGACGAGGCCAAATCTACTGAATTAATGCACTTATTAAAATTGATTTCGGAATTATTTAGGTACTCATTATCAAAAGTTCTTTTCAAAAATACTTTCATTCAATATTTCTTAAATATATTTGCTTTATAGTCGTCTCAAATATTAAAGAAAAAATAATTCTAATTATTTTCGAAAAACTGGTATTTATTTTCGTCTGACGATAGGTAGGGTTTTTTAACATAAACCCAAGATAAACAATATGCCTAAAAAGAAACGATCGCAGCTATCTGAAAGTAGTTCCCAAGCGAGATTAGCAAAAATACGTCGCAATCGGGAATCTTCTTCAGAAAATTCTGAACGTCTCGCAAGTCAAAGAGAATACGTTTCAAAGTCGCGGGCAAGAGAATCTAGCGGTGAACGTTCGCAGCGCCTTGCTGAAAATAGAGATAGACTGTCACGAGCACGCACTAGAGAAACCAGCGATGAACGTTCTCGTCGCCTTGCGGAGCAGAATGTAAGATCGTCGCAGGTACACCAACGACAATCTAGCGCCGAACGTTTACAGCGCCTTGCTGGAAATAGAGACAGACTGTCACGAGCACGCGCAAGGGAATCTAGCGATGAACGTTCACTTCGCCTGGCGGAGCAGACTGCGAGAACATCACAGGTACACCAACGCCAATCGAGTGCCGAACGCGCACAGCGGCTTGCTGAATACACAATAAAAAACTACACGAATAAAAAACCTATAAAAACATACATACAAAACAATTTTTTTTTTCAGAGAGCTTAAAATATAAATGTCCACCCGTGCGAAGCCGGGGCGAGTCGCTAGTCATCTTATAAACTAACAAAACATTTTGATATCTTTTCTAGAGAAGTTCTTGTGTAACGAATATTTATGATAGAACATGAAAGCAACGGATAAAATATTTATCTAAAATAGTTTAAAAAAGCGCAAACGTAAACAAATGTCTGAATCGTGGCAGAAATGATCGCATCGTAGGCGTCCGAGTCCGAGCTCCACGAGCGATATAGTAAAATGTTATGTTATGAGTCGACGCGACGCAGACAGCTGGCCCTAAGGCACACATTAAAAGAACTATGGAGAACAAGCCATGTTGACAAATTGTGCAAACTAATGTTGTTTTTAATACGACGACCCTATATAATCTTTCTACGTGCATCGTATTCTCGCGAGGGTCGTAAATTCAGCACGTTGTTGTGTACAAAATTCTGCCATTCGTTTCAAAGAAAAAAAAATCATTCATGTAATTCTCATTTTAGCATATTTGAATAGTCAAAATAAAAATTAAGTACAAACTACTTAGGAAAGCCAACTACGCTAAAAGATCGTTGCTGACTTTACTTCTTTATTATTTTAGATATAACAAAATATGATAGCAGGATATAACAATAGAAAATCAATAGAATTAGTTTGCAGTAAGCTTGGACTCTGTGTCACATTGCACTGCAAGCTCATCTACTAAAGGAATTGACGCCAGTTGTTACGGATTAACTTTATATTAGTGTGACTGACGGCTGACGTCAGGACGAGTTGATGTTGTGTATATGAAGCCCGCACACACGCTATTCACTTAATTACGACCGCATTCGCACTGTGAATGTTAAATATCTAAGCATTGTCAAAGAAAACTGGCTATTATTTGGCGTTTGAAAGATGTGGAAGAGTGTCGTCAGTATCATCAAGCTTTTGTATCGCCCTAAATTTTTGAACCCTTGGGTGTTCAAATTATTTAAATAAAAATAATTTAAAATCAATAAAGTCTTCTCGCCTGTGGGCAACTTTGCACGAATTTACAATACTTAAGCAAAATAAAAATAATGACAGAAACAACTTAAACAATGTTAGGCACAAAGGCGGACTTATTCAACTTTTGACAAACATTTACATAATACTTTTGAATTTAACAATTACTTTATGGTGGCAGGTTGATACCCAATTCGAAAAAATATTTAAGTATCTCCTTTAACACCTTACAGCTAAGATGTACAGGTTCAATATTACAGCTTTCATAAAAGCTAATTCTCAAACATGTCTAAGTAAAAGAGTGTAATGAAAATAAAGTGCCTTCAGCTTCATAGCTTTAGTAGTTTTGAGTAAAGGAAATGGAACAAACTTCTCTATTTTTACTTCCCAAGAATATATTATTATATATAAACTAGCTGTTGCCCGCGGGTCCGCCCACGTGGGACTCGGTCATATCGCGCCCAAATGTTTGGCTCCTGGTCCTTGACTATTTATTATATTCATAACAAATTTCATCAAAATCGGTCCAACGGCTGAGTCGTGAAAGCGTAACAAACAGGCGACTATCACATTTACAATGTTAGTATGGAAGTATGGATATATATATATATATATATATTTAGGGTGTAACAGAATTTCCATCTCATGCACAATCTGATGTAATTTTAATATCTATAACACCCTATTTTCGGAGCTGAATGAATTTATATTTATCACATGTTCTATAAGGATAAGGTCCTGAGTATAAATAGCTGGGCCTTTAATGAACCCTCTTTCAAATGGACATCTGGCGTATTAATAAATGTTCGTCGCTAAATTTAATTATAACCAGATTTAGGACTTACTTACTCAGTGCAATTATATATTGTGCGTGCTTGTGATTTTTTGATTTTGGCTTTTATTGTCGTATCGATTTTTTTAATACAATAAAATATATTTTTTAAATAATTTTTAAAGATGTCACATATTTTTGTGTAGTTTCCGCCTACCTACTAATCTCTCATTTATTTCCTAGATCCATGAATATCTTGAAATGCGACTAAGGGAAAACTATTTATTCCTTAAAAGAAAGAAGCAGTAGGATAGGGCGCAATCTTAGTAGATTGCATTTTATACTACTGCCAAATCCATAAAGTATTAAGGTGAGATAAATTACTAGTTACATCCAACTTAAGCGG
This sequence comes from Apomyelois bistriatella, assembly GCA_947044815.1. Lineage (NCBI taxonomy): Eukaryota > Metazoa > Arthropoda > Insecta > Lepidoptera > Pyralidae > Apomyelois > Apomyelois bistriatella. Next base: position 13,239,766 of record OX345700.1, read on the forward strand.
TTTTCTCTCACCTTGGCTAAAAGAACTTTAAACTTTTAAATGTTGAATCGTGTCGCGACGCGTAATCCCCGCGGTTTTACTTGCGCTTAGTGTGTAGGTACTATAGCATAATAACCTTCCCCAAAAATTTGGCTATCATATTCAGAAAGAATTTTTCAAATCTGATCAGTACTTCTAAAGTTATTAGCGTACAAACAGACAAACAACTTCAGCTTTTTACTCGTATATTAGTAAAGCTATCTTAAACTAGCTATATACAGACCTGAAATGGGCTCGGTAAACTGGCGAGTCATCGCGCAGAATAGAAAACTGTGGCGCTCTCTTGTTTCGGAGGCCAAGATCCACTTCGTTCGGGTCACCAAGCCACCGAAGTAGTGAAGACTAGCTACAAAAGAAGATAATATATAGATCCTATACTTATCGTCAGAAAGAAACTTATTCTAATACATTGAACCTCAAAGTGCGCTTTAAGTATATTTTCTTACCTTTTTCTCTATTAAAAAGGCGGATATTGATAGCCGTCTGCTATTTATTGCGTCGGCAATAAACTTGGATTGATCCTTTGTAGCCTGCGGTATCGCTCGCGGCAATTTATAAATTTTCAACGCACCCCCCTCCGCCTTCAAACCACCCTCGCTTAGCAAAGAAAGTGGTACACTCAGCTGCAATATTGTTTTATATTCACCAAACTCTGCAGCTTACTATACTCTCTCTTACCTTAGGGCTTTCCCGGTTGCTTCCTCAGCTGACTGCTTCAGAGCTCAGCTTCCGCTTTCCTGCTTTTTCTTCTCCAGTTCGGTGGTCTTCGGCATACTTCGTTTTGAGACCATTAGCACGCATTTCGCAAAACTTCAGGAAGATTGGTGCAGTAGATAGGGCGTGAAAGCGTAACATACAAACTCACTATCGCATTTATAAAATTAATAGTTAGGAAGTTCGGTTTTGTTTTTGTTTTTTGGCCAAATAAACGTTAAAGGCCTTTGGGCCAAATAAACGTAAGAGCAACCAAGAATACCCCTCTGATCAGAAAATAGAGAGCTTAAATCAAGTATAAATAATTTTAATTAGGGTTTGTGTTGTGAAGTGATAGTTTTAGAGGTGCAGCCTGCGGCGACTGCCCCTGACTGCGGTGGTGTGCTCATGTCACCAAAATAACATTCAGACGACCATGCTTTCTCACAGTACTGGGAAGGACGACGCCAAAACGTTTGCGTGTGGGATTTTTCTCAAGCTTTATCAACAGGACATACAGCTACTCTTAATAATTCCATCAAAAAGTATTTAGAACTAATATTACTTTAAAAATATCATATCAAACATCAAAAGTTAAATACTTTTGAAGAAACTACAAATAACATTGAAGCAAAAAAGCCTTAAACATCAAGAAAAATAGTAATAATTGTATTGTTTGTTGCAGGTTGTATCCGAGACTGGCGCTCAAGAGTTCTGAGAGGTTCTATAAGGTAAAAAGGCTTTGAATACATTTAACATATATTCAAATGAATGAGAGAGAAAGATCTAGTTAAGGATGCCGGGAAATGTCGAATGAAGTCAAATTTGTGGATGAAGCTGATGTCCAGCAGTGAACTCGTACTGGTATTTGCAATAACATGTTTAAGTTTATTCAGTATAGAGATGAAATTGCAAAAGGTCTCCTGACGTACAAATGTGTATAAATCCAAAGTACTTAACTATAAAAATATACTTTTATCATTTCAATGAACACATTTTTTTAGAACTATCACATCTTTAGACAAATCAAGAATTGTAGAGCGTATTTGAATCTCGATAATACCCGCCCTAGCATTAAGACCTAGGACTGTTGTATTAATTACTAGCGACCCGCCCCGGCTTCGCACGGGTGGACATTTATTTTTTAAGCTCTCTGAAAAAAAAAAAAATATATGTATGTATGTTTTTATAGATTTTTTATTCGTGTAGTTTTTTATTGTGTATTCAGCAAGTCGCTGTGCGCGTTCGGCACTCGATTGGCGTTGGTGTACCTGTGATGTTCTCGCAGTCTGCTCCGCCAGGCGAAGTGAACGTTCATCGCTAGATGCTCTTGCCTGCGACTGTGAAACGTATTCTCTTTGACTTGCGAGACGTTCAGAATTTTCTGAAGAAGATTCCCCATTGCGACGTATTTTTGCTAATCTCGCTTGGGAACTACTTTCAGATAGCTGCGATCGTTTCTTTTTAGGCATATTGTTTATCTTGGGTTTATGTTAAAAAAACCCTACCTATCGTCAGACGAAAATAAATACCAGTTTTTCGAAAATAATTCGAATTTTTTTTTCTTTAATATTTGAGACGGCTATAAAGCAAATATATTTAAGAAATATTGAATGAAAGTATTTTTATAAGTATTTTTGAAAAGAACTTTTGATAATGAGTACCTAAATAATTCCGAAATCAATTTTAATAAGTGCATTAATTCAGTAGATTTGGCCTCGTCCGCTGCGTAGAGAGCCGACCGCGCGAATGAGCCGCGCGGCAACTTGCTTCATAGATGTGCGCGGTTTCGCCGTGCGAATCGTCGACACATATCGGCCGGCGGCCATCATTCATTTTAATGCCAATAACAATTTTAAATTCGTAATATCTTTTGAATGAATTGTCCGATTGGAATAAAATAAAAAGTAATTTATAGCTATTGAAACAATCTTGCTCAATAAATAGTTTATTTAGATAAGGATTAGTATTTGACGATAATATGATCAATAAACATAGGCTAATAATTTTAATTACTTTTATTCTATGGAAAAGTGGTTATAATGGCTAAAATATAAATGTTTGGTTTATACTATCGCGGACTTTTTTGTAGGCATTATTGAGTTCTACAACTTTTCTATAGAAGTCAACCAAACATCTCTAACCATTTAGGCAGCGTTCGCGAGAATCGTTAACGTACGGCAGGTTTTTCGTCGACTTACTCCACAATTTTCACTACCACGAAAAATCCTATCTATTTACCGGGATAAAATATAGCCTATACGGATTCGGAAGAATCCCTCTAAGTAATGGTAAAAGAAATTTTGAAATCGGTCCAGTAGTTTTTGAGCCTATTCAATACAAACATACAAAAATACAAAAATACAAAGGTTTCCTCTTTATAATATTAGTATAGATTTCACAGATGTCACCATAACTCGCATGACACATATTTCAATACGTATGGCATTTATGAATGCGGTGCCAGTAACTGTTTGCACTTGTGGAAACGCCCACAATCCCGACACATTGCACGGAGCGCGACATGCACCGCTTATGAAACTTTAGTCCGTGATTTGCATAGTTGATACTTGGAACTAGGTGACTGTGGAACGAGGTGACTCCTCTTATTCGTCTTGATTTGAAACTTTAGTCACAGAATCCTAACTAAGCCTAACTAATATTATAAATGCAAAAGTGAATTGGTTTGTCACGCTTTCACGCGATTTTTGATCTCCATGTAACACATTGTTCAATAACTACACAGCGAGTTTCATTACCATTATCCACAGAAGCATTAAATCGCGGCTGGCATTTTTTTTAAATCTGCCATTATCAAACACTGAAATGTAGTGGCGTGGTCGGGGCGAGGGCCTAGTCAAGGATAGAGTGCATATTTCCTTGGATATATACAGCAAATGCCATAGATCCATAGATAAAAAAAAATGCGTCACAGACCGCGCGCGATTCGATCTTCTTTACATAGATCATACGTATATTTACATATATTCATATTATTCTTTCTCACTCTCTCCGTCTTGCCTCTGACTGCCTAATTTCGCACGAGTTTATGATTTACCCCGGGATATTCTATTTTTTTAATATGTAAGTAAGTAAATATTAAGTAACACTTTATTGCAATACAGTAAATCATTATTAGAATTATATAGATAGAGTCGACCCTAAAAGTATATGCTCAATTAAAAACGATCTCTAAAGAAATTAAAAATGTTGCTAGTTTTTATTTATTTGTATTAATTATTACGGAAAAACAGCGAGTAGGTATAAAGATGTTAAGCATACCCATACAACACACCCTGTTTTATATTATAATGATTAAGTATAATATAAAAGTTAAATTTATTGTACATTGTTAAAACAGTTTGTATAAAACCAATGCCAATAAAACTGACTTTAGCTAAATCTTAAATCTAAATCAAAACATTCGGACAAATGAAACTATAAACAGACAAAATCACAATACCAAAGTAAATTCCTAAAGTCTGTCATTGTTTTTCTTTTAAAGAAAATGAATTACATAAACTTTTGTTTGAATTGCGCGTAATGTTTTGTTGTTCTTATACAACAAATATAAAACTTCCCGTTCGTGTGAACGCCTAACCACGTGCAAACTTGTCATGAGTAGATAATAAAACAGAGAAATGCTTTATAATCTGTAGGTTCATAAAACTGTGTTGAGATCGGTACACTCAGATCAGATACTAAAACTCACGCATCATTTACGGTGCGAAAAAAAAAACACAGTTTTCTCTATGTTTTATGGGCCTAAAAATACGCTGTATGTGTGTGTACCTTACCTTGTGTGAGTATTCGGAATATACCTTAACTGAGGGCCTGTTTAAAACAACAGAATCGCAGGGACTTTTAGTATAATAGTATATTACTAAAAATTGCAGCAATGAATCACCCTGTGTAGAGTAGACACGTTCTATGTGGCTCAATAATAATATCCTTGGAGCAAACTGGCAGCCTTTTTAGACAAATAACCTTTCTGTCTGTTCCGTTATCTCCTCCTATGACAACTCAGCGCCGGTGAAGCGTAGCCTTGATTGCTCTCCCTCGAAATTGGCTCGTGTGGCGTCAAATATTGACAAGCCGCGTCACACGGCTGCTAATGGAAACAGCGCACACCCGGACGCGGCCGGTCCGGCAACAGTGACGTCACGACGACACCCGCCCAACCCGGATACACGATGCATTCAATTGAAACCCGATATCAGAATTGACAGCTAAATTGATACAAGTCTGAGCTCGGGATTTTGTATTCGATTTGCGGGTGCAATTTAATTAAAATTTTAATAGTTATCAGGTTTTTTAATACAATTGAGTAAACAAACAGACACACGGTGCACCTGATAGAAAGAAATTGGTTACCATGAAACGCACATAGTTCATACCTTAGCACTTATACTCATGTATTCTTTCTACTTACCAATCAACCAAAATTGTGTTTTCAAAAGTAGACTGATAACTGAGATAAACCAAACAGTACGCACCTTAAAATAGTGGAACTTTTCAAATAATTTACACAAAAACTCGCTTAAAATCAAGTAATGAATGTGATCTTTGACTTTGTTCAAAGAGCCTCTAGTTTTAATAGATAGGTATTATTTTAAAAATAATTTACAAAAATGAGATAAATTTTTTCGTCATCTATTTCTCGACGACATCCCGTTTCCATTGTCACGCGCCGGCGATTATTTGCGCCATTTCAATGAAAAAACCGCTCATTATCCGCCCCACCTCCGTCTTCGCGATAAATCCCAACGCCCCCAGCATTCAATGAGGCGCTGTCGAGATTTTATCTCTAATAACCGCATTTTTCATTTTTTTTGTCTTATGTCTGTATTCCCCTATGTAAGGTCATCGGTCTTTATATATTGAACCTGAATATACGGGCAAATAAAATGAGGGAAAAATAATATATTTTTTGTGTATTTCTGATACCTCACAAACTTAAAAGAACTTTATATCTCATACATAAGTATAATATTAATCCATAGTTTCGTGTCATGGTTAGAAACGTTTTATAAATGAGCACAATTTGGAATGATATAATTACTTTTGATATTCTTTTTTTTGTTTTCATAAACAAACGAATAAACCTCAACTAAAACTTCCGCCTAATATCTATATTTCGTAGAAATTGTAATCAATTTGATGAAGCTGGTAATACTATTAATTTAAACTACGAAGCCATTCAAATTTAGTGCAAGTGAGATCATTTACCAGCGGCGCCGCCGTGGCGCGTCTCTCCTAAACGCATACTTTACGAAGTATCTATCAACTTGGCTGTAAACTGCATCTTTTGTCTGACGCGACCACAGAATATTAAAATTCAGTGAACGCGACAGTTTTTCCGTGACGTAATGAAGTAATTTCCTAAGGGCGACCTGTTAGCAATAAGTTGTATAAGGCGAAACAATTTTGCGGAATCGCGCGGTCTGGGAAATGCCAGCTCTTACATGAAATTGACGACTATGATAATGATTAAATGAAACTACTTTGTAAATTTCGATGGCTACTTGATAAATATGGTCATTGGTCATGGTTTACGGTGGTATATTATCCATCAGGGTAGCTTTGCCCATCATCATTAGAGTGTTATTCCCGGTTGTTACTTAGCTTCCTTTTTAGAACCCAAATTCTAGATCTTAAATTTGGCGGTACTGGTTTATACATTCGAAAAATTTCGTCTGACCACCGTTACCCTTTTTAATAGACGAGGAACATTATAAACCAATAGACCTTGGACTATTTACTGATATCATGTAATCTACCGGCAGTAGCATTTGCAGTCTTGCCGAAAGCGTTTGCAAATACTCATGGTATAGGCAAAGGCGAATGTACCGCATAGTTATAACCATATGTGTAGGTGTCCTGTAGGTGCGAGCTCCTCGTAGAGTAGCCGGTCCAGTGACGTCACTAAGAAATTGAATCGCATCGGCGGCGACGAGGCAGTAACCTCGTTATGGCTGCGTCCCGCGCGCAGACAAAGGCTGCTAATGTACCTGTCGGCTGGACTGACAGAACACATTACAACCAGAGATGTAGTACTTTATTGGAACTCCTCCTACCATTTACACCGTGAATATTGAGTACTGATTTAGTATAATAGTACTAACGTACCATATACTCAATTCGCGGCATTGAACAAATTTCATTACGAACATTGATATGTTTAAAAGAAAGGTCTACTTGGATTCATTCGTTGCTTAATTTTTATGAGGATTTTTTTCAAAATTATTTAACAATTTACTAATAAATGTTTTATAACTATTAAGAAACAAAAATCCGCAGAAAAAGTATGTCTACAAAAATGCACCAGTTATAGAAAGAATTGCAATCCAAAGATTCTTGATGAATACTTACTACATTACAGTAACGTTAGTGTAGTAATCATGCAAGCCTGATCATACAAATAATAGCTTTGCATTTTACGTCATTGTTTTAATGAAAGAAACGAAACCTACTTACAACCTACTTAATGTTCCTTTTACTATGTATTTTAAAGCATTCCAGATATTACATACAAACAAACAAACAAAAATCTGCGACACGTACCACGAATTAGACTAAAGATCGCGGAAGAGACGCACTCTATAGCTCAAATTACAAGAAAACTATTGGTAAAACAAAAAAAAATGACATAAGTACTGAAAACGCTCGAAACATAACTCTTCTTCAAGCAGTCGGGATTTCTTCAATTTAAAAAGTAATAACTTTAAAAGTATGCTTGTACCTCAAGGCCTTGATTCTATAAGCTTTCATTTTAAACTTCGAATCTGAATCAGTTTTGAGTTTTTTGATTGGTATTCTAAAAACTCTGTTGATAATTCGAATCTATAGCGCTACCCTTGCGAGCGTGTCAGCGAGATGGACTAAATTGGACGTGAGACTTTGTATGAGATGACGTTAAGATGTGGCATTCAGTAAGGTAATTTCCCCGTCACTTCGAAGCTCACTTCTCATTTTGAACCTTATGTGAAACGTGAGTGATAGCAACGTGAGAAGCGAGTTGTTGTTTGAAATTTTAGAATCGACAGGTTGGACACAGGAATAAGTTCTCTTTATTAAAACTGTCATTACACTTTGTAGAAAAGCCGTTTCCCGTCGATTTGTTCTGCAAGTTTAACGCTTTTCCAATACTTCTCGGCTGCTGTTTAAGTGCTGGAATTATTACTTTTAAAACGGCTTTTATTATTGAAAATCTTTGGTGCGTACTAACTCTACTTATAAACCTACTTTAATTAAGTTTGACTTTGTCTCCATAAATACAATAAGAAGATTATGTAGAACAAATAAGGAAAAAGTGGGAGTCGTATCAGGATGTACTCAGTCAAACGTCTTAGCAGTGATCCTGGCCATTTACTGTGGGTCTAAAAACGCCACTTTGAGCAATTCATCGAACCGAATTCATATTACGAATTCCTTAGCAATTCTTTAGCAATTCCTATTTCTTACAATTTTTTTGAAGAGGAATTTCAAAGTTTAGTTGGCCATTTCACAAAAAATGGAGGAATTGCTACAGAATTGCAAAGGAATTCGTAATATGAATCGATTAGATGAATTGCTCAAAGTGGCGTTTTTAGACCCCCTGGTCGAAATATATTCTAAACAAAGAAGTTCGAATCGCGCGCGGTGACGCCAGTTTTTTTTTAATCTATGATTCTAAAGCATAGTCATTTCAACTCTAAAAAAAAATATATGTGAAGAGGTTAGCGGAAGATAGGTGCACATGAAAGGGACATAAAGAGCTATGCTCTTGTCAGTAGACTGACAAGAGCATAGCTCTTTATTAAATTATAACTAGCTGTGCCCGCGACTTCGTCCGCATTAAATGTAACAAAACGTATTATTCAGTTCGCAGTTAACAAAAAAAATAGTAAAATGGAAGAAGCCTACTAATTACTACATCAGCCATCTGCCAGTTAAAATCCCGCCAAAATCGGTCTAGCCGTTTTAGAGATTACCCGGAACAAACAGATAGATAGACAGACAGACAATCAAAAATTGTTATAAATATTATTTCGGTATATGTACCGTGTATAAACCCTTAAGCATTTTAGTAAAAAGCCGATATTCAAATAAACAGACACTCCAATTTTATTTATTTGAATAGATATAGATGTAAAGATAAAGAAATAGAACTGCTGTTATTATTATACAGAATTAGAGGGTGAAAGGAAGTAGTGATACGGAACCCTCAGGATGCGAGTCCGGCTCGCACTTGGCCGATTTATTTGACGATGTCATCATTCTAGCAGTTTGTTATCAGGTATTAATATTGCTTACACACATCGCATCAAATGTTTCACGTCATGGTCGCCTACCGTCTGGTGACATCTGTGCCGTCCCACGGCTGGGATCATGTGTGTTTTGTGGGATTAACCGTCGGAACGTAATAGTAATCGAATAAGCGCGACTCGGATTCGAACATCAAGGGTTCCATACAAAAAGCCCTAGGAATACTTACTTACTTTTTTTCTATTATAAAATACGTCTGTCGTATTAGGGATGATCTGATGTATTTTAATTATTGTTTGTTAGTTGCTTTAGAAGCAATATAAGTCTGAAAAATTCTTGAAATACAGACGGTCGGACGAACAGTAGAGGCTTTGAGTGATTACAGAATGCTTTTTTGTTAATAGAATTTCGTTTTTACACTTTGTTTACGGAACACTAAAAATTAATTATCTAGATAGCACCATTTCAGTGTCTGGGGATGCGTTGCGAGGCGTAGGCAGGCGTTTATAATAATGGAATTTAACTGATAATATAGTAAAATTGTCTATGTAGTAAATTTACTTTAAAGCTATTTGTATTGTCTATCCTTTGATTTGATCTTTATTGTTATCCTACAGTGGCAACAAAATTAGATATATTATAATCTGTAAATACATAAAGTGTCTACTTATTGTTCATGAAAACTAAAAAAATAATTTGGTAAATTAGATAGTGCGTCCCACTCATATAATACGGAGTTTCTAAAAAGCCATACCTATATTTATGTAGAGTTGTCCATGTTACATCTACATCATCATTTCAGCCGCTGGATGTTCACTGTACATAAGCCTCCCTCAAGGATTTCCAAAATACCGGTTTGGAATTTTGGAAGCGGCCATGTTAATTTGATCCCTTCCTATTTTGCCAAAATCAATAAATACAGTAATAAAGCTCTAATTTTAATCAAAAGATGGAGTGTCCCGTGTTTTACGAAGCGGTGGGTTATTACGTTTTGTGATTGGAAATAATTGCAGGCCTCCATTACGGGTTTACGATTACGAGGCAGCCGATCGCTGAACTCGCAAATTGATTCGGGCGGTATCGGGAGCACGGCGGGCGGCTTGTTGGGTAATTGTACGAATTACGTTTAATTTTCTATATCGCTTTCTTGATGGGCAGCTAGCTATTTATTTTATTAATGTTTTTAGTCGGTTCGTGCACAAAACTGTCACATAACTATAGTTTTTCTTTTGTGTCTGGATTCTGCGAGCCAACAACGGGTTAATATAGAAGTTACTCGAGCGGTCATTGTCACAGTATTTTATTAAAATTACTAAAAATTGTATTCTTTGTAGTTACATTGACTAATGATAGTGATGAAAGTAAAACTGATCAGTTTCTTACGGCCTGCGCTGTTATCGCTAAAGAAGTTCCTTCCGGACAAACTTAGGAATGAATTTACCGAAAATTGGAAAAAACCTTCGTCAATAGGCATTGTAGCTTCGTTTGTCGCCCTCAGGTCCCCGAGGAGGCGGCCGCGTTCACAATAAACGGAGTTGAATAAAAAATGTTACGACCAAGCTATGGTTACGACCTTTTCCGCTGCGGGCCTTACGTGAGGTCACGTGGCTCAACTTACTTTAGTGTTCTTTTAAAAAACTTCTTTATGATTAGGTTTCTTTGGGTTTGATTTAACGTCTCATGCTTTAACCCAGTTTTATGCAAGTATTATTTATAGATTTAACATCTCTGAATACAACACTTTACATTCTTTTTATTTCTTTCTGTTTTGTATTTTTGTCTCTATACGCATAACACTAACTTTTCATTGAATTGAATGCAATTTTGAGATACTAGAGGTAACCTAAATGTAGACATCATTTTACTGCAGAAAAATATCTCTCTCTCACTGATTAAAACGTACAAAGTAAAATGAATCAATAAATGAATTTGTAATAAAAGCTAGCTACTTACCGTTTACTCCCTATATTTTAAATGGAAAATATTCATTAACACTTGCCATAAAATGCAGAGCCATGGGAGAGGTACTCAATTACGAGAGGTACCTACTTTAGGTGGATCTGACGATAATGGAGCCCCGCAGAATGCGGCGGGCGGGGTGGCTCGGGGTCAACGGGGTAGGGTAGCCACTTGTAGGCATTTCTTCGTCTATGTTACTTAGTTTTACTATAACTTTTTCATTCAAAAGTTTAAGGCTTGGGATGTAACCGGGAAAACGGTTAAACAAAAAAAGGAGAAATTATTTGTTTATTAAATGCTTAAAATACTTATAAACTTGGCGGAACTTTTCTTTACAAGTCTACACTAGAGGAGAAACAGAAAATTTTGAAAATTGAGGCAATCTACACTCGCGACAATTACCAAATCAAACGCAAACGCTATTTTAAATATAACTTCACAGATTTTTACGACAGCCAGCTCATTTATGAGCTGCGATCAATATATAGTAACGAAAGCTAAGAATCAGCCAAGTGAAAACCATTCCATCAAATAATGCACATGTTGCATATTGCTAGTCACTGAGCTACACAAATTTTGAAGTAGTGACCCTAAAACGAGAGCGCCACTGTCGTGCCCACGGGAGCGGTTGCGGTGATTGTCGGCGCTCGAACCGAAACCAAAGTTCATGAGTAAATATATAGAGAGAAGTTCATGCCAGTATTGCCAGTGAACTTACACAAACATTAAGTACGTACTGAGAAAGATATTCACTTATATCTCACTCACTCTCACTTAGATATACAACTTAATGTGCCGTTTACAAAAAAACAAAGAGTAATCCATTGTATGTGTAAATATTACGTTATTATAACTTCATTCAGCTTAAAAAAATACATAATAACGGGCGTCGGGTTTGTATATCAAAGGTTCCGTAACCATTAGCTTGAAATAAACTATTTGTTTGTAAGCTAATATCGTATCACCCCATTTTGTGAAAACTAAAGTAGGCACTTATAAAGTTTTTATTTATCTGTGAGAATTTCAAGTCTATTTTATGAGACATAGATCTGCAACCGTCGGAGCGTTAGTACTATTATGTATTCTCTGCTAATAATAACAGAGTCTCGTATTTCTTATTTAACATTTATATACGGTGTATATAATTATATAATTTATCTAACCCTTAAATAAACCTTTAAAAAGCGTCAGGCGAGAAGAAAGAGAAACAGCAGTACGCGACGAGCCTGCTTTTGATGTCAGTTGTATGCAACTTCTCTGTTTCGTATCTACTCATGTGCCAAAAGTGAGGAGCACACACGTGAACAGCAAATGGAGCCAAATTTGCACAATCGTCGTTTGATTTCGAACAGTTTTGTGGAACATTGATTGCAGTCACTTTTGTGTTATTACGGTCAATTTTTTTACATAATAGACATTAAAATTTAAAGACTTTCATTATCAGTTTAGCTGCTGCTTTAGATCGCCCTGTAGCCTAAACGACTTCATGTAATTTTTAGTCTAAGAACTATGAATAATTTGTTACTTGACAAAATTAGCTATCAAAATAATTTAAAACCTAATTAAATATCTAAAACATTAATTCTGTTTGATTTATTTAGTTTTATAATTAATTTACTCTCCTAGCTTAATTACTTAACTTATTCTAGTATAATATAGCCAAAAACATGACCACCTGAAGAATGACAGAAAAATTAAGGAGAAAAGATAATTTTACTCAAAACATGTTAACAAATTCTCAAAAAAGAAAACATTATCTCATATTGAAATATTTTTTATAAAAAAATAACACATAACTATATGTTTCGGAACGTGAAAACTCATCGAATGAAAACGTAAATTCAAGCGTGATTTAAGGAAATGAGTAGCGACCATACACACCCACAGAATACACCGCACTTTCCGTCTAAAATATTAAATTTTGTTCTATCTATCACTGGTACTGAAAATGGACTCTAGGTGTTTAGTTTATTAATTTTCGACTCTACTAGAAGTATATAATATTGCAATTTATTTTGACAGATGAAATTATCATCATTATTTCGTGTATGTCCCTGGTCAGGTCAAGAAGAAAAAATACATTTTTCTGATTGACCTGGGTCTTTGATGTTTATCTATATATGTATTTGACATAAAATATTGTATCGTTGAGTTAGTATTCCCATAACACAAGTCTCGAACTTACTTTGGGCGAACTCAATCTGTTTGATTTGTCCGTCCCTATATATTTTTTCTTTGAATCATTGCCTTTCTCTATTACTATTGCAAAGGAAAATGGCGAAACTTGATATATTACACTAACAAGAACTTTTACAAGAATACCTTTGTACAAAGAACGTTTGTGCAAAAGCTACCAATCCCGCATCAGGCTTCAAAGCCGTATTATTCAGCCTGTCTATATATATAACAACCATATGTGTACGGTCCGGCATCCGGCGGCTGGTGCCGGATCGTGACCGGACAACGCCCGGACGCCGATAGCATCACACTTCCTCCTAGAGACGAACACTGCACTAGCACCAATAGAACTTGTGCTGTAAGCGATAACAATGTAGAACTGCTGCTTCGATATCGGTTTTCAGAGTATTAGTTGCAAGTTGAAAGCTTTGAGAAAGCTTCTCGATGAGCATTGAGCTAGAAGTATATGTTTTTCGCGATTATTATATTTGAGTTAATTTACAACAATTTAGATTACATAAAAGGCTAAACCGAAAATTCTTTATTGTTCATAATAACTGAACTTAATATATAACCTAACCTAAACCTATTATAGTAGAAAGGTATGATACGGTCCGCTATTTAAGACGAAGCCCTATGTTCAGCCGTGGACTTTCAAATGATGGAATTTCAATATCTCCATAAGTTGCACAAGTTATTGTAACCCTACAGGGTACATATCCAGACCCTACAGGGTCTATGTACAATGCTCTAGTGACAAATGGATGCTTATTCCCCTGTCAACTCTTCAAGCATCTGATATTATGCCTAAGGCAGTTAATCGTTTTAACTTTAGATCCTTTGTACCGTTACTATTTTGGCTATACATCTTATGGGGCTGGCGCCGAATCCCCGATCACGGAAGCTGTACTTATCATTATAACTACATAGTGTAAAACAAAGTCGCTGTCTCTGTTCCTATGTCCCTTTGTATGCTTAAATCTCTAAAACTACGCAATGGAATTGAATGCGGTATTTTATAGATAGAGTGATTTAAGAGGAAGGTTTTTATGCCTATGCGAAGCCGGGGCGAGTCGCTAGTAAAATTATAAATGCGAAAGTGAGTTTGTTTGTTACGCTTTCACGCCTTATCTTCTGCACCAATCTATCTGAAATTTCGCATACACAAAGGTAGAAGTATTGGGGACCTTGTATACCTTTCATCCCGGGAAAAAGCACTGTTCCCGTGGTAAATTCACGCGGGCGAAAGCTAGTACTTCCCTCCACCTCCCATGGCTCTACCAACCTCTCGGTTATACGAGCCGAATCTCGGGAGAGTGCGCTGTACTAGCATTTCGCATCTTTTTCCAGTCGCACCTGCTTGATCTCCCTACAAGCTCTCTATAGTGTCGCCTATCTATGAAATCATTGAATTTTAATAACTCTCCCCCATCCTTAGGGGGCTTACGTTCACAAGTACGCCTCGCTTGCCTTCTCGGCCAGAGGCCAGCTTCTGTCTTCTAGGTCTTTGAGTTTGTCACAGTTCCAGTTTTTCTCTTCGTCTTCTTTGTCTGCTTGTGGCAGTATTCTTGATGTGCTCCTACTTTTCAAGTTATGCCCCTCTCGAGGCCGCTTCGAATTTTATGCCACCGATGCGAGAATTCTTTTAGCCGCTTAAAGTTCGCCTCAGATCTAGTACTGTATATATTTAAGCTGAAGTCGGTTAGCCTATATACCTAGAGTAGTATAGGTATAAAATGTTGCATCCGAGATTAGCTTCAAACCGCCACTTTATAACGTGTGATCTAACGAAAGCCCTATTAAAAGCTGTTCCTTCGTAAACAGCCAAAGTGAATGTGAGTGTAAACACGGCCCTCACTCGGCTCTCGAGCAAAATCGCCGGCAGCAACAGGTAGCTCCTTCCCCCTCCCCTCCCACCGGTCCGCCCCGCCCCGCAGCCGTTCTTGTTTATTTTCCCGTACAAGCCCGATTGTGTCGGAATGGCTCCCTTTCATTTTAGGTTATGTTACAGCGATAAGTGAGACAGTAACCCACTTTACGAACCTATGGAACTTGTTGCGTATTTTGGCAAAGATTTTTCCTCCTCTCCCTCCTTTCTGCGATAAATTTTACGTCTCCAATAAGCATTTCATTTTGTGTTTTATCTGTTGTCATTAGACACACTTGACCGAGCCCACTCGGATTCAATTTAGCGTACTCCATAATAATTATGTACAGCAGGGCTAATAATGACCCGGTATACGAGTTTTCCATGGAAAGGCTTTTTTATCAGACAGTTTCAAGTGTTACTTTGTCGAAGTTACAAGTTACGTTAAATTTATTACAACGGATATGCATATTTTTGCGTTCCACGTTACTATTTTAGCTCTTTCAGGAATGATATGAAGGGGTGCAGGGTCCAAACGAAACTGTGACAACTTTTGAGGCTCACTTAATATAACCGTGGAGCTCTATTACCTTCTAACCAAATAATCTCATCATCATTCAAATTCAATATTTTTTTCTTCATGACATAAGAACCTACTACACCAAGAGTTTTACGTGCAAGTTGCCGACCATTGATTGAACGTGATAAATAAATGATATAGATGAAATAAAATATTCTATAGTGTATCAAACTACCTGGTCTGGTTTCCCTGTAAAAAGGGTTACGGAGGTCAGACAGCAGTCGCTCCATTGTAATTACCAGTTCTGCCAAATCAGGACCATGATTAAAAGCGTACCCTGGGATCTGAAGCGTAAGGTGAAAATGTAACCGGGAAACACGCTCGGACGAAAAAGTGTACCAAAATGCCAATACAATAAGAGTTCTTCAATCATATGAGATAAATATACATATAGCACTTATACTTCACCCGTCAGTGTACAAGCGAGTGTATATTCACTCAGTTCCCGAGGGAATGATGGACGACCTCGTAAATATAGTAACGTACTTATTCAATGGCGACAGCGACTGACACACTGAACATAAATTTTATCTCGATTTGTACGAGTATCTCTGTAATGTCGGATCCGAGGGGGTTATTCCAAGATACATGATATCGAATGTTCGTGGGAGAACAACTCGATTTCCTATATAATGATGTCGTTGGTCTGAAACACATGTGTTGTCAGGCGCCTCTCTTCACTGCAAAAATAAGAGATTTAAATTAATGCCCATTTATAAGATAAGTCAATCTAGGTCCTTATTTTATAATATAAAATATCAATTTCGCTTTATGTTTTTCCAATTAATTTCATTTTATTTCATTTAAGTGTAACAAAAATAAAAAGTATTTTTGAAACTTCAGATGAACAAATATAATTCTTAAAAAAAAATTACTTGTGTTTCAATAATTATTAAACAATACAAAAAATCTAGTCTCGCGAAAACTAGTTTCTAAATCTTTAAATTTCGAATGAATTCCAACTCACTTCCATCATTTCTGCTACACTGTATATTAATTAAGGTAGCGATTGCAATGGTAACGCCGCGCTCTCGACGATTTGCATTTTAACGCTGAGGATGCAATTAGCGAAAGAATAGACGAGGCCGAGTGCGAAATAAAAACTGGAAGCTTTAGTCGTAATTAAAGTGATACAAAGGGCCCTTGTATGCGAGCAGCCTGTGAACAACATCAAACGGCTCCCGTAAATATTTACATCGCCGCATCGTTACGAAGAATGGATTTATCTTTGAAACGTTCAATAGCTACGATTTAGTCTTTTCTAAGAAATTAAACAAAAATTCACCGTCGGGTTTGTATGAAAGTAATGCTTGTATACTTCCATAGGTGTAATATAAAGTATGTACAGAAATAGAGAAGAATATTACACTAGGACAAAACTTGATTGCAAATCGATTCGGACTGCGCTCATAATGACAATGTTTTAGTAATGTAATGACAAATCACGAACGGAAAAGATATTAGTCATTCATTTTAATGGCAATCACAGGCAGAAATACGTATTTTATTGTTAAGCAGGAATACAGCGAAGCATAAAATAATTGCTTAATACGAACTGGTAAAATTTAATTAACGTTTTAATTTAAATCCGCGTTCTACGGGCCGCCCACGCGTCTCTACGGTGCTCAAAATGTATCCGCCTACATTTTTAGCTATGAACATACTGAATGTTATGATGTTTTCATTGGCCGCATCCCGTTTGTTCCTGTAAACGCTATTAACGTATAAACACACCTCGCGCACCTCGTAACATTAAATTCGCCGTTGGATAGCAATTTGAGTTAAGAACTTTGTTGGATTTCTTTTGAAAGCAATTTGCGTCGTTCGAGATCAAGAGGAAGTAAATGATGTCATGAAATGGGCTAATACGAGAAGGACTTACGCCTAGAAGGTTCCATTATCACGTTAAACGTTCGGCCTAGCTTTTTCTCTGGGGCATTGATAAATATATTACTGGTGCCGGGGATCTGCTACCATGCGAAGTTTGAGAAGAAATGCAAAAGTATACCGTTTAACTGAATGTTTTAGAGTTGATTCTAACTAAATGGATGTGAAGAAGTTACAAACATCCAAATCCTCGGAGAGTATAGTGTTAACAAAAGTTGCATTTTGTGTGTGTTATCACAAGATGTGTTGTATCCAATGCCTCTCTACAACAAATTACTGTGATTAGCATTAAACCCAGATCCAGTAGAGTGAAAGACTAGCATGTTGACTTACGTCACAGAGGTCGCCATAAGCAACAAAGTTGTAAAACAAAGGCTGAAGCACAGATAGCTGATGTATAGGTATATACATCACCTGTGTGTCTGTATTGTTATCACCGAGCTCATGTAAGACCTCGTAAAACCTTTTACTACGGAAGCCCTTTTAGCGACAACCCTGCATCACATCACAAGGAATCTTTTCACGTAGTTTGTCAACTAGGTTGCAGCTTACAGTTGAGGTTAAAACTGCTTTGTTTAGATAAATGAATTGTATTGTTTCGTCACCGCCCAACTAGTTAGATACTGTGAAAGATTTGAACGTGAACATGTACGTTTTCCAATATTCCCCGCCACTATCCGACGTCGACAGTAATTAAATTTCAGGCGGAGTAAATGTCACTGGACTTTTTCTCATCTAAATTCGTAACGTGTTTCGCTTTGCGCGAATTAACTTCAGTCCGAACTCGGAACACCCTGACTTGTGATTGGACAATGCACACGTACACTGTTGCGTGTTTATTTAATTACAAAATGTCAGGGTAGCATTGCTAGTTCATTAGAATGCATCCCACGGAGTTAGCTACCTCTTACGCTACACTCGTGGTATCTCCGCGATTTTATTGCAATTACACGACGATACGACGGAGCTCCGCATACAGATTACTTCTACATATTAGGTTGTGCCAATTTCAAGCGAGTTTCTACATTAAGCGTCAGTTTTCAGGGCGTATACTGCTGCGATATTGCAATATTGAGCTCGTGTACGTATTAACTTCTACCTTTAATTAATATTTACAGTAGTTATGAGAAATAAACATGAAACAGCCAAAGTTATTGAATAACTTCTTGAAAAGCATGAATCCTCATATAATCTAGACTGGTTCAAATCCAAGTGTTTGCCGTTCGTCCTCGCCTTTGTCATCGCATTGCGGGTCATATGGTTTTTATTGCGACGCATCATATGTCTGTATCAACGTTTTTGCGTATCTTTCATTGTCATGGACCATTACTGCCGTTTCGTGCACTCTACCTTTAGTTTCATACATGAAACATGTATTTTGCACGATAAATTTAAAATATCAATAAATGCACTGATGTTGCACATATCGGTAACACTTACCTACATATCGTATTACGTATGCATTCTGCAAATACACGAGTCTTATTCTGACAGTAAACTTATTTAACTAAAATGTCTAGGGATACTTATAAAGCCACCGTTAGCTGTCTCGTGCCCACAGCGAACTCCCTGTCTCCGGGGCTCGATTAGTCCTCGTCATGTCTGACCTTCCTCCCGTGAACTCCCGTCACATCCCGAGGGTAATCTCACTCAGACAGAGCAAGTGACTGCGCTGTCATCGCTGTAGCGCTTTAGATTTTATCTCGTTTTTTATAACCCAGCGCTAGAAACTTATTATCTTGCTTGACATCAATACTAAATCGAATTTTTTTATCTTTCAATCTTTTTCTTGTGTAAAGAGGCGAAACATCAGCCAAGTTTCGCGTTGTTTATATTTTCTTTGGTCAATTGCGAGTCTAATTTTTGCATAACGAATAGCTGCCGTTAATGTGTACTTACATCACGCACACTTTTTTATATCAACAGTACGAAATTGACTCTTATCAACGCCTTGATTGCTCATTCGACCATTTCTTTGACAACCTAAATGTCTTTGAAATTTCATGGGTAATTTACTTGTCAACAGCAAATGTTTTGTGCCCTATCTCTTAGCACGCCTTGGGAAACTGTGAGTGCTTCGAGTTAAATATAACATATACATAAAGAAATAAAGAAAACTTGTTTACATATTGTTGGTGGAAACAGAAAGAAATACTTCTAAAGGACTCATTACGGTTCAAAAGATTCAGCCAAATTGCAATAAACTTGTAAGGATTGAAACAAAAAAGTTGTTGTTTGGATTCTCTCTTTAATTTTTAACGTTAAGTAGGTTTCACGTTTTGCAATATTAATTGTTTAATGACGTTTTTTTTAAATATGTTACAATACTCTGTACTTAGTATGCTTATTTCACTTTTAATGACTACGAGACGAATTTCGAACCAGATTTGTAAACTTTTAATATTAATAAGATGGATAGAGCCCCGCTGGTACCGTAAAAGTGTAATACCCTAATATTTTATCGGAAACTTAATTAACATTTCTTAGACTTTGACTGGGCTTAAATTAGAGTTTCACATTAAAATAATTCTTAGAAGTATTCAAATGATTTCGTTGATTTGATTTAACGTGTATCTAGGTGTTTCTTATATCAGAACATGAGTAGGCAACGGAACAGAGAAAAACCTTCTTTAACATCTGTTATTTTACTGACAATAATTTTAGTCACATTATATGAGGTACAACGTGTGATAGTATATGTTTAAGAAATTTACAAAGGATATCCATTAGTAAAAGTGGGGCCTAGTCTTTAATCAACAGGCGTGGCGATAGCATGGCACACTGCACATTATGTTAGTTTCATAATCAGTTCCTGTTGAGTCAGCGTAGTGATAATATGGCCATTGGCCATGTTGGTTAGCTAGCACGGTGGGCATCTAACTGAGCTTGGCTAAGACAACCGATACGTGCGAAAGATGGAGCACAGTACCCTACCTGTGGAAAATATAAGGTGAATTTAAATCAACTGCAAATATTTTAAGGGCAGATTCAGACCACTAAACTGAACAACTTTCTCAAATAAACTTATGTCGAAATACGAAAATTTTTTTTTGACCTCCCATACAAATTTAGAATCAGCTGATCTAGTTTAGTATGGAGAGTGAAAAATAAAATTTCGTATTTCGATATGTTTGTTTGGAAGAGTTGTTCAGTCTGTATCTGTCCTTAAAATATTTGCAGTTGATTTGTGTCCACCTTATATAAAGCCTATTTAGTGATTTTGTTTTTCTCCTTTTCCCTTTGTTACGTTACAGTTGGTATATCTGAAATTAATCGCTCGCTATTAGACAGCTCGCTAATGTGTTTTACACTGGGTTTTTTTAGCCATTTCAGCACCAACCGCGTTGCTGAGTGTGGAGTTTTACTCTCTGTTCTGTTTTCTACTCTTACGATATCAGTTTTTACTTCGGCCATGAAATCTACGTTGCTTATTGTTTATTGGAAGCTTTCCGTTTATTTGGTACCAATACTTATTATTTTATATCATCTCGTTATTTTTTAAAATAATTCGTGCTCATACGTGTATCGAGTTTTGCCCGGGACTTTACTAATGTTGAGAATTTTGAGAAAGTTTAAAAAAGATTGTCACATTTTGTTTATGAGAAAAATTAGACGAAAAGTGATCTCTGTGATAACTGGTAATATCTTTACCCGTGTGCTAAATTTAAAACGGTTCCATGCAGTTTTTAACCTTGAATATGTTACAAACACACAGACAACCATAGTTTAGTTTAAAACCTGGAACTTATAAGATAGTCAATTAAATAGTAGTATAGTAGTGAAAGCATACATTTTTTTTAGTACAGTGTTGAACTAATTGTACCCTTGTTTTACAGCAGGGGTTAAAAGTAAATCAGAATCTTCACACCCAGCAATAAATTCGGTACATATAGGTAAATAGTCTCGTAAAATGAAACGGCGCACGGTAACGGTATAGTTCGCTACGGGTGAATGTTATTTTTAATTAAACCGCGTAATTCCGTTCGTTTCCGACCTGCTACTAATAACAGCTAATGTAATACTCTTTTGTTCTTGTTCAACAGCAATAACAACAGGTTGTCAGTCGCCTGCGGGCATGGAAAATGTATTATGGCTGCCCCAGTACTTACTAGATGTTTTGTTGTGGTTTCATACAAATAATCCTGTAGAGACCCTTATTATTTATTAGGGACACCAACAGTTACATGACAAAACAAAAAAAATAAAGTTGGAAAATTTTCTGTTGCTGTTTTATTACAATAAGGATTTGAAACTATTTGTATAGGATAGGATCCTTGATGCCTGACTCCGAATCGCCTTTAATCGGCCTTTTCAGTTTTTAGAAAAAAATAGTTATTATAAAGATCTTATTCTACCGCTGTTTCATTCCTCTTCACAAGTCATATACGAATGTTCTGTAACACAATAAAACAGCCTGGTTCGGTAATGAAATATATCATTCTATGTCCATTACGTATAGAAAATATACGCTTTGATTTCGATACAAAGGCCTGTTGCGATGCGACGACTGCCGAAACCGAAATGAATCAAATTTGCCCGAGACAGAGTCCTCGCTCCCCTCGCCTCCCTTTATTTGGGGACAATCCAATAAACGGTGGAATGTTTGCCAAGTCCACAACTACTGGGTAGGCTTCGCTGCCCGACACCTACATTATAATCGGCTACAACCTACACAACAATGTTTGAAGCTCGAGATTTGATTAACAAGTGCAAACTTAGGAAATTGTTTGTCCTGATTTACTTATTGGTTAATCAAACTCAGAATGTCTCCTACAAATCAGTCTCTACTAAATCCGCTAACAAAATTTAACTCAGAGACTACAATAATGGCCTGGCTTATGAAAGCTTTCCTCGCGACGACAGACGGAGATCCAAAGGCGATTGGATAAGAATGCAAAGTCCGCGAATTAAATTCCTGGCGGCGCCGGAATTTGATTCTTGGCGTGGAATGTAAACCGGGATCCCGGCTAGTGAGTAGGAAACGGGACAGAGAAAGATTCTTGCAACGGTGCTGTGTTAGATACTCGTTCACGGCCTCTGTGATTTAGTAGTCTGGGATTTGACGATCCAGAAGTTATGAGATCAAATCACACAGCAAGTATACTTTATACCAGTTCTTTTAAGCTAAATAGGATATTGCAGGCTGGAATTACTTGATTGTTTGCTTAAAAAGATAATTCTGTGCTTTGACTCCTTAGACCGTTGTATCCATTTGAAAAAAAAGAAACATGTCTAAAAATAAAAACATGTTCCGAATAACTCATTGGGGTGCTCAGGATCACATTGGCCTAATAACCTACATAAAAATGAAGAATGATACATTAATCAACATGTGTGATTAGGAAATCGATTTCTGCCTGTAGAGCAAATGTACCACAATAATGCTTTCTTTTTACTCCGTTATTTTCCCCCGTGCCGCCGGCTGCTTGACAGCCCTCCGTTAAAATCAGAATGCAGGACACATAAATTATATTTTGCATACCTCATACCGAGGGTGAGCAATGTAATTTATATGGGAAAAACAAGCGTCGTTTCTTAAATTCTTGATCTTCTTCTTTTTGCGTCAATGTTTTGGGTGGGGTTGGGGTTATGGGTCACTGGTTAGGAACTATCTGCATGCGAGTCCAATTCACTTTTGAATGATTTTATTACTATGTAAATTGATTTTGCCTATTGATACTTTCTCTTTTGAACTTTGTCATACTTGAGAATGAACGCTCTTTATAAGTTTACTAATCGATTTCAGATTGCATACGTACAATAACTCCTTACTCTACGATCCAAGGATCATCATCATTTATCATTTTGTATGACAAACGATGTGTAAGTACGAATTGCTAAATAATATCTTCCGAATTTAATTCTTTTCTTTAAGCAAAAACCACCAACAAATCGATGAAACGTCACGAAGTCAAAAAAACCAAACCCTTGCACTAAGTATCGATTTATCGAAAAATTGAGATTGTATATCGTGTTTAGAACACAGAAAGTGGAAGTACTTTAGGGTCGCAACGTATTGCAGTCGACTCATAGATAGGCTAAGCTAACTGCTTCCTATCAGGGGCTCAATTCTACTAATTTAACTTAAGCGACAAGACATTGGTATGTTAAGCGACAAGACAGGTGGGCCGTAGGCCTGTTTGCCTTTATTCATATCTAAAGTAATAAAGGCGAAGGTGCATACCTCCACTTTCCGCTATTGTATCTACTCATGTAGACATATGTACTAACGACGTTACGTCAGACGTTTCATTGTTTACGTGCGATATTTTAGCGTTTATCGGTCCGCGTCGGCGGAGACGTAAATCAACAGTTCATGTCCCCCTCACCCTTCCCCTCCCCTCACACGCCATCCACACTACAGGTGATAGTTTAAGAGAATAAATGAAATTCCAAACGAAAATGCTTTTACAGTAAAGACCGTTTTTACGTTTTTACACGCCAATGGGCAGTGTAACTTGTAGTTGGCTTATTTTACTATTTATTTTCCTCACTGTACGGTTTAACCTGTTGTTAAAATAATGAACTATTTATCTGATAAATGATATTATTATGAAAATCTACATTGAAATAAGCAACCAAAATAAGAAAAGTTAAGTAATTTAGAGGTAATTCTGGAACTTCCAGATTTTTTGCGTTTGATAGTTGATAGTCAAAGTAGTGGAAGCTATCGGTAATGCGGTTGAGATTTTTATGAATGCGCTTCCGTAACTGATGCGGTAGCTCTTCGAGGTCTCCCAATGCTGTTTCATGGAGATGCAGCAGTATGGTGGCGAGGCATCCGGGATGAAATAACTACATGGCCTGATGCTTTGAAGTGTGTCCGTATTGTGGGAAACATTATAACTACTCACAAACTAAGGGTAGCTTAAACCACGTGTATAATACCACTTCGTACTTCGGCTTGTTTACAAAGTTCTCTAGTAGTTTAGCATGGTGCCAGGGTGCCACACTCGCTAAGTAGTTTATCGCTTAATCCGCGTCCGTCGGCGCGCCTTCCGAGTGGAATGAGCCGACTTAGGTAGGACTTAGTGAAGTTGGCATATGGAGTAGCCGGCACGAAGTTTATTTTACCTGTAGCATAGATAACGTTCTATGTTTTGAATGGCTGACCATTTAATTAGATAGACTCACGATAGACTAGATAAAATTTTATTAACATAAACAAATATAAAATTACAAACTAAAACTTGTAAAAATTAATACTTATATTTACAAAACTACAAACTAAAAAATACTAATAATTACTTATTTGTAAAATTAAAACTAAAACTAACAAATTCCTAATATTTTTTTTTTATATTCTTCAGCAGCCACAATGATACACAATCTGTGTAAATTTTAAGTCTCTCTTTTACGGCTCATGAGATACAGACTGACAAACAAATGTGGGGTACGGACAAACAGCATAGTTTCAGTGATAGGGATACCGACGAGACTATTTTAGATTTTATGTACCAAACCGTAAAATCTAAATTTTTAATAAATTAATTATAATCGTTTTTTTTTCAAGTTATAAGAGTAAGTAATTAGTTCAAATGTAGTCGAGTTCGAGACACCAAAATTGTAAACTTTTTTATTTAAGCCCGAAAATTGAACGTCGAAGACCGGACATCGGACGACGTCAGAAGCCGGACGTCGGACCCCGCCAGCCTGCAGCAGACGTGCTTCCATTTCCTTTGCAATGAACGGAACAATATAAATAAAAGTACATTTTAAAAATAAATCAGTTTCGAATGTTCTGAATCAATTTTTTTTATAATACTGAACTATCACTGGCACTATTTAATTGAGCTTTTTCTAATGTTAAGTTATAGTCGGCAATTAAAAAAAATAGTTTTATGAGATCATCATGTTCGAATTCGAACATCATACACTTTTGGTAAGATTTTTTTAATTATCTAGTAGTTCCAGAGGTTAATGCGCCAGATAAGTTCATTCTACCAATATACAATACAAGTGATGCTAAGTAATACTCACGGCAATACTATTTAGATCATTATTAATATTTATTTATTCTTCAGTTTTCATCAAATAATTACTTATTTTTTAAATTATGTTTCCTTGAACCAAATAGAAGCCGCAATTGGGAACAGTAGAGAAGCCTTTGACAATCAAAGCTAATTTCCCCTCTTCCGCGGCTGACTCCGAAAGCTCTCGGTAATAAAGCTCGACGAGTCGCAGGTTGCTCATAAATCGTCTCGAACTTTTCACGAGAATGTTTACAGATGTTGATTTACGGCGAGTATGAACAGACGATGTTTAAAATTCATTATTAGTTATTGTTGCCATGACCGAAATTTAATTTAGCCTTGAATAGTATCTATACATACTTCCATACATACTAATATTATAAATGCGAAACTCTGCTAGGCTTTCATACCACACAAACCCTCTCACCGATTTTGTTGAAATTCGGTATGGATGTTGTTAAAGATCGCGGGGTCTAACATAGGCTTCTTTTGGGCGTGATATAACAGAGTCCCAAGCGGACGGAGCCGGGGAAAAAGATAACTTGTAAAAAACTAGTATAATAGAATTTAAAATGTTATTACTAAAAAAAAATATTCGTTGTCCTTATTTTCTTGAAAGGATAAAATTTATTTTGTGCTGACGTCAGCACCAAGATTTTACCCGAAAATCAGAACTACATTACTATTATTATTTTCTATAGCCAAAAAAGCGAATAAAATTATTCGCTTTAATATCACATACATACATATAATCACGTCTTTATCCCATACGGGGTAGACAGAGCCTAGAGCCATAAGACCTTAGGCCACTTAAATCAATATCACTTAATATCACTTAAATGTTTATTACAAGCTAGCACGAATTTATTCCATTTGCTCATAATTAAACCTCAGGAGCCACACCGTCTACACTCTATAAATTGTTATTTTCCGTCGCCTCTACCTTTATCCACAATGGCCCTTCTTTCAGCATTTTCAGCAAAAGATTCAAAGAATTTTTTAGCATTTGTTTAGCTTTGTTCCGAGTTCAAAGGCGCCGCTGAATAATTGTGGCCTGTGATAGTACAACACGGCAGGTACTTATTATGTTGCCGACGCCTACATAAAAACATATCACTTTGGAAAACAGAATAAAATGTGCTTTAAAATGTGGGGCATTTTACGCAGGCATTATTCTTATTACATTATTCAAATTAGTTCGGCGACGAATAATTCGTCACAGAAGTGATTTGATTCGTGACGTACGACAGTATGTTTCCTGTGGAATTCAGACACGACCTCCAGATCGTAGGGTCTAGCGCCTATCATAGAGGCTACAGGTAGTCATATACCAATATATCTGTTAATTGCTATAACAAGAACACGCGGTAGCCACTAAAATTATCACATTTCACAGGGGGTGAGAAGGGAAAGGGGTGGCCCCTTATCACCCCCTCCCATCACTTCCGGTGACCTAGTGCCAGCTATTGTTCCCACAGTTTTCAATAACTTATGTTCTTCATTTCTTTGTCTGTAAATTGTAGAAAAAACATTATTTATTTATTTTCAAATTCCTGTACACTGAAAAATATACAAAAGTCATTATTTAAAAAAAACTTGCGTAACGATCTGTTTACAATATTGTTCTAACAAGTCGAATAAAAACAATTATTTTTTCTTTAGTATATATTAAATAGACAAAATACTTTAAACAATTGGTTCAATAAGCGTTTAAATTCACATTAATTTTGTCAACTTGAAAAAGTTCATTTCGTATTATAACTAACATATAACGTGCAGCTATCTGCCGGATCTAATAACGGTTGTTCACGTCCCAGCTTGGTATGGGCCATAAACGGGCCCTGACACTTTTATGGCATAATTGGCGATTTCGTGAGTACCACAGACTATGCGCTATATATAGTGGGAGGAGACGGGGGAGAGGGAGGACGGTGACCGCCTCGCAACCATTACCGACATATATCACTTGATGAGCAAATAAACACTGGTGAAGCACATAGTTTACGGCAGGTTTATCAGTTAGTACTCATATATCACAGTTGAAGGGTCAAAGTAGCCGTAAATAAGACATGCAATTACATGGATTAATTTGGTATCGTGAAATATTGTCCTATACAAAATTGAGCCCAAAATCTACTTATTCAAAGTAAAGGCTTTATTTTTGATGATTCCAATAAATAAATCAACGCACTCGTCTTAATTTATTTTAATTCATGGATATACGTATACATCGTCTATCTGATCGATATGATCGGAGTGTACACAACATCGTTATCGCAAGAATACGAGTAGAGTCTCTGGCCAGTAAATAAAAGGTATTTGGCAAAGGTATCGGTAGAGAAATATCGGGACCTATTGCCGACCGACCTATACTCGGCCGTCGAATTAAAATGCTGCCAGTGACGATGATCATGTTTGTTCAAAACTATACCGAAAACACTGCACTTTTTGAAGCTTGCTTATTCAAAATTACTATTTTCTTACACCACAATAGACTCCATCTCATTATACCGCCCCGTTCAACCCTGTTTACCAAGCTTTTCTCACTCAAAAGCTGGCGTCAGTGGTTCATTAACGAATATTTAAATTTGCGGAGCAATTAGTTGGATTTGGAGTGTAGCCAACAATGGGAACGATACCCTCGTTATAACTACTTCATAGCAAACCGATATAACTTTATATCGACCAATATAAAAGTTAGAATAGTAAAAGTAATTTGGAAATAAATTATGGGTATTCTGTACTAGTTGCTTTAAAACATATTTTTATATATAAGATATTGCTTGAAATGTGCGCCGTGTACGAGTGTGGGCACTTTGTGTACAAAACCCCAAAAAAGAGTTTTATATATATATATATATTTTTTTGGGGTTTTAAAAAAGATTTATATATATATATATACTCTTTTTTGCAATGTCTATCTAAGAGCAGACTATAAAGTAGCCAGGACATTAGATTAGATTTCTAATAAAAATCTACAGCACAAAGTACAAACAACCCTAGCACCAGTGGCGAACTAGGCGCTTATTTAATTAGCAGTGCGACAGCAGAGCGCCTAAACAAATAATTGCACACAGAAGGTACCCTATCAGCGCCTGAATCAAATACTGCCTTCAGTAAACGTCGATACTGGAATTCAGATAGACGGCATTACCATTTAAATAGAAAACGCAGATTGTGTTGCGCCCGACGACGGCGCGGCTCGCAAGGCGCGGGCGCGGGTCGTGGGAGCCCTCCATTTCCAATAATGTATTTTAACATTTTGTGACTTAGTTGAATCCTTGGGAATGTGTTTACTTTACGGAGTACCACATACGTTTCAGTTGAAAACTAAATCCTACTGTATATTACCGAATCTTATGATCATTTGAACTGACAACTGTATGAAGACCACAGAGTCTTAATAGAGTATATCAATCCTTCATCCCAGCGTGTTTCCCAGTTGCATATTCAGCTTACGCCTAAGAGCCCAGGGTACGCTTTAATCATGGTCCTAGATTTGGTTATAACAAATGGAGCTACTGCCTTCTGACCTTCGTAAACCTTATGATAAGAAAACCAGATAGTCTAAAAATATATGTAGGGGTGGTCCAAATAATGCACTCGTATTTTCTAATAACAGCAACTTTATTTTATTTTAAATTGATTAATTATTACAGAGCACCGATTTATCATGGCGTCGTCAGTTTTGCCAGAGAGCGAGATAGCCCGCAATATCGTGCTTATTCGGTCTATCATCGATGCGTTCCGAAACCAGTTAACACAAAATAAAATTCCTACAGCTCGGCCATTCTGCAAATCAGTCTGACCTCAGACTGCATAGAATGCTTAACAATAACAGTCATAATAATACTTTAAAGAAAAATAAATAGGATAAGCTATTGCTATAATACTAACCTGAAGTTACAACGTATTCTCTCTCATTTAACATTTAAATCTTATTACTACACCCCAATCATTTTCAATAAACTAGGGATAAACAGAACATAAAGTTAGTTACTTATCTATTACATAACAAAATGCACTAAGGCTTACAGTAACATAGACACAACATATACCTAAGGAGTTACTTAAAATAAAATAAACACATGTTTTACTTTTTAACAAAATTAAAAGATTCAATTAGAACTAAGGCCATTGTTTCATGAAATCCACACCTGTGCTAGTTTTTAAAGGTCCCTCCTTACCTTTATCCACCTTAACCACTTCATACCGATCTTTCCCCAGCTCCCTTATGATGCGATAAGGCCCATAAAATTTGGGTTTTAATTTTAACGCGTTGCCAAATTGTGTTCTCTGGATTGCGACGAGATCTCCTACTTTGTACTTCTGTCCTACTTTTCTTTTCTTATTATATGTTTTTCTATTTTCTTCCTGAATTTTTAGTATCTGAGCCTTAGCTTCTCTTCTTGATTCATCCCTTCTAAGCATAAATTCTTCTCTACTTTCGTCTTCTAAAAATTGTAATATCTTCATATCTTCCTTCATTTTCATTTTTACTCCTGTCAGTAAGTGGAATGGCGTTGTTTTAATTGCACGCTGATATGTACTGTTGATGACTCTCTGCAATTTACTGACGTGTTTGTACCAATGTCCTGGTTCCTCTATACTCATTTTAGTTAAGACTGAGATAATAATGCGATTCATCCGTTCTACTTGTCCATTCCCACGTGGAATACCAGTTGTGATGCTGACATGATCTATTTCTTCTTCGTTGCAGTAGTCTTCAAACTCCTTTCCTGTGAAAGCTGTCCCGCGATCAGTTATTATCCTTCGTGGATTTCCATAATCTTTTTGATGAAGCTTTAGCTTATCAACTGTTTCCTTGGCTGTCACACTCTTAACAGGATAGATCCACACAAACTTGGTAAATCCGTCGATCACTGTGAGAATGTAGTTATACATTTTCTTTGTTGCATCCAGAGGTCCCACGTGATCACAGTGCAAGGTGTCTAATGGTAGTTCCCCTTTGTTAATTGGATTTAACAGGCCTTCTTTCTTTCCAGATTTTTTGCAAGCTAGTAAACATGGCAAACACATAGAAATTACCTTACCAATTTTATTTTCAAGGTTTGTAATATAATATTCTTTTTCTACTATATCTTTTATCTTTTTTTTTTCCAAAATGACCAATGCCATGAGCTGTCTTGATAATCTCCATATCCATTATCTCTGGAATAACTATTTTTTTCTCTAATCCTTTGTAAATAACTCCGTTCTCCATAAAATAATCTTCATACTCGTTTTCCTTAAGTAATTCTTTCACAATCTTTAATCTGTCATCTTCTTCTTGTGCTTTCTTTATCCTAGCATGTAGCTCAACATTAAGAAAACATATGTTTCTGCTTAGCGCATCAACATGTTGCATCTTATCACCATTCCTATGCTCTATGGAATAATCAAAGTCTTGCAGGTACAATATCCATCGAGCAACTTTAGCAGGTACATCTTTCTTATTCAATGTTTTCTGGAATGCTTCACAATCCGTTACAATCTTAAAATGTTTTCCGATGAGGTATCTTCTAAATTTCTTAACTCCCTCGATGACCGCTAGGGCTTCAAGCTCATAGCTGCTGCACTTCTGTTGGGCTTCTGTAGTTTTCCGGCTCATATAGTGAACTGGATGTAAACAACCATCTTTGGGATCCTTTTGCATTAACACAGCCGCATATCCATACTTACATGCATCCGTGTGTAATTCTGTTTCACATTGCATATCAAAAATCTTCAGAACGGGTTCACTACATAATTTCAACTTCAAATCCTCAAAAGCTTGTATCTGTGGCTCTTCAAAACAGTACTCATTCCTTTTAAGCAAGTCTGTTAATGGCTTTGCAACTAATGCAAAATTCTGGATAAACTTTCTGAAATATGAAGTAAGCCCTATGAAACTGTGAACTTCTTTTAAATTCTTAGGAATGGGATACAATCTCACTGCGTTTATCTTATCTGGTGATGGTTTCACTGTACCGTTGGAAATTTTATGGCCTAGATATTCTACAGAGCTTTGGAGTATCTGTGACTTCTTCCAATTTATTTCTAGACCGTAATCAGCTGCTACTTTCAATACTTCTTGAAGCCTTAACAATCCTTCTTTCTCATCTTTGGATAGTATAATTAAATCGTCGATGAAAATCAAAAGGATTCCTCTTTTTACAAAGTCAGAAAATATAATGTTGATATAACGTGTAAAATACTTTGGACAGATGGAAAGACCAAAGGGTGCTCGTAGAAACTCGTATTGACCTTCAGGATTACTTGTTACGAATGCTGTATATTTTACGGACTCTTCTTCGATTGGTAAATGAAAAAATCCATTCTTCAAGTCTAGTGTACTAAATATTCTCACATTACTTAATTTATCAATATGATCCTCGATGATCGGCAATGGATATTCGTCTTTTACCATTTTTTGATTAATTCTTCTGTAGTCGATGCATACTCTGGTGCTTCCATCTTTTTTCTTGACTAATACCAATGGACTGGCATACTCGGAGTGACTAGGCCTTATAACACCCTTGGATAACCATTCTTCTATTTGCTGTTTAACTATATTTTCCTCTGCTAAAGCTAGTCTTCTGGGTCTTTGTCTCACTGGTATATCATCTTTAAGGATAATTTTTAACTTAATAGGCGCATCTTTGACTTTCAGTGGCTTATAGCTATCTATAATTTGCGTTACTATTGCAGGTTGATCTTCATTGCTGGAAAACAAACAAATATTATGCAAATATGAACTATCATAATACTGTGGCCTTACTTCAATTGAACCCTTATTAATCACAGTGATAGTATTTACTAAAAAAGGTTAACCTAATATTACACCATATGGTATTACGTGATTAGGTACTATGTAAAAAGTAATGCTGTATCTGTGTTGATCAATAATTAAATCAATATTAAATTTACCAATAGAAAACACTTTGCATGATCCCAAACCAGTAAGAGATATTTTATCAGGTATATAAGTCAAGTTTAAACTTTTAAACAATTCAAAAGTGATTAAATTCAAATCGCTACCAGTATCAATTAAACATTTCACTGAAATACCACCAATTTTAACATTTTTTACACTCTTATTAAGAAGCGGCAAACTTGTGTTTACATTCAATGAAAGATGACATTTCATGTCACTGTGACATTTGTGACATGTGGACGACTGAACGACACGACCGAATGAACTGACGTCTGGTACACGTTCACTCACCCGCTACGATTCACTTCCGCTATCATTCACATCCGAACCGCGACCAACTTCACCTTCTTGTGACGTCACGAGCATAGACATCCGCTGCTTCCTTGAAGTTCCTTGTGCCGTCGCCGCCATGTTGGAGTTTGATGACAATGATTTTTTTTCAGGTTCTTTCTTGCAATTCGTACCGATATGCCCGTACTCGTTACACCTAAAGCACTTCACACCTTTGGAACACTCAACAGACGTATGCCCCTTCTCGCCACACTTGAAACATCGTAGAAACTGCTTTGGATCGTTCTCCTTGGCCTTTGGTTTGCCACTATTACCCTCGACTGGTTTATCACGCGACTTCTTTGTCTTCTGCTTAAAAGTTTCATACAAGGCCAACTTATCTTTTAGAACAGAATATGTCGTAATCCCGTATAACATCAATTTATTGGACTCGTAGTCTGGAATTCCGTCAATTATATATTGAATCGCCACATAGTCGGGAAATTTCGCCCTTTTACCTAGTTCCTTCATGACTAACATATATTGGTAATATGTTTCGTTGGGCTGCTTCTTGCGCGCAGACATGACTTCGTGCATCTGCTTGCTGTTAATCGTTTCCGGAAATTCTTTGATTAGTGCACTTCAACTCGTCATAGGTTCTAAATGGTTTTTCAGTCTTCAGCCACAGTTCTGCAGTGCCAAACAAGGAACGCCGGGCGATAATCAATTTTTGTTGTGGCGTCCATTCGAAAATTTCAGCGTTGTCCTCTAAATCCTGCGCCCATCTTACAGAGGAATATGTTATGTCGTCTCCGCTGAACTTGGGTATGGACTCGAACATGCCGGGTACGATGCTCTTGCCTCCATTATCGTCGTTTTTACCGGTGCTCATCGTCTTCTTGCGCTC
This sequence comes from Apomyelois bistriatella, assembly GCA_947044815.1. Taxonomy (NCBI): domain Eukaryota; kingdom Metazoa; phylum Arthropoda; class Insecta; order Lepidoptera; family Pyralidae; genus Apomyelois; species Apomyelois bistriatella. Next base: position 13,273,282 of record OX345700.1, read on the forward strand.
GCCCCTGCCTTTCACGAACCTCGAGTACCTCGTTTGAGGTTATGATATGCCGGCCGGCACGCGTGCACCAACTACTCTTCTTGCGTTGCTAGAAAATTATTTAGACCACTACTTATCCCGGACGAGAATTTGTAGGGGTGGGCCAAATAATGCACTCGTATTTTCTAATAACAGCAACTTTATTTTATTTTAAATTGATTAATTATTACAGAGCACCGATTTATCATGGCGTCGTCAGTTTTGCCAGAGAGCGAGATAGCCCGCAATATCGTGCTTATTCGGTCTATCATCGATGCGTTCCGAAACCAGTTAACACAAAATAAAATTCCTACATATATAATAATTCCAGGTGGTGATAAAAATGCAGTGAGGGGTTCAAAGGCACCAGCCATGGAGGACGAGGAACGGATCGCACGCGACCTGGCCGCCTGCGAGCTCGCCCTGAACAACACGGCGCCGCCGTCCGGCGTGCACTGCCCCGGCGTCTTCGACTCCTGGCTGTGCTGGCCCCCCACTCCTGCCAACACTACGGCATATGCCTACTGCCCTGAATTTATACCTGGCTTTAGTCCTGAACGTAAGTTGCTCCAAATAATATTCTTCAGCTCCGAAGAGAACAATATATCCCATCTTCCTCTTCTTATCGAATCGAAGATTCCATAAAGTTTATATATGCGGTCTCATGACACCGAGACTTCTCTACTTCTCTCTCTTGAATCTTCTAGAATCATGAACCGAGTGTGTCACCACTGTAAAATGTTTCAGGTTACCTAAAGGCATCTGACACAGCCATTAATATAATACTCGTACTAGAAGTTACCTGCGGTTTCACTTGTTCATTGTGTGTATGTATTATAGCCTATGATCATCCCCAAGAAACAGGCTATCATTTACAGATTTTTTATAAAATCTGTTTAATTGTTCGGACGATTATCCCCTACAAAAAACCACAATACATCTCTGTTTTGAGAGTTATTTTTGTTTTCGACCTTAATTGACAATTTATGAACTACCGTATTTGAACGGTTACAGTACAAGCTCACAAGGAGTGCACGGCCGACGGCACCTGGTGGAGGCATCCGGAGACCAACCGAGTCTGGTCCAACTATACCACCTGCGTCAAACCAGAAGACGTGAGTAACATATTTTTTATACTATTAAGGAGGCAAACAGACCTATACAGCCCATCTGTCTAACACTAGGTGTATCTTCCGCAAATAAAAATAATATTTATTAAAAAAACCTAGAAAATATTAAAACCAGTGGGCAATTTCACTTTTCAGGACGTTAGTGACATCATTGCAGTGTACGAGGCTGGCTACAGCGTGTCCCTGGTGGCGCTACTGATGTCGCTCTGCATCCTATCCTACTTCAAGTGAGTGCATTATCAACTTCAATGCGTAGTTAATCTATAAATAACTATTAGTTTAGTGTCAATCCCTCTTTTATCTATTTCTGCTGCCAATCAGCGCGGTTTTTTTTTGTTAGAGTATGAGAAGCAGTGTCATTATTCGATACTGTATGTGACGGAAGATCGTAGTATGTTACAAATGTCTAGTATACTGTTGAGTATCTAATACCAACCTAGTACTTTAGAAGACTCATAACTGTTTCAGGAGTCTACGATGTGCGCGCATCACAGTGCACATGAACTTGTTCGCGTCATTCGCCTTCAACAACGCGCTGTGGCTGGCGTGGTACGCGCTCGTGGTGCGCTCGCCCGAGACCCTCAACGCCTCGCCCGCGTGGTGCCGCGCGCTCAACGCCACTCTACAATACGCACTGTTAACTAACTACACGTGGATGCTTTGTGAAGGATTATATCTTCACACAGTCCTCGTCAGCGCGTTTGTGTCCGAACGGCGTCTCGTCCGAGCATTGTTAGTCGCCGGTTGGTTGTTGCCAGTGCCGTCGGCAGCAGTCCACGCGGCACGTCGAGCTGCCGCTGACGAACAAGTCTGCTGGATGGATGAAGGCGCACCGCGACCAGAGCTAGCCGTACTGGTGTGCGTGGCGGTACTTCTCAACCTGGCCTTTCTGTGCAACATCGTGCGCGTGCTGTGCACAAAGTTGCGTGCTGGCGGGGCCCTGGGCGGCGGTGCGGGCGGCTCGTCCCGACCCTCAGCTACAGCGCTCCACGCTTTACGAGCCACGTGTCTGTTGGCGCCGCTCCTAGGTGTGTTTTTTAATCTATCTTATTACAATCACTAGTTTTAATGTTAAATTGCAGTTGTTGATGAAATTCGCCATCTATCGGAAAGAAATACAAATAAGTCATTACGTAAAAAATATACCTACCTACTTTCTTTGATCTTTGATTATTTATAAATAATCAAAACCAACTTTATATAAGACACCTACTCTTTACATAATGAATCAACGAAGGCAATTCTTATACAACTATGAGCACGGTGACTGCTACGTAAGTGGTCGAGATCTTTATGTGACATTGTGACACTTGGTTCAACTCTTAATTACTCCATCGCAGGCTTACAGTACTTACTTACGCCGTTCCGTCCGCCGAAGACTGCGAGCTGGTGGCTGGTGTACGAGTTCGTGTCAGCGCTGACGACATCCCTCCAAGGGCTGTGCGTGGCCGTGCTGTACTGCTTCTGTAACGGCGAGGTGCTCGCGCAGCTGCGGCGGCGCTGGCGCGTGCTGACGTTCCGGCCGCGCGCCAACTCCACCACCAACACCACGGTCTCGGTGCGTATGCGGCGCCCGCTGCTCGCCTGCGCTTGTTGACAAGCCAGTGTTAGTAACAGACGTGTTTGTCTCAAATGATTTCATTTTGTCATTTATGGTTCGGTAGTAGATTGAAATATCACAGAAGCATATTTTAACCCTTGACACTAACGCCTCTAGTTGTTGCCAAAAACACTAAAACTGCTATTGTTTTGCAGTTCGTGCGGTCAGCGGCGCCGGGCGCTGGTGAGGACAAGGTGTGACTGGCGGCGGGCGGTGGCGAGGAGGGGTGTGGTGCGGGGGGTGAGGGGGGATGTGTGGCGGAGGCGGACGAGCGCCGGCGCAACAACGACGCCAGGCACATCCGCTTCGAGCTCGTCGACAGCGACGACGATGCACCCCCTGAAACCCGCCTGCTATGATCACCCCCCACCCCCCTCCATAACTCGCCGCCGCCCGAGAATTGACCGATATCAGGACAGGACAATAGCAGTGAATCAGAACAAAGCGATTCGTAAAATTACAGTGTAAGTGCATTCGCATAACATGGGCGCGCGTCACGCGTTTATGTGAAGAATATGCTCTCACACCACGCCCTAGTGTATGATGATGCAGTTTAATGAAAATTTCTCTCTGTTAAGTTTTTCTACTCATGCGGACAAGATCTGGCCAATAACCGAACAAAAGACTGTGTAAAAGTGAAATTGGTTGTTGTTGTGAAAAAATATAAGTATATCTGTTGTTGACTTGTAACGTTTTGTACATATATGTTCTAAGTAATAAATGTTAAAATATATACACTAGACCGGTACTTAAACGATATAGTTACGTACAACGACTGTAAATACCTAAGCTTCGATAGAGGGGAAAAGCTGTGTACCTTTTAATGTATTAAGTAGTTGAGCTGTAGAACTCCTCGCCCGACTCTGAGCGGGGCAGAGTTCCGCTGTGCTGTATATGTTGAAGCTTGTAAATATGTAATGTTGTATATAGTTTTGTATATTAATAAAGATAATAGTGTTACAAGAAGGACTGGGGATTTTAATTGAGCCTCTTCTTCATTAAAGCGTGTTCCCCAGTTACATCTTAAGGAACGATCTTAAGGAAATGGATCTTAAGAGCATGAAACGATCAGCGTCATATACAATGTGACGCGGTTAGTGTAAGGTACTACATGAATAATGTCGCAGGCCGGCGCTGGATGCAGGACGCTTCCAACCGGTCGTTCTGGAAATCCTTGAGGGAGGCGTATGTCCAGCAGTGAACAGCTTGTATCTGAAATGATGTCTATGATACAACTATTTTTAAATCTATTTTATAACCCCAGAATAGAAGGCGTTCACTGAGACAAACTCTTCAGAAGTAAAGGACAGATTACAATAATATGGATATCATCCTAGTAAATTGAGGTCGGTTATAATTACAGATAAGCTAAGTCAACTTTTTAAAACAAAATACATGTTCCCTAATTAAAAATGATTCGTAGTAGGTACACTGGGCCGCATAAAAGTATACTACCTAAGGTGTAAGTATAAATATAGTGGTATAACTGTACATGCGCTTGTTCATTTGTCAACATCTGGATATCAATGAGACAGTCACATGTTTGCCACGCGCCGTTCATTTCCATATTAGGTGAGGTAAAACAGAAGGCCCACTTGGCTCGCTCTCAATAATGTGTTCACATGAAGAGAGGTTGTCGTATGTAGTTTAGTATGTAGGTTATCTATTCTGTAGTACAGTAATTCAGAGCGAGAGCCAACTAAATCTCTATACTATAATACCAATATAAAAGAAATTGTTTATTAGTTTGAATGCCTTAATTTGAATCAAAATGATAGTTGGATTTGATAAAAAAAAATTGCATTTGATAGCGATATTCTTGGGAAATTTTGTAGGTAAATTGTAATTTTTGCAAAAAATGATATTTACATACTACTAACGAAGCATGCAGGGTATCAAATTAACAATGTAAGATCCTATTGTTCCAATTGTAACGAAACACTTATTTGTGCATTCGTTTCATTCTCAAATATTCCGCTTTTGATTGGAGTTTTAATTGTAATCCATAGATAATATAAAATAAGGATAGAAATACGCGTGCTGCCATCTACGGAAAAGTCAGTAACTTTTGCTTACGCACAATATTATATTTCACTCCGTCTAGATTAATGAGGGGGCAACACTATACGTTAGTGATGATTTATCAATCAAGGAAAATTTAATTGAGGGGCAACATTGTACGTTAGTGATGGTTCATCACGCAAGGAAAATTTAATTTGTAACTATTATTTATGAATTGTTTCTGAGTTTAAATATTCGAATTTGAATTTTAAGAGATAAAAATGCTAGTAGTTTGATTATATTCTTTTAATTTGATTTTAAAGAGAAGATAAAAAGACTTCATTGGTAAATTTTGCTCCATCTGGTGACAGATGTGGTAAACTATCGTCACGGAAATTAAGATTGCGCGATTGATCAATTCAGGTTTTAATAAATATTAATTGTTTAGAATAAGATTATTTGCTTGAATTCAATAATATATAATCAAATGACAAATATATAAAATCAATAATTTAATGTTAAAACTTAAATTATCTGAAATTAAGTATTAAAGGGAGATGTATTGGTCACGAACAACGAATGACCTCGTTTAAAAATTGAACGTATAGTAGGACGCGATGAATGTAGGTAGTCATGAAAAACCGAAGCCTCTTTTGAAAACGGAATATGTCGAGGACGCGGTGAATGTTGACTAACTTTTATTATGATGATATCATAATTTAATAAATTTATACATCAATGAATGATGAATATTACTTATAAAATTTGTACGTTAATATTAAATCTTGTATAATGGGACAGGCTTAGCTTTTTAAATTATTTAAGTACAAAATAGAATAAAGAGTATCTCACGAGTCGCCGGTAGATGAACATTAGCGTCACGGGGGATGAGGTACGGGGATAGGTGATAAATAGGCTTGCGGGAGGCCGCAAAGGGCACTTTTTACTTTACTCTCGGACACTTGGGGACTCCAACTCGGAAGAAAACACAAGAAGATCGCCAACATTTTCTCTGTAAAGTATTTTTATAATCAAGAAAGAAGAAGTTATTTGCGTGGGGTTGATAGCACATTTTTAGCTTAGGGCAGTGTAGATTCGCGGTAGTTTAGTATTATTCGTCTTAATTTCAGACCTCATGGTGAGTATAACAGGTCTGAGGTTAAGGGCGTCATTTTGTAGTACACTTTAGTTATTTTCGTGATTATTTTTGGTTAGTTTTCATGGGACCTAGAGGATAGCCTAAATCCAGGCGTCTCGGGGTTTTATGAAGAAAATTCTTTTAAGATCTGCTTTATGATCGGGGAGGTGCTATCAACGGTCATCAGTCTTGCCCTGAAACCCAGCGGTGTTAACTTAAAGGCTTGACTGTGTGACAAGGTAGAAAGACAAAGTCTTGTGGCGAGGCTTTGGGACTCGCATTTCAGAGTCTAGTTAGCTACCTGAAGGGATGAGCGAGGAAGGATATACATGCGAATCCGTCTAAGTACGCGTTTCTCGGACGTGTTGTTCCTTCAACGCTTCATAATTTCAGTCCTCACCAGGTTAGGTCAACTGATCCTATCCCATAAAGGTTGACCTACTTACACGGGTTGCTAGAATTAGGAGGGATCTGCCCAATCCAGTTTGTAGTGAGACTAGAGTTCACTGGCTTTGGCTAAGGTCGAGTGGACTATTACAGAGCTAGGGTGATTAGGAGCAAATATCTAGATTAGCGAGAGAAAGTCTCTCAACAGCTTATTCTGTAGCTTTAGACAGCCTGATTCTTACACCGGAATCAGACTTACACATATCACACTTTCGAAATGACGCGATTAGCTCTAGGGAATGGTAGTGGGTAGTTAGTATAGGCGTAGTTCTAGGAAAATAGGATGTACAGTTAGTAGGCGTTACGGCAATCGACAGTGTAGTGAAAAGTGTGAAAATAATAGTGGAAAACCTTGTGTTTCTTGTGAAATTAGTAAATTCCAAGGACATAAAACTATAATTTATGGGGGTAAGCGAACCTAGGCTCCATATTCAAAATGGCCACGCTCCAAAAGAAAAAAAATATATAAAATAAAATTTTCTTTGTTTATTTTCCCTATGATATTGCTTCTTTGCAAAGAAAGTAAAATAATTTATTTTCAATATAAATATCTATCAAGGATATCAGAATTATCCAAGAATATTGTGGTTTCAAACAATATTATCTACCTACTTACTTATTTTGTAATTGTCTTGTTCATTCTAGAAAATAATAACAATTATGAGAATACTACTTTAATGTTTGTCTGGTTTTCCTGGAGGGATTCTTGAGTGTGGAGGTCTTATCTGGTGATGCTATGGTCAAGCCAAGCGAACCTCTGTCTCCAAATGCAGAAGCGGTGAGATAAGTTTGCTTTTCATGAGATTTCCCATGAGACACATCTTTTCCTGGATACCTTCTATAATTATTGAATTAATCTAATTACAAGATAGTGTACATAGCTTTTGCCATGGGTTCGATCCTGTCTTATAATACTCATGTGAATGTAAGATTGATTCACTTATTTATAAATTACTTGAAAAAGATTCCTAAGCAAAGTTATGTCACTCTAAAACTACCTACATATAAATGATAATTTTCTAGGAAGGAACAAGAACGGTATAGTCTAATTAAATCTCACTTATTAATCAAATATCTTGGATAATACTATATTCTAACCTACTATAGTTGTAAACTACTAATCTGAATATCAGATTCAATACTATTTTATTTACTACCTGATCTATCTTCTTCTATCTCAAATGAGAAGTACTTTCTTCTTATAACATTTACCTACTTTAATTATCTACATATTACTTGGATCTCTGCATATGTTACTAAAGTATTCCGTCCTAGTATAAACATATTAAATTCATCTAAAAATCTAGTTATCCTAACAAATATTAATTTAGTAGGCAATCTATAGGAGTGGATTGTAAGATTGAATCCATGAAGACATAAAATAAGTCTTGAGATAGCAAAATATGAAGACATAAGATTAGTCTATATTTTGTATTATGTTAAATTCATTATTTAAGACAGCTCAGCAAATATCGCAGTGATGTTGAAGAAATCACACACTGTAGTGTTGGGATAGCGCTTGGAGACACTTTGTCTCTCCTCTTGTCCACTTAAGTCTACAATACTGACTTACTTAAACTTCACCGACTATTAGTAGAATGGTCTTTTGTATAAATACAATAAAGGCTGGGTTGCAGGAGAAGTCAGGCCAAGTAAGGTGACGAAGACTATCGGTATGAGCGGTGGCGGTGCTCTGCCCTTGCTGCAAAAACCCATATGTATAAGCTAATTATCATTTGAAAATATTAAGTATACCTTTCAAGAAATTTCATACTTGTATAATATACTGTAGACCTGTAATATTAATTATAAGTCTATACTTACTAGATAGACTATTATTAGATTCTAATTAGATTGTTTAAGAGACCTACATCTATCTAACAATAAGACTATTGATTAATAATCTAAGACTTAGAAAAGTCCAGGCATAATAATTTAAATATTCAATGTAGGTGAACACCTCTTTTTGCGTGGTTGGATAAGTCCATTAAAATAGTTCAATTTCATAATCATGGTTGACAAATAATTTAGAACATGTAGGATGATGTCTGATCTAGGACTGTTAATGTAAAGGTCTATGTAGATTCACTAAACCAAATTTGATAAAACTCTTAATTATATTTCATTAATTTATTAGGGCAAATAATAGGTTAAGTAGGTTATTAATAAAAGTTAGTACTTAGTAGCATTTTGTATTTATAGATATTGATAATACTCTTAAAAGGATCTGGTTAAGCTTCGGATTGCAACCAGGGTATTCCTCCACTAGATATCACAAGCCAAATTTTCAAGCCAAACAAATAGATATTTAAAATAAATAGATATTTAAAACAAATAGATTTTTCAAAACAAATAGATATTTTAAAAATAAATATTGTAAAATAAAAAAATTAGTAAGTAGTTTAGAGCATCTTAAAATTAGGATTTTAGGAGTAAGTATATAGTAATTATATATAGATTTGGTGTGCAGTGTTAGGTATATGTATGTATATTTAGGTATATTAAAGGGCGCGTTACACAATGTTCATGTAAATAAATAATTTCATTTCATTTTCTTTCAATAACATAATAAAAATTGTATCAGAAAAGAGAGGTTTTATCAAAATAATATACATTGTAATTAAAGAACATAAAATATTTCGGTGCATTTGCAAAAAAAATGGGTAATATTCGAACACTATAAAGTTTATTATTTGTTCCGCTTGGTTTGGATAAATACTGTGACCTATAACAATAAGACGCGTGTTGTCTGCCATGCACCAAGCATTGGCCGGCCTCAGATATCTGTGGCACGTGTGACCGCGCATTGTCCGCATTCGATGCAGATAAATAAGTTGGCGACGCATCGAGACAGAATTAACTGCACATCGATCGCAGATATTTATACTACGTCGATCACCGAGCCTTGTATGGCAGCAGAGAAAAACAAACAACATTTAGTAACAAAAATTATAATTGAAGCACATTAACTCACATAAACTCACTTACATATACGCAAGAGCGTGCAGTCTCCGACTAAAATATAAAATAAATACAATTTCATAAATGATTGTAAACGAACATGAGGTGACACCAGGCTAGAAGCACTTGCGGTGCACGATGCCGGGCCCTGACTCGTCGTACTCCTGCTTGGAGATCCACATCTGCTGGAAGGTGGAGAGCGAGGCCAGGATGGAGCCGCCGATCCACACTGAGTACTTGCGCTCAGGAGGCGCGATGATCTTAATTTTGATCGTAGAAGGTGCCAAAGCTGTGATTTCTTTTTGCATCCTGTCAGCAATACCAGGGTACATGGTGGTACCGCCGGATAAGACAGTGTTTGCGTACAGGTCCTTACGGATGTCTACGTCGCATTTCATGATTGAGTTGTATACGGTTTCGTGGACGCCGCATGACTCCATACCCACGAAGGATGGCTGGAAGAGGGCTTCGGGGCAACGGAACCTCTCGTTACCGATCGTAATGACCTGCCCGTCGGGAAGCTCGTAAGACTTCTCTAGTGACGTGGACGCAGCTGCTGTTTGCATTTCCTGCTCGAAGTCTAAAGCTACATAGCAGAGCTTCTCCTTGATATCACGTACTATCTCGCGCTCGGCAGTTGTTGTGAAAGAGTAGCCACGCTCCGTCAAAATCTTCATGAGGTAGTCAGTGAGGTCACGACCAGCTAAGTCCAATCGGAGGATAGCATGAGGAAGAGCGAAACCTTCATAAATGGGCACGGTGTGAGAGACGCCATCGCCGGAATCCAGCACAATACCGGTAGTACGACCAGACGCGTACAGAGACAGCACAGCCTGAATTGCAACGTACATGGCGGGGCAGTTGAACGTCTCAAACATGATCTGAGTCATCTTTTCACGGTTTGCTTTTGGGTTCAGTGGTGCCTCGGTCAGTAGTATAGGATGCTCTTCAGGTGCGACACGTAACTCATTGTAGAACGTGTGATGCCAGATCTTTTCCATGTCATCCCAATTGGTGATGATGCCGTGTTCGATGGGGTATTTGAGCGTTAGGATACCTCTCTTGCTCTGGGCTTCATCTCCAACATAGGAGTCTTTCTGACCCATGCCCACCATGACTCCCTGGTGTCGTGGACGGCCTACGATGGACGGGAACACGGCACGCGGGGCGTCATCTCCTGCAAATCCTGCCTTGCACATTCCGGACCCATTGTCCACAACAAGCGCGCCCGCATCTTCGTCACACATGTTTGCTGACTACACCACGCACTCCACACGATATCACAAGTTACCTGAAATGAGACAACGGAACACTCTTATACTCTGCTTTTCCAATCGACGATAGGTACTCTTTGATGTCAGCTACAAATTTGAATTAGGTAAAAGTTAGTTCGCTGCAAAAGTGGAGCAGCAATGAGACTGTAGCGGACTGGGTTAGTTAAGCAAGAGAAGCGGACTCACAGCGCGATCCGGGCGGTCGCGGCGGCGATAGTGGAGGGCTAGCGCTGCGCGGCGTGGCTATATACCGGGCGGGCGGCGGAGGGCGGCGCACAGTGGATCGACTCCATGCAACCGGAGTGACATAGAGCATTTAAATTTTTGTTTGCGTTTTCCATAAATCCAATGATACATAAAAAAATTAAACATTCCGATGAATTGAGAAACCCTTTTTTAAATCGGTCAAAAATGTGTAAGAATATTTTTGACTCATATAACATTTTATAATACATTGGCTTCATTTGATTTTAGAATATCGACAAATTCAATTTTTAAATATAATTATTTAAAATTAATTTTACCAGATATGTCAATAAGGGGTGGCTACAGGTACCAATAATGTCTAGGTAGTAATTAAATAATAAATGAAAGTCATCAAGTCTGTACTATATTTAGGTTTAAAGGTCCGTTTTCATAGGTACAATTACTTCAGTTTTCTTCAAATAACTCCCAAAATTGAAGTTTAATCACAAAATGTGTAAGAATATTATCGGCTTATATAACGTTTTAAAATATATTGTCATCATTAAATTTACGGGAATCGCAAAAAAAAATTGATAAATGTCACTGATTGTATGGAGTCGATCCACTGTGCAGCGGCGCGCGCGCCCTACAAGGCAGGCCGCCCCGGGCCCGGACGAGCTCGCGGCGCCTGCGTCTTTCATTTAAGAACAACATATCGATGCGATTCTAATTGCAGCGACAATATTGTGACCATGCCTTTAAAAGTAAAAAAATGGAAAATTACATTTGATAGAAAAAGAAACCCAATTGACTTCTCGTATCATTTAGACAACATGACATCAAAAGAGTTTATTCGGTAAAATATTTAGGGATAACATTTGATCGCAGTCTGACCTTCCACCCACTGCCATGTAGAAAACCTTGTCAAGTGGGGCTATAGTAGACTAGGATTCGTATTGCGCAATGCTAGGGAGTTTCAGAATGTTCAGGTTATTAAAACTCTCTATAACTCTTTAGTGAGAAGAAAGTTGGAATCGAGTGCATGTGTGTGGAATCCGCATTATGTCACTTATACCCGCATGCTTGAGAAAGTTCAGAAAGCTTTTCGTAATGCACTTTACAAAAAGATATACGGCTACTATTTGTTCATGTACCCAACAATTTTTTTGCTGGGACAACTCGAAGTAAGAAGAATGGTGGATCAACTCACAATTTGTCTCAAGGTGCTTAGGGGTTCAGTTGATTGCCTGGACTGCACAACTTGGTGTGCGTCATTCTAGTCTCGAACCAGTGCGGAGTCCAGGTAGACAGATGTGGTCATAGCAGAAAGCCTGACCGGTTTCTCGTCAACGAAACCACGCCGTAGCACGTACTATGTCTCCTTTAGTGCGCCAACTAGACCATCTCAATGCACTCCGTAGCGTCAACACTGATTTTGATATTTTTTTTTACAATTGGTCATCAGCTGTCAGATCATTACTATCATACTCCGAAAATTTGATTGACCAGTGGTACAACACACACAATAGTAGTATGGCAGGTAGTGAACTTGATCTTGACCATAGTAGTTTTTTAGTTTTTGACATTGAATTGAACAATTCTGAATAATTTCTAATATCAAAAATTCCTGTTTTGTATGCCATCTCTAATCTCTTTGTTAAAATATGTAGACCATCTATTATTTCTGTACTTTCTTTGTAACTATATTTTATGCCATAGTTAAAAAAAAATGCCTTTTTTGATATGTTTTTTATTATTTACATCGTTTTTAGTTTGATTGATTTTGTTATGTTTTTTTTTCTACTTATATATTGGTAATAGATGTAAGTCGTTTTTATCACAATATATAAATAGTTTGCTTGATTACGTTCATGACATACAATATATACAATACATATAATATTTACCACAACACAGACATAAAAAGTATACTACCTAAGGTGTAAGTAAATATAAATGTAAAGTAGTATATTTGTATATCTGGCTCACTGTACATGCGCTTGTTCATTTGTCAACATCTGGATATCAATGAGATCGTCACATGTTTGCCACGCGCCGTTCATTTCCATATTAGGTGAGGTAAAACAGAAGGCCCACTTGGCTCGCACTTAATAATATGGTTCACGTGAGGAGAGGTTGTCGTATGTAGATACTACATCTATTCTGTGGTACAGTATTGAAAAGTCAGAGCTAACTAAATCTCTATATACCAATATAAGGATTTATTTATTTGTTTGAATGCCTTAATTTGAAACTAACTATATAATGGTTGGATTTGTAATTTTTTTTTACATTTGATTTCACTATTCTTGGGAAAATTTGTAGGCTATACAGTAAAATATAATAATGTACATAATAATATATGTACATTAAACATGGGGGTGCATTGGCGAAAAAAAAATATTCTGGTTATTTTCATATAAATAAACAAAAAAAATATATAGGGACAAATCACACAGATTGAGCTAGCCCCAAATAAGTTCGAGACTTGTGTTATGGGATACTAACTTAACGATACTATATTTTATAACAAATACATATATAGATAAACATCCACGACCGAGGTCAATTAGAAAAAGATCATTTTTCATCTTGACCTGACCGGGGATCGAACCCGGGACCTCCTTAGTAGCGGTCAGGCATGTTAACCATTACGCCACGGAGGTCGAAAATATAATTTCTCAGAACTAAAAGTTAGCTTGTTTAGTAAAGTGATGTAAGATCTTACTCAATCAACTTTACTTTCAACCTAAATTAGATAAATGCTATGTAACCTATGACAATAAGACGTCGGTTGTCTACCACACGCCAAGCATTTGCCGGCTTCAGATATCTGTGGCACGTGTGACAGCGCATTGTCCGCATTCGATGCAGATAAATAAGTTGGCACGCATCGAGACAGAATTAACTACACATCGATCCCAAAGATATTTATATTACTTTGATCACCGAGCCTTGTATGGTAGCAGGGAAAACAAACAACAGCTAGTAACAAAAATTATAATTAAAGCACATTAACTTACATAAGCTTACTTACATGTAACGCAAGAGCGTGCAGTCTCTGACCAAAATATAAAATAAATACAATTTCATAAATGATTGTAAACGAACGTGAGGTGACACCAGGCTAGAAGCACTTGCGGTGCACGATGCCGGGCCCTGACTCGTCGTACTCCTGCTTGGAGATCCACATCTGCTGGAAGGTGGAGAGCGAGGCCAGGATGGAGCCGCCGATCCACACTGAGTACTTGCGCTCAGGAGGCGCGATGATCTTAATTTTTATCGTAGAAGGCGCCAAAGCTGTAATTTCTTTTTGCATCCTGTCAGCAATACCAGGGTACATAGTGGTACCGCCGGATAACACAGTGTTAGCGTACAGGTCCTTACGGATGTCCACATCGCATTTCATGATTGAGTTGTATACAGTTTCATGGATGCCGCACGACTCCATACCCAGGAAAGATGGCTGGAAGAGGGCTTCGGGGCAACGGAATCTCTCGTTACCAATCGTAATGACCTGCCCGTCGGGAAGCTCGTATGACTTCTCTAGTGATGTGGACGCAGCTGCTGTTTGCATTTCCTGCTCGAAGTCTAAAGCTACATAGCAGAGCTTCTCCTTGATATCACGTACTATCTCGCGCTCGGCAGTTGTTGTGAAAGAGTAGCCACGCTCCGTCAAGATCTTCATGAGGTAGTCAGTGAGGTCACGACCAGCCAAGTCCAATCGGAGGATAGCATGAGGAAGAGCGTAACCTTCATAAATGGGCACGGTGTGAGAGACGCCATCGCCGGAATCCAGCACGATACCGGTAGTACGACCAGACGCGTACAGAGACAGCACAGCCTGAATTGCAACGTACATGGCGGGGCAGTTGAACGTCTCAAACATGATCTGAGTCATCTTTTCACGGTTTGCTTTTGGGTTCAGTGGTGCTTCGGTCAGTAGGATAGGATGCTCTTCAGGTGCGACACGTAACTCATTGTAGAACGTGTGATGCCAGATCTTTTCCATGTCATCCCAATTGGTGATGATGCCATGTTCGATGGGGTATTTGAGCGTTAGGATACCTCTCTTGCTCTGGGCTTCATCTCCTACATAGGAGTCTTTCTGACCCATGCCCACCATGACTCCCTGGTGTCGTGGACGGCCTACGATGGACGGGAACACGGCACGCGGGGCGTCATCTCCTGCAAATCCTGCCTTGCACATTCCGGACCCATTGTCCACAACAAGCGCGCCCGCATCTTCGTCACACATGTTTGCTGACTACACCACGCACTCCACACGATATCACAAGTTACCTGAAATGAGACAATGCAACACTTTTATACTTTGCTTTTTCGATTGACGGTATTCTTTGATGTTAGCTACAAATTTGAATTAGGTAAAAGTTAGTTCGCTGCTTAAGCGGAGCAGCAATGAGACTGAAGCTGACTGGGTTAGTTTAGCAAGAGAAGCGGACTCACAGCGCGGTCCGGGCGGAAGTGGAGGCCTGGCGCGGCGCGGCACTGCTATATACCGGGCGGGCGATGGCGCGCGCGCCGTACAAGGCAAGCCGCCCCGCACCCGGACGAGCTCGCCACGCCTGCGACTACCATTTAAGAACATCATTCCGATGCGATGCTAATTGCATCGACAATATTGTGGCCATGCGTTTCATAATTTTATTGATTACATTCATGAGATTCAATATAATATTTACTACAAAGTACAGACCACAACTACACCTTATGACAATGGTCGTCTGCTTTTGTATTCCACTCTTACATATCATCAACAGTGCTTGCTTGTTGTATTCTGGTGTACGGCACAGTACAAAGCAGTAAAATTACTGGGTTGAATAAATGTAATTATTTGTTAGTTCTATCACAGATAACAGTATAATACATTTACTAGTACAGACATTCAATCTCATACATAGAAAACGCGCCTACTTTAAAATATCATTATGTTCATACAAAGCCACACAATCTATCCCATATAACGAGACACTCACTTTTTATATCTAAAAAAATCGTGGTTGTTAAAACAACCGTACACGAAGTGTGAAACCTGTGAATGCTGAAGTAGTCGGGCGAGCCTCCTGCAGCCCTTCCCGTACTCTTACACTTGTCAAGTCTTGTCTACTATCCATGATTGATTGATGTGGCTCTATTTCAGCTTTTAAGGAAGTGGCTTCGTTTTGACATCCCCCAGGAGGCCAGCCATCACCAGAGCGTAATAAAATAAAAAAGTAATTTTAATATCAAAAAATTACTTTTTTATAAACATAAAAAACATATCGGATTTAAGTTTCTCCTCCTATTTGGAAATCGTTTTAAGAAAATGCTTCATACTAATCCCATCCCAACTAATATTTTAAATGCGAAAGTGAGTTTGTATATTTGTTTGTTATCTCCTCACGCCATATCTACTGAACCAATCTTCTTGAAATTTCGCATACACATAGCTAGGAGTATTTAAAAGGACATAGGGTATCTTTCATCCCGGGAAAAACCACTGTTCCCGAGGGAAATTCCGCTAGTAGTAAAATAATTGTAATGAAAATTATCCCCGTCAATGAGAAGTATTATTGGTCACCCTGATCGACACTGATCGTAAAATAGATCTGAGTAGCGATCGCCGATCGGAAATAGATTGATTGAGCGGCGCTGCGACACCTGTAGCGACTCCTTCCGCGACTAAATATACTTCTTGCTCACTGCACTGTCTTCGTAATGCGACAATTTAGGAAGTATTATTGACTGTTGTAGCGTTAAGCCCTAATATTTAATGCGGATCTTACCACATAGTTGCGACATCATCAAAGTACGAATCCCGGAAGTGCGACACCCGAAATTGCGAATATCTATAGGTATAGGTGTTCAAGCACCCTAGTACTAAATTTTCAAATTTTAAGCGTCCTTTGTTTGTATTTGAAGTATACATGAATTAAATAAATAAATAACTTACGTATAACCATCAACGTTTTCCACGGAGTAAGAACGTGTATATATTTTACAGAGTGATATAAGTAAAAGTAGAAGCAATGATTGTGCTTTTGAACTGTTGAACAGCTTCAGATGTTCTAATGTTAATGAGATTATAGTAAGTAGGCATGACAAGAGATAATGTTTTTGGATAATGCAACTGTTTAAAGGATATAATCTGTAATTATAATTACAGATCCACATCTCGGTGTCAGACACTGGTTGTGGTCCACATCTCGGTGTCATACACTAGGTAGTGGTCTACATAACGGTGTCAGGTACTGGGTGTGGTACATATCTCGGTGTCAGACACGAAGAAGTGTTAAAATTTCTTGGTTAAAAATATCTAAAATTATAACACTTTCTAAGATTCAGTAGCGTGCATATCATTAAGATAAAAACCAAATTTAAAAACGCATAATCTTGAAGACTGTAGAAACAAAATAACATTCCGAAATCCATAGTGTTATATTTTTATTTCCTGTATCGAAATCAAGAGTATGTTTGCTTCGCTTGCATGCATTTGTTTGTTTTAAATGTTTGATTAATTGATAATTGCAATCTGCATTGTTTACAGTGAGGTGAAAAAAATAACTTCTATTTTTAACTAGTGACCTGCCCTGGCTTCGCATTGGCATAAATACCTTCCTCTTGAATCACTCTATCTATTTAAAAAAAACCGCATCAAAATCCGTTGCGTAGTTTTAAAGATCTAAGCATACAAAGGGACATAGGGACAGAGAAAGCGACTTTGTTTTATACTAAGTACTAGCGACCGGCCAGGCTTCACATGGGCATTAAAACCTTCCTCTTGAATTACTCTATCTATAATAAGATTTTAAAGATTTAAGCAGACAAAGGGACAGAGAAAGCGACTTTGTTTTATACTCGTACTAAGTAGTGATAGTGATGATAGAGATATGAAATGATAAATTTACTTAGATATAGTTTATACTGGTAAATTTTTTATGTGATTGTTGTAAACCGAGCGTTTGTTAACAAAAACATTGGCGTTTTTAGATCTATCTATCCTTTAAAGAAAAAATGGCAATAATAATTAATGGACGTTATCAACCGGGATTTATCGGATGTAGTTCAGGTAAAGAATAAGCTAATAAATGATTGCAATGCTTTTCTTAAACTCTCACGGGAGTTCTCGTAACAGTTTAAATTATAACTTATTGGATTTGTCAACCCCATGGCATTTTTTTTTAAACTATGTTGTAACTCCAATATACCTAAATAATAAGTTAAAATAGAAATAGTTCTGGTGACTATTATTATTTAGGTATGTAGGTAGGTTTTTGCCTAACCTAACGAAAATGTCTGTGCACGTCACTGCCTTGGCATTTACAATGGATCAGAATAAAATTCATGATGTCTAGAACATTGAACAAATTTAGCAGAAAAGGAAAAAAAAATATTAAAGTGTATTACTTATTGACGGAAATATACATCACAAAACAGTATGTATAAAGCAATTCTTAAAATTGACACCAGTAATAATCATAACTTTGTAATCAGCGTGATAAACAACAAAAAATAATAATTCTGAAAACTGTCACTAGATGGCGTTGAAAAAATTTAAAACGCGCTATGGTTTTGATTTATTCACAAAATAAGAGATTCCATGCATAATAAAATTCCCGGGTTCAGGGTTCAGGGTTCAGGGTTCAGGGTTCAGGGTTCAGGTTTCGTTAGGTTTCGTTAGGTTTCGTTAGGTTTCGTTAGGTTTCGTTAGGTTTCGTTAGGTTTCGTTAGGTTTCGTTAGGTTTCGTTAGGTTTCGTTAGGTTTCGTTAGGTTTCGTTAGGTTTCGTTAGGTTTCGTTAGGTTTCGTTAGGTTTCGTTAGGTTTCGTTAGGTTTCGTTAGGTTTCGTTAGGTTTCGTTAGGTTTCGTTAGGTTTCGTTAGGTTTCGTTAGGTTTCGTTAGGTTTCGTTAGGTTTCGTTAGGTTTCGTTAGGTTTCGTTAGGTTTCGTTAGGTTTCGTTAGGTTTCGTTAGGTTTCGTTAGGTTTCGTTAGGTTTCGTTAGGTTTCGTTAGGTTTCGTTAGGTTTCGTTAGGTTTCGTTAGGTTTCGTTAGGTTTCGTTAGGTTTCGTTAGGTTTCGTTAGGTTTCGTTAGGTTTCGTTAGGTTTCGTTAGGTTTCGTTAGGTTTCGTTAGGTTTCGTTAGGTTTCGTTAGGTTTCGTTAGGTTTCGTTAGGTTTCGTTAGGTTTCGTTAGGTTTCGTTAGGTTTCGTTAGGTTTCGTTAGGTTTCGTTAGGTTTCGTTAGGTTTCGTTAGGTTTCGTTAGGTTTCGTTAGGTTTCGTTAGGTTTCGTTAGGTTTCGTTAGGTTTCGTTAGGTTTCGTTAGGTTTCGTTAGGTTTCGTTAGGTTTCGTTAGGTTTCGTTAGGTTTCGTTAGGTTTCGTTAGGTTTCGTTAGGTTTCGTTAGGTTTCGTTAGGTTTCGTTAGGTTTCGTTAGGTTTCGTTAGGTTTCGTTAGGTTTCGTTAGGTTTCGTTAGGTTTCGTTAGGTTTCGTTAGGTTTCGTTAGGTTTCGTTAGGTTTCGTTAGGTTTCGTTAGGTTTCGTTAGGTTTCGTTAGGTTTCGTTAGGTTTCGTTAGGTTTCGTTAGGTTTCGTTAGGTTTCGTTAGGTTTCGTTAGGTTTCGTTAGGTTTCGTTAGGTTTCGTTAGGTTTCGTTAGGTTTCGTTAGGTTTCGTTAGGTTTCGTTAGGTTTCGTTAGGTTTCGTTAGGTTTCGTTAGGTTTCGTTAGGTTTCGTTAGGTTTCGTTAGGTTTCGTTAGGTTTCGTTAGGTTTCGTTAGGTTTCGTTAGGTTTCGTTAGGTTTCGTTAGGTTTCGTTAGGTTTCGTTAGGTTTCGTTAGGTTTCGTTAGGTTTCGTTAGGTTTCGTTAGGTTTCGTTAGGTTTCGTTAGGTTTCGTTAGGTTTCGTTAGGTTTCGTTAGGTTTCGTTAGGTTTCGTTAGGTTTCGTTAGGTTTCGTTAGGTTTCGTTAGGTTTCGTTAGGTTTCGTTAGGTTTCGTTAGGTTTCGTTAGGTTTCGTTAGGTTTCGTTAGGTTTCGTTAGGTTTCGTTAGGTTTCGTTAGGTTTCGTTAGGTTTCGTTAGGTTTCGTTAGGTTTCGTTAGGTTTCGTTAGGTTTCGTTAGGTTTCGTTAGGTTTCGTTAGGTTTCAAAATAACATTCCGAAATCCATAGTGTTATATTTTTATTTCCTGTATCGAAATCAAGAGTATGTTTGCTTCGCTTGCATGCATTTGTTTGTTTTAAATGTTTGATTAATTGATAATTGCAATCTGCATTGTTTACAGTGAGGTGAAAAAAATAACTTCTATTTTTAACTAGTGACCTGCCCTGGCTTCGCATTGGCATAAATACCTTCCTCTTGAATCACTCTATCTATTTAAAAAAAACCGCATCAAAATCCGTTGCGTAGTTTTAAAGATCTAAGCATACAAAGGGACATAGGGACAGAGAAAGCGACTTTGTTTTATACTAAGTACTAGCGACCGGCCAGGCTTCACATGGGCATTAAAACCTTCCTCTTGAATTACTCTATCTATAATAAGATTTTAAAGATTTAAGCAGACAAAGGGACAGAGAAAGCGACTTTGTTTTATACTCGTACTAAGTAGTGATAGTGATGATAGAGATATGAAATGATAAATTTACTTAGATATAGTTTATACTGGTAAATTTTTTATGTGATTGTTGTAAACCGAGCGTTTGTTAACAAAAACATTGGCGTTTTTAGATCTATCTATCCTTTAAAGAAAAAATGGCAATAATAATTAATGGACGTTATCAACCGGGATTTATCGGATGTAGTTCAGGTAAAGAATAAGCTAATAAATGATTGCAATGCTTTTCTTAAACTCTCACGGGAGTTCTCGTAACAGTTTAAATTATAACTTATTGGATTTGTCAACCCCATGGCATTTTTTTTTAAACTATGTTGTAACTCCAATATACCTAAATAATAAGTTAAAATAGAAATAGTTCTGGTGACTATTATTATTTAGGTATGTAGGTAGGTTTTTGCCTAACCTAACGAAAATGTCTGTGCACGTCACTGCCTTGGCATTTACAATGGATCAGAATAAAATTCATGATGTCTAGAACATTGAACAAATTTAGCAGAAAAGGAAAAAAAAATATTAAAGTGTATTACTTATTGACGGAAATATACATCACAAAACAGTATGTATAAAGCAATTCTTAAAATTGACACCAGTAATAATCATAACTTTGTAATCAGCGTGATAAACAACAAAAAATAATAATTCTGAAAACTGTCACTAGATGGCGTTGAAAAAATTTAAAACGCGCTATGGTTTTGATTTATTCACAAAATAAGAGATTCCATGCATAATAAAATTCCCGGGTTCAGGGTTCAGGGTTCAGGGTTCAGGGTTCAGGGTTCAGGGTTCAGGGTTCAGGTTTCGTTAGGTTTCGTTAGGTTTCGTTAGGTTTCGTTAGGTTTCGTTAGGTTTCGTTAGGTTTCGTTAGGTTTCGTTAGGTTTCGTTAGGTTTCGTTAGGTTTCGTTAGGTTTCGTTAGGTTTCGTTAGGTTTCGTTAGGTTTCGTTAGGTTTCGTTAGGTTTCGTTAGGTTTCGTTAGGTTTCGTTAGGTTTCGTTAGGTTTCGTTAGGTTTCGTTAGGTTTCGTTAGGTTTCGTTAGGTTTCGTTAGGTTTCGTTAGGTTTCGTTAGGTTTCGTTAGGTTTCGTTAGGTTTCGTTAGGTTTCGTTAGGTTTCGTTAGGTTTCGTTAGGTTTCGTTAGGTTTCGTTAGGTTTCGTTAGGTTTCGTTAGGTTTCGTTAGGTTTCGTTAGGTTTCGTTAGGTTTCGTTAGGTTTCGTTAGGTTTCGTTAGGTTTCGTTAGGTTTCGTTAGGTTTCGTTAGGTTTCGTTAGGTTTCGTTAGGTTTCGTTAGGTTTCGTTAGGTTTCGTTAGGTTTCGTTAGGTTTCGTTAGGTTTCGTTAGGTTTCGTTAGGTTTCGTTAGGTTTCGTTAGGTTTCGTTAGGTTTCGTTAGGTTTCGTTAGGTTTCGTTAGGTTTCGTTAGGTTTCGTTAGGTTTCGTTAGGTTAGGTTAGGTTGGGTTAGGTTGGGTTAGGTTAGGTTAGGTTAGGTTGGGGGACACCCCACAGAACTAGCGTCCACGTCGCGTCCCCTGGTAACGTCGCGTCCTGTCCACCGTAACGGAGTGGCAGGCCGACGGCTAATAAGTTCTGTGCAGCAGGAGCAACAACTGCTAACTATGCCTGAATCGCAGCCATTGCGAGACGCCTCCGGGCGATTCGTTAAAAAAGGCCCTTCTCAGGGCCAACCTAAGGGAAGGAAGAAACGGGGGGGGAAAAACTCGGATGGGGGAGGGAAAGGCTCGGGTGGTGGAAGCGGAAGGTCCAGATCCGAGCACGAGAGAAGTAGGGAGGACTCGGAGGTGGAAGAGCTGACCGACGGCTCGGCGGTAGGCCAGCGAAGGCTAGGAAGCCTGTTGGGAAGCGTGGGCTCGGTCACCTCGCTCTCAGAGTCGGTGCTCGGCTCCAAGCGCCTGTACTCGGAGGTGGTGAGCGGCTCCGACACCGAGGTTGGTGCGCCGCAGCCGAAACTGGCGGCATCAAAGAAGGGGAAGGCTCGGGGTGCATCAAGTGCCACGAGGGCCCGGGCTGAGGCACGAAGAAGCGAGGATGCCGAGGCCTCCTTTTCGGCCACTTTGGAGGCTCGGGCCTTCAGAAAGGGAGGACCCCCGAGCGGGGATGAGGGGCTGGAGATGGCCCCCATTGAGGTGCGGGACTTCGGTTCCATGGGAGCCGAAGGCCTCATGGACACCGCGGTGGAGAGGCTGGGAATAATAACCAGCCTCGTCCGAAAGACCACTGCCCTCAAGGGGGGCTACAGCTCAAAGATTATGCGGGCCTCCTCGGACATCAGGGACATAGTTGATACCCTGGTGGCGCGCAATGAGTCGGATGAGGTCCGGCGCCTCAAAGCCGACAATGGCCGCCTCCAAAGAGAGGTGGCCAATATGAAGGCAGAGGTCGCTGCGCTCCGCCGGGGGTTCGAGGAGGCCCGTCGCGAGGTCGGCCAGGCCGCGCGGACTGCGGAGAGGCAAACGGCCCCTTTCACAGAGGAGGAGCTGGTGCAGAGACTGGAGGCCTCCATGGAAAGAATGATTAGTGTCCGCCTGGCAGACATGGAGTCTCGCCTGCCTCGCAGGGTCACCCGCCCACCGCTTGCGGGCGACAACTCAGAGGTGGCGAGGTCTGCGAGGGCGGCCATTGAGGAGGCCTCTGGTATATGCCCAGAGCCGCAGCCCGCGCAGCCAGCGGCAGTGGAGGAGCTGGAGGTCCTGGCCCCAGCACGCCCGGCCTCCAAGAAGCAGAGACGCAAAGGGGCGGCTGGGGGAGAGAAGGAATGGGGGCCCTTCGGACCGTCGACCTCAACGGCCGACGCATCCCCGGAGCTCCCCTGGGTGGAAGTGCGAGGGAAGGGGAAGGGTGTGGGGAAAAAGTCCCAGCCCAAACCACAACCCACGACGACACCCACGGAGGAACCCACGGCGGCCCCTGCAACCGCACGTAAGGCGCCTCCCAAGACGGCGCCACCGAAGGCGAGGAAATTGACGGTCCCGGGCTCCTCGGCTGTAATTCTTAAGTTACAGCCGGAGGCAGTGCAAAACGGGGCCTCATATGCCTCTGCCCTTCTAAAGGCCGAGCAGGACGTGAACTTGGAGGAGCTGGGCATTGGCTCGCTTCGGATTCGCCCGAGTGCGACCGGAGCGAGGCTGATTGAGATCCCCGGCTCCTCCAGTTCAGACAAGGCCGACGCCCTTGCTTCGGCCCTGAGGGTGGCGCTGTCCGGCGTCGCGGAAATATCCAGGCCCGTCAAAACCGCCGACTTCCGTGTGACGGGCCTTCATGATGCGGCTACAGCGTCGCGGATAAAAGCTGCGGTCGCCGGGGCTGGAGGCTGCACGGAGGACCAGGTCTGGGTGGGCGAAATCCGCCCAGACTGGCGGGGCTCTCGCTCCGCCCTAATGCGGTGCCCGATCACGACAGCCAAGAAGCTGATCGAGACGGGCAGCCTCAGAGTTGGTTGGGGCTCCGTGCGGCTCCAGCACTTGGCGGCGCGTCCCATGCACTGTTACAAGTGCATGGGGAAGGGGCACACTGCGGTGCTGTGCCCATCGCAGACCGACCGCAGCCGGCTCTGCTACAGGTGCGGGGAAGCAGGACACTTGTCCGCTACCTGTGCGGCGGCGCCCCGCTGCGCTGTATGCCGCGACGCTGGTCAGCCGGCGGACCACGTGATGGGGGGTAAGTCCTGCAATCCCCCGTCAGTCCGCGGAAAAGGACCGTCCCCTCCTCCGCGAGGGGGCACACAAATGGCGGCGCCAGCCGGCCAAATGGAGGAGTAATGGGGGTCGCCTTCCTCCAGGCCAACCTCAACCACTGCGCCAGGTCGCAGGATCTCCTCCTGCAATCCATGGCGCAGTGGGACATTGACGTCGCGGTGGTGTCGGAGCCGTACGCGGTTCCCTCCCTACCCCACTGGGCTGGGGATCTGAATGGCTCCGTGGTTATCGTGGCCAAGTCTGGCGCTGCCCCTCCCCTCACGCTCCGGAGGAGAGGGAACGGCTTTGTGGTGGCGGTTCGGGGAGAGTACGCTATAGTTGGCGTCTACTTCTCCCCGAATCGAGATTTGCCGGCCCTGGAGCAGTTTTTGGACGCTCTGGGGTCGGAGGTAAGGCGGCTAGCGCCCCTAAAGGTGCTCGTGGCCGGTGACTTCAACGCCAAATCCACGGCGTGGGGGAATCCGGCCACTGAGCCCAAGGGGCAGAAAGTGGAAGAATGGGCGCTAGCCGCGGGGCTGTCTCTTCTGAATAGGGGGACAGCCCAGACGTGCGTGCGGCGGACGGGGGGTTCGGTGGTGGACTTGACGTTTGCCACCCCCGCTGTCGCGCGCACAGTCACGGACTGGAGGGTGGAAGTGGGGGTGGAGACACTCTCGGACCACCTGTATATACGGTTCGAGGTGTCTGCCACCCCCGAAGGTCAGGCGGCAACATCGTCGCGGGTGCGCAGTAGATTTCCGCGCTGGGCGCTCACGCGGCTCGACTTGGAGCTGGCGGAAGAGGCGGCTATCGTCGGCCGCTGGAGCCTCCCGTCTCTCGAAGGAATGGGGGTAGACGAAGCGGCTGGCCGTTTTAGCGACACCTGCAGTGCAGTGTGCAGAGCGGCCATGCCTAGCGTCAGTCGTCCCCCCCCTAGACGGGCGGTGTACTGGTGGTCGACGGAGATTGCCGCTCTTCGAACCGCCTGCAACGGGGCCCGAAGAGCGTACTGCCGGAGTCGACGGCGCAGCCCCCGCGACGAGGAGAGGGATGACCAGCTGTATGCGGTGTATGTTGCGAAACGTATCGAGCTGCAGCTGGCCATCAGTCGGGCCAAGGAGGAAGCCTTCGAGGAGCTGGTGGAGGGCATAGAAAGAGACCCGTGGGGTCGCCCGTACAAGTGGGCGCGAGACAAGCTGCGTCCACTGGCGGCCCCATTGACGGAGACTCTCCAGCCAGCTCTCCTGGAGGAGATTGTCGGGGATCTATTCCCCGGCAATCCGCGAGGGTTTTCTCCGCCGAGAATGGCCCGACAGCCGCCTGACGGAGAGGAGGCCGATGGGGTGGAGGCTGATCCGCCATTCGTCACCGACGTCGAAATGGAGGTGGTCCTCGACCGCCTCCGGACGAAGAAAAGGGCACCGGGTCCAGACGGGGTGCACGGGAAGATGCTTGCGCTGATTCTCGTGCATCTCGGAGAGAGGTTTCGGGAGCTGCTCAACCGCTGTTTACGGGAGGGGCGGTTCCCGAAACTCTGGAAGGAGGGTCGGCTCTGCCTTATTCCGAAGGGCAGCCGGCCCCTGGACTCGGCCTCGGCGGTGCGACCTCTGGTCCTGCTGAGCGAGGCTGCGAAGGCCCTGGAGAGCGTCGTGGCTTCGCGGCTCGTTCGGCACGTGGAGGATGGCCCGGGACTGCGTCTCTCTGACGCGCAGTATGGGTTCCGGGCCGAGAGGTCCACCATCGATGCCCTTAGACGCCTACGATCGGTGACGGAGGAGGCGGATCGGGAAGGAGAAGTGACCCTGGCGACGTCCCTCGACATCGCCAACGCCTTCAACAGCATTCCGCACAGTGTAATACGGGAGGCACTCGAGTATTTCAGAGTGCCCCTGTATCTGCGGAGGCTGTTGGGGGCGTACCTGGAGGAGCGCATCGTCCTGTTCGAGGACAGGGGGGGACAAATGGTTCGGAGGAGCGTCGGGTGCGGTGTCCCGCAGGGGTCGATACTCGGCCCTATCCTGTGGGACATCGCTTACGACTGGGTCCTGCGGTGCCGGCTTCCCCCTGGGACGGGTGTCATCTGCTATGCGGATGACACTCTCTTCACGTCCCGGGGTGCGAATTTTGGTGAGGCGGCGCGGTTGGCCGAAACGGGCCTTGCCCTATTGGTCGACCGCATAGAAAGGCTTGGGCTTCGGGTCCGCTTGGACAAGACCGAAGTCCTCCTTTTCCGCGGGGCCCGTACGCGGGGTCCCCCCCCAGGAGCGCGACTCCGGGTGGGTCAGGAGGAGTTGAGGGTGAGCACCCAGATGAAGTATCTGGGCCTCATCCTCGACGGACGATGGTCTTTCGGCCCCCACTTTCGGGAACTGGGGCCGAAGATCATCAGAACGGCTGCTTCGCTCGGCCGACTCCTCCCCAATCTGGGTGGGCCGAGCGAAGCAGTGAGGCGGCTTTACTCTGGCGTCTGCCGGAGCATGGCTATGTACGGTGCCCCCATCTGGGTGGACGCCCTCACCGCGACGAACAAACGCCTTCTTAGGCAGGCGCAGAAGGTGATCGCGGTGAGGGTGATACGGGGGTACCGTACAGTGGCCTTCTCTGCGGCCACGGCCCTCGCTGGCGACCCGCCGTGGGAATTGGTGGCGGAGGTGCTCGCCGAAGTGTACCACTTTGTGGCTAGAAGGAGGGAAATCGGCGAGCGCCCCCCGGTGGAGGTTGTCCGGCGGGTGCGCCTGCGAGGGCAAGCGGAACTCGTGCGGAGGTGGGAGGCGGACCTGGCGCAGGCAGCGTACGGTGTACGCACAGCGGAGGCCCTGCGCCCGGTCCTGGAGAGGTGGATGTTGCGGCGACGCAAACCTCTCACCTTCCGCATGTCGCAGGTGCTCACCGGGCACGGTTGCTTCGGTGAGTACCTGCACCGCGTGGCCCAGAGAGAGGCCGAGCCACGATGCCACGATTGTGGCGAGGCTCAGGACACCGCTCAACACGTCCTGGAGCGGTGTCCTAGGTGGATCCGGCAGCGCCAGGAGCTGGCCGCCGCGCTTGGTGGGACGGACCTGTCGCTCCCGAGTGTCGTCAACGCGATGCTCGAGAGCGACAGAGCTTGGACGGCAATGGCCTCCTTCTGCGAGACCGTTATGTCGCAGAGGGAGGCCGAGGAAAGGGACCGCGAGGACGACCCCCTCGCGGACCCGATCCGGAGGCGGAAAGCGGGGGTGCGACGCAGGCGCTACCTAGCGCGCCTGGAAGCGCCCCCATAAGAGTGGGACTAGGTAGTCCCACCCGGTGGCAGAGGTCCTCCAGGTGTCGGAGGGCCTTTGAGAGTGGTGAGTCCGGTCTCTGATGAGAGACCGGCCAGTCGCTGAGGCGTCTTGTGTTAGTTAGATCCGAGGCGCCTCCATGCAAAGCGGCCGACGGCACCCGCAGGGGTTTAGTGGGTAGTCTGGGCCGACTAGCGGCCCAGGAGTCCCACACTCCGTGCGTAAAAGCATTCCCCTGCGAAATCAAAAAAAAAAAAAAAAAAAAAAAAAAAAAAAAAAAAAAAAAAAGGTTAGGTTAGGTTAGGTTAGGTTAGGTTAGGTTAGGTTAGGTTAGGTTAGGTTAGGTTAGGTTAGGTTAGGTTAGGTTGGGGTGCTAAGTGCAGGAAACCTCCTCGAGTGCCCAGTCACTTGAAAACTTTGCGTTCTCGCTTGATCCAAACGGATCCGGTGAGAGAGCGGGTTGACAAGTGAATAGGGACGGTGCACCCTGGGCGGCAGTTAATAACTCCCTGATATTCGGGGCCTTATTGACTGTCGGCCAATGTCCTGCTAACTGTGGGGCACTCCCCCCATCTTTTAGTAGATGGTGAGCGGATGCCCCACCCCGAGGTGGGGGCCTCCTTCTGTGGAATATTTATTTCACAGAGGGAGGTCATCGTTAGGGAGCGCTGGGCTCTTGCCCAGCGCACTGGTTGGGGCCGAAAGGCCAGGCTGGAGGGCGTCGTGGTAGAATGCTAACGCGACCCCATGGCGCCCTCAACGGCCAAGTGCGGAAACGCCGGAGGGGTTTTAGTGGGTAGTCTGGGCTGACTAGCAGCTCAGGAGTCCCACACTTTGTGCGTAAATGCATTTCCCCTCCGTTAACAAAAAAAAAAAAAAAAAAAAAGGTTGGGGTGCTAAGTGCAGGAAACCTCCTCGAGCGCCCAGTCACTTGAAAACTTTGCGTTCTCGCTTGATTCAAACGGATCCAGTGAGAGAGCGGGTTGACAAGTGATTTGGGACGGTGCACCCTGGGCGGCAGTTAATAACTCCCTGATGTCTTATTGACTGTCGGCCAATGTCCTGCTAACTGTGGGGCACTCCCCCCATCTTTTAGTAGATGGTGAGCGGATGCCCCACCCCGAGGTGGGGGCCTCCTTCTGTGGAATAATTATTTCACAGAGGGAGGCCATCGTTAGGGAGCGCTGGGCTCTTGCCCAGCGCACTGGTTGGGGCCGAAAGGCCAGGCTGGAGGGCGTCGTGGTAGAATGCTAACGCGACCCCATGGCGCCCTCAACGGCCAAGTGCGGAAACGCCGGAGGGGTTTTAGTGGGTAGTCTGGGCTGACTAGCAGCTCAGGAGTCCCACACTCTGTGCGTAAATGCATTTCCCCTCCGTTAACAAAAAAAAAAAAAAAAGGTTAGGTTAGGTTAGGTTAGGTTAGGTTAGGTTAGGTTAGGTTAGGTTAGGTTAGGTTAGGTTAGGTTAGGTTAGGTTAGGTTAGGTTAGGTTAGGTTAGGTTAGGTTAGGTTAGGTTAGGTTAGGTTAGGTTAGGTTAGGTTAGGTTAGGTTAGGTTAGGTTAGGTTAGGTTAGGTTAGGTTGGGGTGCTAAGTGCGGGAAACCTCCTCGAGTGCCCAGTCACTTGAAAACTTTGCGTTCTCGCTCGATCCAAACGGATCCGGTGAGAGAGCGGGTTGACAAGTGATTTGGGACGGTGCACCCTGGGCGGCAGTTAATAACTCCCTGATATTCGGGGTCTTATTGACTGTCGGCCAATGTCCTGCTAACTGTGGGGCACTCCCCCCATCTTTTAGTAGATGGTGAGCGGATGCCCCACCCCGAGGTGGGGGCCTCCTTCTGTGGAATAATTACTTCACAGAGGGAGGCCATCGTTAGGGAGCGCTGGGCTCTTGCCCAGCGCATTGGTTGGGGCCGAAAGGCCAGGCTGGAGGGCGTCGTGGTAGAATGCTAACGCGACCCCATGGCGCCCTCAACGGCCAAGTGCGGAAACGCCGGAGGGGTTTTAGTGGGTAGTCTGGGCTGACTAGCAGCTCAGGAGTCCCACACTTTGTGCGTAAATGCATTTCCCCTCCGTTAAAAAAAAAAAAAAAAAAAAAAAAAAAAAAAAAAAAAAAAAAAAAAAAAAAAAAGGTTAGGTTAGGTTAGGTTTTTTTTTTTTTTTTTTATTGTTGCGCTGATGTGCGCGCAACTGTTTTAGCTGTACAGATGGTCGTACAGCTCGAGAGATAATCTTACACACCTGCTATTTGATACAGGTATGTAAGTATCTTTAGTTAGGGAATGAACGGGGTTTTTAGTTTAAATTACTGAATTAGGTGCCATTTATTACCTTTAATTTGGATACTATTGTCAAAAGAAGTTTATCTAGTTTTTCAGTAAGCTCTTGGTATTTAATAATTTCTGTTAGTTTTAGAGGATTGATTTGTCTGAGTGCGCAGTAATTTAAATATGGGTCACTATAATTACGGAAAATAGGGCAGTCAAAGATCAAGTGACGGAAGTCCTGCACCGATTTATTGTCGCACGGACAAGTGTCCTCCGTAACAATCTTGAACCGATGCAGGTAGGCTTTGGTGTATGCGTGGCCTGTAAGGAACTGTGTCAGATGGAAGGACGATTTGAAGTTTTCGCGAAACTTGGCGATGTCGGATATCTTTGGGAAGAAGTTCCTGGTTACAGCTCCTTGTGTGGTGGATTCGTATTCCTGTTGCCATAGCTCCATCGTTCGTGCTTTTAGGGCTCGCTTGGCATAAGATAGCGGAAAGACATTTAGCTCAGCGGCTGTCTTCTTTGCAGCCGCCTGCTTGGCGGTCAAGTCCGCCATCTCATTCCCCACGATACCAACATGGGCCTTGGTCCATACGAACTCAATAACGGAGTTCTGGGTGTCAAGTTGGTGTATGTTCTTGTGGATTGCATTCACAAGGGGGTCCGTGTTGCTTCTGTCTTGGATGGCGAGCAAGGCCGACTTCGAGTCGGAAAAGATGATGGCCCTGGGATGACCTCTATTTAGAAGCCATTCCAGAGCTCGCGCGATGGCGTACAACTCGCTCATGAACACCGACGCGGTGCGGCACAATTTGAATTTGCGAACCGCTGTGGCTCGCCCTCTGTGCATCACCACAAATGCGGCGCCGGTGTCGCCGTTCTCCTGCTTACTGCCATCCGTGAAAATGTTGGGGTTGTCAGGGTCGAACAGGGCGTCCACCTCCTCCTGGCTGTTAGCCTCTTTAAACGCCATGTTGACCCTTTTCGCCGGGTGGAGAAGTTCTCGTATTTTAGTTCTACGATAGAGCAATATGTCTTCAGGGAGTTCCTCCAAAGTACCCGACTTTTTTATCTGGTGGATTTTACACACCTCGTCTATCACCAGATGTAGTGGCGGGAACCGCGCAAGCGCTTCCGCCGCTACTGCAGATATGGTGTGGAACCCTCTGATTGCCCTTATCGCGAACATCCTTTGAAAGGACCGGAGAGCTCGGCGAACCGAGTAAAACTTAGTTGCAGAGCCCCAAATTCCCGCGGCATAGGTAATTATCGGCGTAATGACCTGCCTGTAGATGCACTCCACAATTTCCGGGTGAACGCCCCAAGTTGGTCTCACGAATTTGCATAAGTTTTTGAAGATTTTTGTTGCTTTTTGTATAGCATATTTTGCA
The DNA here is from genome assembly GCA_947044815.1 of Apomyelois bistriatella. NCBI lineage: Eukaryota > Metazoa > Arthropoda > Insecta > Lepidoptera > Pyralidae > Apomyelois > Apomyelois bistriatella. The sequence goes on from OX345700.1 coordinate 13,304,251, forward strand.
TGCTGAATGAAATTTAATTTGTTGTCTATGATGACTCCTAGAAGTTTTATTTGGTTAGTAACGGTAATCTTGGTGTTAGTCATAAATATGTCCGTTTGCTGCGTTTTAGAAGTGAACGATATGCATTGCGTTTTTTCGGGACCAAATTGTAGCTTGACGCGTTCACCCCACGTGTGTATCTCGTGCAATAGGGCGTTGGCTGTGGATTCTACATCCTCCCGTGTCCGCCCGTGGACTATCAGCAGCACATCATCGGCAAACGCCTGGATGTGCGCATTTTCGGGCAGTGGCATGGTGAGGAGTTCGTCCAGGATTAGATTCCAAAACACGGGGCCACAGGCAGACCCCTGGACACACCCCTTGGTCATTTTCTTAGACGATACCCCATTCGCATAATTCAAGGTGACCCTTCTATCTGCGAAATAGTTTTGAATCAGCCTGTAGATATTCTTGGGGCACCGAATATGGCGCAGGCGATTAAACAGCGCGGGCCACCATGCATTATCGAATGCCGCTTTTATATCCAGGGATACCGCCACAACCTGCTGCTTCTCGCTTTTGGCGCTTCTGATGACCCCCAGAGCCTCCTCTAGTGCGTCCGTCGTCGAAGTTTGGGACCTGAAGCCAAATTGCCTCCTGCTTAGGGTTCCCTCACTTTCCGCCTTGTACTCGAGCCTTTTAATTATAAGTTTTTCGAGAATCTTCCCGAAAACTGCGATCAGTCCTATCGGTCTAAGGGCCTCTATCCTGTCTGCGGGTTTGCCGGGTTTCGGGATTGCCTTTACTATGGCCTGTTTCCACAGATCCGGGAAACACCCCACTTCCAGACACCTGTTGTAGAGTGCAGTGAAGAAGCCTGGACATGCCTCGAAGGCCTCCCTGCAGATATCGGATGTTAGGTTATCCGCTCCTGGGGCCTTCTTGGGGCTGATGTGGTTCAGGCATTCCCTAATTTCCTCAGTCGTGAAGGGGATGTCGTCCTCTGTGTCAGGCACATTGCTCATGGCACTTCGCAGTTCCCGCTGCTGTTGAGTCGAGTCAGGCGTGTCATCGGGATAAAAATGGTTTAGCAGCATTGTAGCTGTACTGTCGCCGGAATCTGTGTAAGTGCTGTTGCTTGCGAGGGTTTGCGGAGGTCTGCGCATTGGGGCGTCCTTTATAAGTCGATTGACGACAGCCCAAACGTCCTCCTTGCCTTGCGCTTCGCAGAATTGCCGGAAATGATCCTTCGAGTGATCTGAAATGGCCTTGGCATAAGCCTGCTTGGCTTCTTTGTAAGATTGAACGGCCTCTCCCATAGGTCGGTTAGACTTTCTCAAGTCGTGGAGGCGATGATGGAGCCTGATGCAGTCTTTTTTCTGCCTTTCCAAGTCATCAGACCACCAGGGATTGAAGTAACTGGGGTTGGTTCTTCGGTGCAGTACCCTGCCACAGACCCTCCGGATGGTTGCAGTCACCTCTTCGACCACGCTGTTTAAACCCTCCTCAGAGAGAGTCGCAAAATCCGTGTGATCCACGGTGTGTGCCAAGGCTGCGCTCATTTCATTTCGGAACTCCGGCCAGTTCGCCCTGTACGTTGAGTACTTGAAGGTGGAGGTACTCTTAACTCTCTCGGGCCTATGTGGTGGAGATAGCGTGTACGCCATCGCGTTATGATCCGAGGAAGGGCACGCCGAGTAGTCAACTCGCCAGTTTTGCACTGAGTCCACCAGGTTATGGGATGCGTATGTGACGTCCACGATGGACGAGCAGGGCTTGCCGTGCCTAATGGCTTCAAAGGTAGGCTCGTTGCCGACGTTGCAAACTGTCATATCGTGGGACGCCATGACTGCCGCGAACTCCTCTCCTCGGTCATTCGCTGATGCCTCTCCCCACTCCTGGTGGCTGCCATTGGCATCTCCGCCGACCAATCGCAGAGAGGATCCGGCGCTCCGAAGGAAGTGGTCCAGTTTGCCCAGAGTCAAGTACTTGTCATTGACAGGCTCGATGTAAAAGGAAGCAATGTCTAAGTTCCTCAGTCCCAGTTTCATACGGATGACGGCTAGGTTTCCGCTAGATAACTGGGTCATACCAATAGCCGCCACCGAGGGTTTCGTTATGATGCATGCCTTGACTCTGGATCCCTTGGAGAACTGGAACACATTAATTCCCGGCGGAGGCTTCACTTCCCCACCGTCAACATACGGCTCAGTGACAAGAGCGATGTCGAGATTTCCTCTATGAAAAAATGAGAAAAATTCTCTTTGCGTAACGTAACAGCGTTGCAGATTACATTGGATAATTTTAAATGAGTCAACAACCATAGTCGGTATTTTGTTCAAGGGATTTTATGGCACGGATGATTTTCGGGCAGGAGTTCTTATCAAGAGCTGAGTGTTTGGTGTCTGCGCTGTTACTGGACTTACAATTATAGCAGCAAAGTTTGCTTGCATCTTTGCGTACGGGGCAGGAGGTTACGTGGTGTGCGGTAGAGCCACAGTGGCTGCACGGATAAAATTCCGCAGTGCATTTGCTGTTGGTGTGGCCAAACTGCAAGCACTTATAGCACTGCAGGAATCGACTGAAGTCCGCTACGTGCACCCTCTGGTGCTCTACATTGGCGCGCTCTCCTTCAACCAGAGCACGCCGGACCGTCGGGGCCACTTCCAGGACAGCATTGTATAGGCGCTCATTCCGGTTATTCAGCAGGAAGCAGAGCCGAATATCCTCTTTCTGGATTTGATTTTGGCAGCTAACTACATCAACCAGATCCTCTCTCGATACCTCCTTGCTGATGCCCTTTAGAATGATTAGCGGACGCCGAAGCCTGGCCTCCTCAGCCGCTAATCCCGGTACTTTCTTAACTTTTTGCAAAGTTTCGTCCCTCTGCGCGATAGTGTCGAACTCAACCCTTACCGTGTTTTGGCGCAGAGAGCGAACTTTGGTGGGCGCATAAGTGGTGTCCTTGAACGATATGTTCTTGCGCCACGCATCATAGACGGCCGGCTGTTGGTCGCCGGTCTCCTTGCTCTTAATGATGATCGCAGGCAAGGTGCGTGATGGCAAGCGCTTAGGGGGAGGTGCCGATGCGGCAGCTGCAAAGGATTTTCTTAGGGGAGCCGGTTGAGGAAACGAGGGCGCCAGCGCAGAGGCAGAATGTTGCGCCTTAAACTCTTCGCGTATTCCTTCTCGGATTGTCGACAGTAAAGCATCAGAGACCGCTGCAGGCAGTTTTGGAGGAGGTGGTTGCTCTCGAGCCATCTCTACAGATGTTACGATGCCTCTGGCCAACTCCTGGATACGCTTTTTATTGGCGCTAGTGACACTCTTGCCCTCCGTTATCTTGCCCAAGATCTCATTTGCCGACGCCACTATTCTTGCAAACGCCACCTGGTATGCGCTCGGCTCATCATCCGTGTACTTGGAGATCTGAGGCGCGATTGGGGTAGACAGCGAAGTCGGGGTCGGTGTCAAGGTTGGTGCAGGAGATTGTTGGCTTGGGGCGAAGGTGGAAGCAGAAGTGAAGGTGGGGGCGGAGGTAAGAGCAGAAGTGACAGTGGGGGTGGGAGTGGGAGCCGGAGCTGAAGTGAAGGGAATAATGGGAGTGGGAAGAGGAAGGGGAGTGAGCACAACCATAGGTTGACGGCCGCTCAAGCCCGGAATAATGGGAGCTAAAGGGGTGGTGGACTCAATTCGTGGTTGCACCGGAGATTGGCTGTACACCAACTCGGCCATACCGGCAGATGAGTCGAATGATATATCGACGGGGATCAAGTTGGACGTCTCAACGCCGACCCCATTCCCGGGTACGTCCGCGTCCATCGGCGACACGCCAACAGTGTACGTTGTATCCGCCGGTGAAGGAGAAAAGAACAAATCCTGGGGGTTTCCGACGTCATAGACCCTTGGGATGATGGAAGGTGGTTGGGTGGCTTGTGATAAGGCTGCAGATTGCGAGGGGATGGTGAGCTCATGCTCGTGCCTAGCTCTGACGCAATCGATAACCGCCTCAGCCAAAGTGATCGGCGCAGGGGCGGTCGGACGACTCACAAAAGAGTCAGAACTGGCTTGGGTGCTTGTGGAGGGGAGTGAAGGGGGAACCGAGGGAGGGGCAGGACGCGTTTGAGGTCTCTTTCGAGTAGGCGACCGCGTAAGACCCATTATTTAGACAAATAAGAACGAAAATAAAATAACTTCAAAACCTCTCTTTAAAAGTCGGCTAAAAAGTCGATATACCCAATTGAACTGAGGGTGGGTGGGAGGGCGATTTTTTCAAATTCTATTCGTCCGATCCGCGCGAATTTGGTGTCGGCGGATGCGGGCGGTCGAGAGGAGTCCGAAAAAGCAAAGAAGAGGAAGATCAGACAAGAACTCGATTTTTAACGAAGAAAAAGGTGTATTTTTAGAGTAAATTAACGAAAATTTTAAAGTTTTTACAGAAAAGAAGGCCGCCGGTGCGGGAAACGATGCTGAATTACTCAAACAACCGGAGCCGACAATATCAGAGTGAATAAAGAGGACTGGTAAGTATTAAAAAGTTTTTATGAAATTTTTATATAGTAGGTAGAGCCGAAATGAATTATTAAAGTGATTTATATGAAAAATCGGTGCAAAAACGGGATAAAGCAACGGGAATCGGATGGGAACAGTAAAGGGGAGTGGGCAACAACAAATTAGGGCACTTTTACTGAGGGAATTATTTAGAAAATTGTCGATGCAAAGTGTGGTATGTCACTCCTTAGGTGGATTTTTAAGTATGAAAAAATGAAATTTGACGATTTTTCAAATTCTATTCTTCCGATCCGCGCGAATTTGGTGTCGGCGGATGCGGGCGGTCGAGAGGAGTCCGAAAAAGCAAAGAAGAGGAAGATCAGACAAGAACTCGATTTTTAACGAAGAAAAAGGTGTATTTTTAGAGTAAATTAACGAAAATTTTAAAGTTTTTACAGAAAAGAAGGCCGCCGGTGCGGGAAACGATGCTGAATTACTCAAACAACCGGAGCCGACAATATCAGAGTGAATAAAGAGGACTGGTAAGTATTAAAAAGTTTTTATGAAATTTTTTATATAGTAGGTAGAGCCGAAATGAATTATTAAAGTGATTTATATGAAAAATCGGTGCAAAAACGGGATAAAGCAACGGGAATCGGATGGGAACAGTAAAGGGGAGTGGGCAACAACAAATTAGGGCACTTTTACTGAGGGAATTATTTAGAAAACTGTCGATGCAAAGTGTGGTATGTCACTCCTTAGGTGGATTTTTAAGTATGAAAAAATGAAATTTGACGATTTTTCAAATTCTATTCGTCCGATCCGCGCGAATTTGGTGTCGGCGGATGCGGGCGGTCGAGAGGAGTCCGAAAAAGCAAAGAAGAGGAAGATCAGACAAGAACTCGATTTTTAACGAAGAAAAAGGTGTATTTTTAGAGTAAATTAACGAAAATTTTAAAGTTTTTACAGAAAAGAAGGCCGCCGGTGCGGGAAACGATGCTGAATTACTCAAACAACCGGAGCCGACAATATCAGAGTGAATAAAGAGGACTGGTAAGTATTAAAAAGTTTTTATGAAATTTTTTATATAGTAGGTAGAGCCGAAATGAATTATTAAAGTGATTTATATGAAAAATCGGTGCAAAAACGGGATAAAGCAACGGGAATCGGATGGGAACAGTAAAGGGGAGTGGGCAACAACAAATTAGGGCACTTTTACTGAGGGAATTATTTAGAAAACTGTCGATGCAAAGTGTGGTATGTCACTCCTTAGGTGGATTTTTAAGTATGAAAAAATGAAATTTGACGATTTTTCAAATTCTATTCGTCCGATCCGCGCGAATTTGGTGTCGGCGGATGCGGGCGGTCGAGAGGAGTCCGAAAAAGCAAAGAAGAGGAAGATCAGACAAGAACTCGATTTTTAACGAAGAAAAAGGTGTATTTTTAGAGTAAATTTAACGAAAATTTTAAAGTTTTTACAGAAAAGAAGGCCGCCGGTGCGGGAAACGATGCTGAATTACTCAAACAACCGGAGCCGACAATATCAGAGTGAATAAAGAGGACTGGTAAGTATTAAAAAGTTTTTATGAAATTTTTATATAGTAGGTAGAGCCGAAATGAATTATTAAAGTGATTTATATGAAAAATCGGTGCAAAAACGGGATAAAGCAACGGGAATCGGATGGGAACAGTAAAGGGGAGTGGGCAACAACAAATTAGGGCACTTTTACTGAGGGAATTATTTAGAAAATTGTCGATGCAAAGTGTGGTATGTCACTCCTTAGGTGGATTTTTAAGTATGAAAAAATGAAATTTGACGATTTTTCAAATTCTATTCGTCCGATCCGCGCGAATTTGGTGTCGGCGGATGCGGGCGGTCGAGAGGAGTCCGAAAAAGCAAAGAAGAGGAAGATCAGACAAGAACTCGATTTTTAACGAAGAAAAAGGTGTATTTTTAGAGTAAATTTAACGAAAATTTTAAAGTTTTTACAGAAAAGAAGGCCGCCGGTGCGGGAAACGATGCTGAATTACTCAAACAACCGGAGCCGACAATATCAGAGTGAATAAAGAGGACTGGTAAGTATTAAAAAGTTTTTATGAAATTTTTTATATAGTAGGTAGAGCCGAAATGAATTATTAAAGTGATTTATATGAAAAATCGGTGCAAAAACGGGATAAAGCAACGGGAATCGGATGGGAACAGTAAAGGGGAGTGGGCAACAACAAATTAGGGCACTTTTACTGAGGGAATTGTTTAGAAAATTGTCGATGCAAAGTGTGGTATGTCACTCCTTAGGTGGATTTTTAAGTATGAAAAAATGAAATTTGACGATTTTTCAAATTCTATTCGTCCGATCCGCGCGAATTTGGTGTCGGCGGATGCGGGCGGTCGAGAGGAGTCCGAAAAAGCAAAGAAGAGGAAGATCAGACAAGAACTCGATTTTTAACGAAGAAAAAGGTGTATTTTTAGAGTAAATTAACGAAAATTTTAAAGTTTTTACAGAAAAGAAGGCCGCCGGTGCGGGAAACGATGCTGAATTACTCAAACAACCGGAGCCGACAATATCAGAGTGAATAAAGAGGACTGGTAAGTATTAAAAAGTTTTTATGAAATTTTTATATAGTAGGTAGAGCCGAAATGAATTATTAAAGTGATTTATATGAAAAATCGGTGCAAAAACGGGATAAAGCAACGGGAATCGGATGGGAACAGTAAAGGGGAGTGGGCAACAACAAATTAGGGCACTTTTACTGAGGGAATTATTTAGAAAATTGTCGATGCAAAGTGTGGTATGTCACTCCTTAGGTGGATTTTTAAGTATGAAAAAATGAAATTTGACGATTTTTCAAATTCTATTCTTCCGATCCGCGCGAATTTGGTGTCGGCGGATGCGGGCGGTCGAGAGGAGTCCGAAAAAGCAAAGAAGAGGAAGATCAGACAAGAACTCGATTTTTAACGAAGAAAAAGGTGTATTTTTAGAGTAAATTAACGAAAATTTTAAAGTTTTTACAGAAAAGAAGGCCGCCGGTGCGGGAAACGATGCTGAATTACTCAAACAACCGGAGCCGACAATATCAGAGTGAATAAAGAGGACTGGTAAGTATTAAAAAGTTTTTATGAAATTTTTTATATAGTAGGTAGAGCCGAAATGAATTATTAAAGTGATTTATATGAAAAATCGGTGCAAAAACGGGATAAAGCAACGGGAATCGGATGGGAACAGTAAAGGGGAGTGGGCAACAACAAATTAGGGCACTTTTACTGAGGGAATTATTTAGAAAACTGTCGATGCAAAGTGTGGTATGTCACTCCTTAGGTGGATTTTTAAGTATGAAAAAATGAAATTTGACGATTTTTCAAATTCTATTCGTCCGATCCGCGCGAATTTGGTGTCGGCGGATGCGGGCGGTCGAGAGGAGTCCGAAAAAGCAAAGAAGAGGAAGATCAGACAAGAACTCGATTTTTAACGAAGAAAAAGGTGTATTTTTAGAGTAAATTAACGAAAATTTTAAAGTTTTTACAGAAAAGAAGGCCGCCGGTGCGGGAAACGATGCTGAATTACTCAAACAACCGGAGCCGACAATATCAGAGTGAATAAAGAGGACTGGTAAGTATTAAAAAGTTTTTATGAAATTTTTTATATAGTAGGTAGAGCCGAAATGAATTATTAAAGTGATTTATATGAAAAATCGGTGCAAAAACGGGATAAAGCAACGGGAATCGGATGGGAACAGTAAAGGGGAGTGGGCAACAACAAATTAGGGCACTTTTACTGAGGGAATTATTTAGAAAACTGTCGATGCAAAGTGTGGTATGTCACTCCTTAGGTGGATTTTTAAGTATGAAAAAATGAAATTTGACGATTTTTCAAATTCTATTCGTCCGATCCGCGCGAATTTGGTGTCGGCGGATGCGGGCGGTCGAGAGGAGTCCGAAAAAGCAAAGAAGAGGAAGATCAGACAAGAACTCGATTTTTAACGAAGAAAAAGGTGTATTTTTAGAGTAAATTTAACGAAAATTTTAAAGTTTTTACAGAAAAGAAGGCCGCCGGTGCGGGAAACGATGCTGAATTACTCAAACAACCGGAGCCGACAATATCAGAGTGAATAAAGAGGACTGGTAAGTATTAAAAAGTTTTTATGAAATTTTTATATAGTAGGTAGAGCCGAAATGAATTATTAAAGTGATTTATATGAAAAATCGGTGCAAAAACGGGATAAAGCAACGGGAATCGGATGGGAACAGTAAAGGGGAGTGGGCAACAACAAATTAGGGCACTTTTACTGAGGGAATTATTTAGAAAATTGTCGATGCAAAGTGTGGTATGTCACTCCTTAGGTGGATTTTTAAGTATGAAAAAATGAAATTTGACGATTTTTCAAATTCTATTCGTCCGATCCGCGCGAATTTGGTGTCGGCGGATGCGGGCGGTCGAGAGGAGTCCGAAAAAGCAAAGAAGAGGAAGATCAGACAAGAACTCGATTTTTAACGAAGAAAAAGGTGTATTTTTAGAGTAAATTTAACGAAAATTTTAAAGTTTTTACAGAAAAGAAGGCCGCCGGTGCGGGAAACGATGCTGAATTACTCAAACAACCGGAGCCGACAATATCAGAGTGAATAAAGAGGACTGGTAAGTATTAAAAAGTTTTTATGAAATTTTTTATATAGTAGGTAGAGCCGAAATGAATTATTAAAGTGATTTATATGAAAAATCGGTGCAAAAACGGGATAAAGCAACGGGAATCGGATGGGAACAGTAAAGGGGAGTGGGCAACAACAAATTAGGGCACTTTTACTGAGGGAATTGTTTAGAAAATTGTCGATGCAAAGTGTGGTATGTCACTCCTTAGGTGGATTTTTAAGTATGAAAAAATGAAATTTGACGATTTTTCAAATTCTATTCGTCCGATCCGCGCGAATTTGGTGTCGGCGGATGCGGGCGGTCGAGAGGAGTCCGAAAAAGCAAAGAAGAGGAAGATCAGACAAGAACTCGATTTTTAACGAAGAAAAAGGTGTATTTTTAGAGTAAATTAACGAAAATTTTAAAGTTTTTACAGAAAAGAAGGCCGCCGGTGCGGGAAACGATGCTGAATTACTCAAACAACCGGAGCCGACAATATCAGAGTGAATAAAGAGGACTGGTAAGTATTAAAAAGTTTTTATGAAATTTTTATATAGTAGGTAGAGCCGAAATGAATTATTAAAGTGATTTATATGAAAAATCGGTGCAAAAACGGGATAAAGCAACGGGAATCGGATGGGAACAGTAAAGGGGAGTGGGCAACAACAAATTAGGGCACTTTTACTGAGGGAATTATTTAGAAAATTGTCGATGCAAAGTGTGGTATGTCACTCCTTAGGTGGATTTTTAAGTATGAAAAAATGAAATTTGACGATTTTTCAAATTCTATTCTTCCGATCCGCGCGAATTTGGTGTCGGCGGATGCGGGCGGTCGAGAGGAGTCCGAAAAAGCAAAGAAGAGGAAGATCAGACAAGAACTCGATTTTTAACGAAGAAAAAGGTGTATTTTTAGAGTAAATTAACGAAAATTTTAAAGTTTTTACAGAAAAGAAGGCCGCCGGTGCGGGAAACGATGCTGAATTACTCAAACAACCGGAGCCGACAATATCAGAGTGAATAAAGAGGACTGGTAAGTATTAAAAAGTTTTTATGAAATTTTTTATATAGTAGGTAGAGCCGAAATGAATTATTAAAGTGATTTATATGAAAAATCGGTGCAAAAACGGGATAAAGCAACGGGAATCGGATGGGAACAGTAAAGGGGAGTGGGCAACAACAAATTAGGGCACTTTTACTGAGGGAATTATTTAGAAAACTGTCGATGCAAAGTGTGGTATGTCACTCCTTAGGTGGATTTTTAAGTATGAAAAAATGAAATTTGACGATTTTTCAAATTCTATTCGTCCGATCCGCGCGAATTTGGTGTCGGCGGATGCGGGCGGTCGAGAGGAGTCCGAAAAAGCAAAGAAGAGGAAGATCAGACAAGAACTCGATTTTTAACGAAGAAAAAGGTGTATTTTTAGAGTAAATTAACGAAAATTTTAAAGTTTTTACAGAAAAGAAGGCCGCCGGTGCGGGAAACGATGCTGAATTACTCAAACAACCGGAGCCGACAATATCAGAGTGAATAAAGAGGACTGGTAAGTATTAAAAAGTTTTTATGAAATTTTTTATATAGTAGGTAGAGCCGAAATGAATTATTAAAGTGATTTATATGAAAAATCGGTGCAAAAACGGGATAAAGCAACGGGAATCGGATGGGAACAGTAAAGGGGAGTGGGCAACAACAAATTAGGGCACTTTTACTGAGGGAATTATTTAGAAAACTGTCGATGCAAAGTGTGGTATGTCACTCCTTAGGTGGATTTTTAAGTATGAAAAAATGAAATTTGACGATTTTTCAAATTCTATTCGTCCGATCCGCGCGAATTTGGTGTCGGCGGATGCGGGCGGTCGAGAGGAGTCCGAAAAAGCAAAGAAGAGGAAGATCAGACAAGAACTCGATTTTTAACGAAGAAAAAGGTGTATTTTTAGAGTAAATTTAACGAAAATTTTAAAGTTTTTACAGAAAAGAAGGCCGCCGGTGCGGGAAACGATGCTGAATTACTCAAACAACCGGAGCCGACAATATCAGAGTGAATAAAGAGGACTGGTAAGTATTAAAAAGTTTTTATGAAATTTTTATATAGTAGGTAGAGCCGAAATGAATTATTAAAGTGATTTATATGAAAAATCGGTGCAAAAACGGGATAAAGCAACGGGAATCGGATGGGAACAGTAAAGGGGAGTGGGCAACAACAAATTAGGGCACTTTTACTGAGGGAATTATTTAGAAAATTGTCGATGCAAAGTGTGGTATGTCACTCCTTAGGTGGATTTTTAAGTATGAAAAAATGAAATTTGACGATTTTTCAAATTCTATTCGTCCGATCCGCGCGAATTTGGTGTCGGCGGATGCGGGCGGTCGAGAGGAGTCCGAAAAAGCAAAGAAGAGGAAGATCAGACAAGAACTCGATTTTTAACGAAGAAAAAGGTGTATTTTTAGAGTAAATTTAACGAAAATTTTAAAGTTTTTACAGAAAAGAAGGCCGCCGGTGCGGGAAACGATGCTGAATTACTCAAACAACCGGAGCCGACAATATCAGAGTGAATAAAGAGGACTGGTAAGTATTAAAAAGTTTTTATGAAATTTTTTATATAGTAGGTAGAGCCGAAATGAATTATTAAAGTGATTTATATGAAAAATCGGTGCAAAAACGGGATAAAGCAACGGGAATCGGATGGGAACAGTAAAGGGGAGTGGGCAACAACAAATTAGGGCACTTTTACTGAGGGAATTGTTTAGAAAATTGTCGATGCAAAGTGTGGTATGTCACTCCTTAGGTGGATTTTTAAGTATGAAAAAATGAAATTTGACGATTTTTCAAATTCTATTCGTCCGATCCGCGCGAATTTGGTGTCGGCGGATGCGGGCGGTCGAGAGGAGTCCGAAAAAGCAAAGAAGAGGAAGATCAGACAAGAACTCGATTTTTAACGAAGAAAAAGGTGTATTTTTAGAGTAAATTTAACGAAAATTTTAAAGTTTTTACAGAAAAGAAGGCCGCCGGTGCGGGAAACGATGCTGAATTACTCAAACAACCGGAGCCGACAATATCAGAGTGAATAAAGAGGACTGGTAAGTATTAAAAAGTTTTTATGAAATTTTTTATATAGTAGGTAGAGCCGAAATGAATTATTAAAGTGATTTATATGAAAAATCGGTGCAAAAACGGGATAAAGCAACGGGAATCGGATGGGAACAGTAAAGGGGAGTGGGCAACAACAAATTAGGGCACTTTTACTGAGGGAATTGTTTAGAAAATTGTCGATGCAAAGTGTGGTATGTCACTCCTTAGGTGGATTTTTAAGTATGAAAAAATGAAATTTGACGATTTTTCAAATTCTATTCGTCCGATCCGCGCGAATTTGGTGTCGGCGGATGCGGGCGGTCGAGAGGAGTCCGAAAAAGCAAAGAAGAGGAAGATCAGACAAGAACTCGATTTTTAACGAAGAAAAAGGTGTATTTTTAGAGTAAATTTAACGAAAATTTTAAAGTTTTTACAGAAAAGAAGGCCGCCGGTGCGGGAAACGATGCTGAATTACTCAAACAACCGGAGCCGACAATATCAGAGTGAATAAAGAGGACTGGTAAGTATTAAAAAGTTTTTATGAAATTTTTTATATAGTAGGTAGAGCCGAAATGAATTATTAAAGTGATTTATATGAAAAATCGGTGCAAAAACGGGATAAAGCAACGGGAATCGGATGGGAACAGTAAAGGGGAGTGGGCAACAACAAATTAGGGCACTTTTACTGAGGGAATTGTTTAGAAAATTGTCGATGCAAAGTGTGGTATGTCACTCCTTAGGTGGATTTTTAAGTATGAAAAAATGAAATTTGACGATTTTTCAAATTCTATTCGTCCGATCCGCGCGAATTTGGTGTCGGCGGATGCGGGCGGTCGAGAGGAGTCCGAAAAAGCAAAGAAGAGGAAGATCAGACAAGAACTCGATTTTTAACGAAGAAAAAGGTGTATTTTTAGAGTAAATTTAACGAAAATTTTAAAGTTTTTACAGAAAAGAAGGCCGCCGGTGCGGGAAACGATGCTGAATTACTCAAACAACCGGAGCCGACAATATCAGAGTGAATAAAGAGGACTGGTAAGTATTAAAAAGTTTTTATGAAATTTTTTATATAGTAGGTAGAGCCGAAATGAATTATTAAAGTGATTTATATGAAAAATCGGTGCAAAAACGGGATAAAGCAACGGGAATCGGATGGGAACAGTAAAGGGGAGTGGGCAACAACAAATTAGGGCACTTTTACTGAGGGAATTGTTTAGAAAATTGTCGATGCAAAGTGTGGTATGTCACTCCTTAGGTGGATTTTTAAGTATGAAAAAATGAAATTTGACGATTTTTCAAATTCTATTCGTCCGATCCGCGCGAATTTGGTGTCGGCGGATGCGGGCGGTCGAGAGGAGTCCGAAAAAGCAAAGAAGAGGAAGATCAGACAAGAACTCGATTTTTAACGAAGAAAAAGGTGTATTTTTAGAGTAAATTTAACGAAAATTTTAAAGTTTTTACAGAAAAGAAGGCCGCCGGTGCGGGAAACGATGCTGAATTACTCAAACAACCGGAGCCGACAATATCAGAGTGAATAAAGAGGACTGGTAAGTATTAAAAAGTTTTTATGAAATTTTTTATATAGTAGGTAGAGCCGAAATGAATTATTAAAGTGATTTATATGAAAAATCGGTGCAAAAACGGGATAAAGCAACGGGAATCGGATGGGAACAGTAAAGGGGAGTGGGCAACAACAAATTAGGGCACTTTTACTGAGGGAATTGTTTAGAAAATTGTCGATGCAAAGTGTGGTATGTCACTCCTTAGGTGGATTTTTAAGTATGAAAAAATGAAATTTGACGATTTTTCAAATTCTATTCGTCCGATCCGCGCGAATTTGGTGTCGGCGGATGCGGGCGGTCGAGAGGAGTCCGAAAAAGCAAAGAAGAGGAAGATCAGACAAGAACTCGATTTTTAACGAAGAAAAAGGTGTATTTTTAGAGTAAATTAACGAAAATTTTAAAGTTTTTACAGAAAAGAAGGCCGCCGGTGCGGGAAACGATGCTGAATTACTCAAACAACCGGAGCCGACAATATCAGAGTGAATAAAGAGGACTGGTAAGTATTAAAAAGTTTTTATGAAATTTTTTATATAGTAGGTAGAGCCGAAATGAATTATTAAAGTGATTTATATGAAAAATCGGTGCAAAAACGGGATAAAGCAACGGGAATCGGATGGGAACAGTAAAGGGGAGTGGGCAACAACAAATTAGGGCACTTTTACTGAGGGAATTATTTAGAAAACTGTCGATGCAAAGTGTGGTATGTCACTCCTTAGGTGGATTTTTAAGTATGAAAAAATGAAATTTGACGATTTTTCAAATTCTATTCGTCCGATCCGCGCGAATTTGGTGTCGGCGGATGCGGGCGGTCGAGAGGAGTCCGAAAAAGCAAAGAAGAGGAAGATCAGACAAGAACTCGATTTTTAACGAAGAAAAAGGTGTATTTTTAGAGTAAATTTAACGAAAATTTTAAAGTTTTTACAGAAAAGAAGGCCGCCGGTGCGGGAAACGATGCTGAATTACTCAAACAACCGGAGCCGACAATATCAGAGTGAATAAAGAGGACTGGTAAGTATTAAAAAGTTTTTATGAAATTTTTATATAGTAGGTAGAGCCGAAATGAATTATTAAAGTGATTTATATGAAAAATCGGTGCAAAAACGGGATAAAGCAACGGGAATCGGATGGGAACAGTAAAGGGGAGTGGGCAACAACAAATTAGGGCACTTTTACTGAGGGAATTATTTAGAAAATTGTCGATGCAAAGTGTGGTATGTCACTCCTTAGGTGGATTTTTAAGTATGAAAAAATGAAATTTGACGATTTTTCAAATTCTATTCGTCCGATCCGCGCGAATTTGGTGTCGGCGGATGCGGGCGGTCGAGAGGAGTCCGAAAAAGCAAAGAAGAGGAAGATCAGACAAGAACTCGATTTTTAACGAAGAAAAAGGTGTATTTTTAGAGTAAATTTAACGAAAATTTTAAAGTTTTTACAGAAAAGAAGGCCGCCGGTGCGGGAAACGATGCTGAATTACTCAAACAACCGGAGCCGACAATATCAGAGTGAATAAAGAGGACTGGTAAGTATTAAAAAGTTTTTATGAAATTTTTTATATAGTAGGTAGAGCCGAAATGAATTATTAAAGTGATTTATATGAAAAATCGGTGCAAAAACGGGATAAAGCAACGGGAATCGGATGGGAACAGTAAAGGGGAGTGGGCAACAACAAATTAGGGCACTTTTACTGAGGGAATTGTTTAGAAAATTGTCGATGCAAAGTGTGGTATGTCACTCCTTAGGTGGATTTTTAAGTATGAAAAAATGAAATTTGACGATTTTTCAAATTCTATTCGTCCGATCCGCGCGAATTTGGTGTCGGCGGATGCGGGCGGTCGAGAGGAGTCCGAAAAAGCAAAGAAGAGGAAGATCAGACAAGAACTCGATTTTTAACGAAGAAAAAGGTGTATTTTTAGAGTAAATTTAACGAAAATTTTAAAGTTTTTACAGAAAAGAAGGCCGCCGGTGCGGGAAACGATGCTGAATTACTCAAACAACCGGAGCCGACAATATCAGAGTGAATAAAGAGGACTGGTAAGTATTAAAAAGTTTTTATGAAATTTTTTATATAGTAGGTAGAGCCGAAATGAATTATTAAAGTGATTTATATGAAAAATCGGTGCAAAAACGGGATAAAGCAACGGGAATCGGATGGGAACAGTAAAGGGGAGTGGGCAACAACAAATTAGGGCACTTTTACTGAGGGAATTGTTTAGAAAATTGTCGATGCAAAGTGTGGTATGTCACTCCTTAGGTGGATTTTTAAGTATGAAAAAATGAAATTTGACGATTTTTCAAATTCTATTCGTCCGATCCGCGCGAATTTGGTGTCGGCGGATGCGGGCGGTCGAGAGGAGTCCGAAAAAGCAAAGAAGAGGAAGATCAGACAAGAACTCGATTTTTAACGAAGAAAAAGGTGTATTTTTAGAGTAAATTTAACGAAAATTTTAAAGTTTTTACAGAAAAGAAGGCCGCCGGTGCGGGAAACGATGCTGAATTACTCAAACAACCGGAGCCGACAATATCAGAGTGAATAAAGAGGACTGGTAAGTATTAAAAAGTTTTTATGAAATTTTTTATATAGTAGGTAGAGCCGAAATGAATTATTAAAGTGATTTATATGAAAAATCGGTGCAAAAACGGGATAAAGCAACGGGAATCGGATGGGAACAGTAAAGGGGAGTGGGCAACAACAAATTAGGGCACTTTTACTGAGGGAATTGTTTAGAAAATTGTCGATGCAAAGTGTGGTATGTCACTCCTTAGGTGGATTTTTAAGTATGAAAAAATGAAATTTGACGATTTTTCAAATTCTATTCGTCCGATCCGCGCGAATTTGGTGTCGGCGGATGCGGGCGGTCGAGAGGAGTCCGAAAAAGCAAAGAAGAGGAAGATCAGACAAGAACTCGATTTTTAACGAAGAAAAAGGTGTATTTTTAGAGTAAATTTAACGAAAATTTTAAAGTTTTTACAGAAAAGAAGGCCGCCGGTGCGGGAAACGATGCTGAATTACTCAAACAACCGGAGCCGACAATATCAGAGTGAATAAAGAGGACTGGTAAGTATTAAAAAGTTTTTATGAAATTTTTTATATAGTAGGTAGAGCCGAAATGAATTATTAAAGTGATTTATATGAAAAATCGGTGCAAAAACGGGATAAAGCAACGGGAATCGGATGGGAACAGTAAAGGGGAGTGGGCAACAACAAATTAGGGCACTTTTACTGAGGGAATTGTTTAGAAAATTGTCGATGCAAAGTGTGGTATGTCACTCCTTAGGTGGATTTTTAAGTATGAAAAAATGAAATTTGACGATTTTTCAAATTCTATTCGTCCGATCCGCGCGAATTTGGTGTCGGCGGATGCGGGCGGTCGAGAGGAGTCCGAAAAAGCAAAGAAGAGGAAGATCAGACAAGAACTCGATTTTTAACGAAGAAAAAGGTGTATTTTTAGAGTAAATTTAACGAAAATTTTAAAGTTTTTACAGAAAAGAAGGCCGCCGGTGCGGGAAACGATGCTGAATTACTCAAACAACCGGAGCCGACAATATCAGAGTGAATAAAGAGGACTGGTAAGTATTAAAAAGTTTTTATGAAATTTTTTATATAGTAGGTAGAGCCGAAATGAATTATTAAAGTGATTTATATGAAAAATCGGTGCAAAAACGGGATAAAGCAACGGGAATCGGATGGGAACAGTAAAGGGGAGTGGGCAACAACAAATTAGGGCACTTTTACTGAGGGAATTGTTTAGAAAATTGTCGATGCAAAGTGTGGTATGTCACTCCTTAGGTGGATTTTTAAGTATGAAAAAATGAAATTTGACGATTTTTCAAATTCTATTCGTCCGATCCGCGCGAATTTGGTGTCGGCGGATGCGGGCGGTCGAGAGGAGTCCGAAAAAGCAAAGAAGAGGAAGATCAGACAAGAACTCGATTTTTAACGAAGAAAAAGGTGTATTTTTAGAGTAAATTTAACGAAAATTTTAAAGTTTTTACAGAAAAGAAGGCCGCCGGTGCGGGAAACGATGCTGAATTACTCAAACAACCGGAGCCGACAATATCAGAGTGAATAAAGAGGACTGGTAAGTATTAAAAAGTTTTTATGAAATTTTTATATAGTAGGTAGAGCCGAAATGAATTATTAAAGTGATTTATATGAAAAATCGGTGCAAAAACGGGATAAAGCAACGGGAATCGGATGGGAACAGTAAAGGGGAGTGGGCAACAACAAATTAGGGCACTTTTACTGAGGGAATTATTTAGAAAATTGTCGATGCAAAGTGTGGTATGTCACTCCTTAGGTGGATTTTTAAGTATGAAAAAATGAAATTTGACGATTTTTCAAATTCTATTCGTCCGATCCGCGCGAATTTGGTGTCGGCGGATGCGGGCGGTCGAGAGGAGTCCGAAAAAGCAAAGAAGAGGAAGATCAGACAAGAACTCGATTTTTAACGAAGAAAAAGGTGTATTTTTAGAGTAAATTAACGAAAATTTTAAAGTTTTTACAGAAAAGAAGGCCGCCGGTGCGGGAAACGATGCTGAATTACTCAAACAACCGGAGCCGACAATATCAGAGTGAATAAAGAGGACTGGTAAGTATTAAAAAGTTTTTATGAAATTTTTTATATAGTAGGTAGAGCCGAAATGAATTATTAAAGTGATTTATATGAAAAATCGGTGCAAAAACGGGATAAAGCAACGGGAATCGGATGGGAACAGTAAAGGGGAGTGGGCAACAACAAATTAGGGCACTTTTACTGAGGGAATTATTTAGAAAACTGTCGATGCAAAGTGTGGTATGTCACTCCTTAGGTGGATTTTTAAGTATGAAAAAATGAAATTTGACGATTTTTCAAATTCTATTCGTCCGATCCGCGCGAATTTGGTGTCGGCGGATGCGGGCGGTCGAGAGGAGTCCGAAAAAGCAAAGAAGAGGAAGATCAGACAAGAACTCGATTTTTAACGAAGAAAAAGGTGTATTTTTAGAGTAAATTTAACGAAAATTTTAAAGTTTTTACAGAAAAGAAGGCCGCCGGTGCGGGAAACGATGCTGAATTACTCAAACAACCGGAGCCGACAATATCAGAGTGAATAAAGAGGACTGGTAAGTATTAAAAAGTTTTTATGAAATTTTTATATAGTAGGTAGAGCCGAAATGAATTATTAAAGTGATTTATATGAAAAATCGGTGCAAAAACGGGATAAAGCAACGGGAATCGGATGGGAACAGTAAAGGGGAGTGGGCAACAACAAATTAGGGCACTTTTACTGAGGGAATTATTTAGAAAATTGTCGATGCAAAGTGTGGTATGTCACTCCTTAGGTGGATTTTTAAGTATGAAAAAATGAAATTTGACGATTTTTCAAATTCTATTCGTCCGATCCGCGCGAATTTGGTGTCGGCGGATGCGGGCGGTCGAGAGGAGTCCGAAAAAGCAAAGAAGAGGAAGATCAGACAAGAACTCGATTTTTAACGAAGAAAAAGGTGTATTTTTAGAGTAAATTAACGAAAATTTTAAAGTTTTTACAGAAAAGAAGGCCGCCGGTGCGGGAAACGATGCTGAATTACTCAAACAACCGGAGCCGACAATATCAGAGTGAATAAAGAGGACTGGTAAGTATTAAAAAGTTTTTATGAAATTTTTTATATAGTAGGTAGAGCCGAAATGAATTATTAAAGTGATTTATATGAAAAATCGGTGCAAAAACGGGATAAAGCAACGGGAATCGGATGGGAACAGTAAAGGGGAGTGGGCAACAACAAATTAGGGCACTTTTACTGAGGGAATTATTTAGAAAACTGTCGATGCAAAGTGTGGTATGTCACTCCTTAGGTGGATTTTTAAGTATGAAAAAATGAAATTTGACGATTTTTCAAATTCTATTCGTCCGATCCGCGCGAATTTGGTGTCGGCGGATGCGGGCGGTCGAGAGGAGTCCGAAAAAGCAAAGAAGAGGAAGATCAGACAAGAACTCGATTTTTAACGAAGAAAAAGGTGTATTTTTAGAGTAAATTTAACGAAAATTTTAAAGTTTTTACAGAAAAGAAGGCCGCCGGTGCGGGAAACGATGCTGAATTACTCAAACAACCGGAGCCGACAATATCAGAGTGAATAAAGAGGACTGGTAAGTATTAAAAAGTTTTTATGAAATTTTTATATAGTAGGTAGAGCCGAAATGAATTATTAAAGTGATTTATATGAAAAATCGGTGCAAAAACGGGATAAAGCAACGGGAATCGGATGGGAACAGTAAAGGGGAGTGGGCAACAACAAATTAGGGCACTTTTACTGAGGGAATTATTTAGAAAATTGTCGATGCAAAGTGTGGTATGTCACTCCTTAGGTGGATTTTTAAGTATGAAAAAATGAAATTTGACGATTTTTCAAATTCTATTCGTCCGATCCGCGCGAATTTGGTGTCGGCGGATGCGGGCGGTCGAGAGGAGTCCGAAAAAGCAAAGAAGAGGAAGATCAGACAAGAACTCGATTTTTAACGAAGAAAAAGGTGTATTTTTAGAGTAAATTAACGAAAATTTTAAAGTTTTTACAGAAAAGAAGGCCGCCGGTGCGGGAAACGATGCTGAATTACTCAAACAACCGGAGCCGACAATATCAGAGTGAATAAAGAGGACTGGTAAGTATTAAAAAGTTTTTATGAAATTTTTTATATAGTAGGTAGAGCCGAAATGAATTATTAAAGTGATTTATATGAAAAATCGGTGCAAAAACGGGATAAAGCAACGGGAATCGGATGGGAACAGTAAAGGGGAGTGGGCAACAACAAATTAGGGCACTTTTACTGAGGGAATTATTTAGAAAACTGTCGATGCAAAGTGTGGTATGTCACTCCTTAGGTGGATTTTTAAGTATGAAAAAATGAAATTTGACGATTTTTCAAATTCTATTCGTCCGATCCGCGCGAATTTGGTGTCGGCGGATGCGGGCGGTCGAGAGGAGTCCGAAAAAGCAAAGAAGAGGAAGATCAGACAAGAACTCGATTTTTAACGAAGAAAAAGGTGTATTTTTAGAGTAAATTTAACGAAAATTTTAAAGTTTTTACAGAAAAGAAGGCCGCCGGTGCGGGAAACGATGCTGAATTACTCAAACAACCGGAGCCGACAATATCAGAGTGAATAAAGAGGACTGGTAAGTATTAAAAAGTTTTTATGAAATTTTTATATAGTAGGTAGAGCCGAAATGAATTATTAAAGTGATTTATATGAAAAATCGGTGCAAAAACGGGATAAAGCAACGGGAATCGGATGGGAACAGTAAAGGGGAGTGGGCAACAACAAATTAGGGCACTTTTACTGAGGGAATTATTTAGAAAATTGTCGATGCAAAGTGTGGTATGTCACTCCTTAGGTGGATTTTTAAGTATGAAAAAATGAAATTTGACGATTTTTCAAATTCTATTCGTCCGATCCGCGCGAATTTGGTGTCGGCGGATGCGGGCGGTCGAGAGGAGTCCGAAAAAGCAAAGAAGAGGAAGATCAGACAAGAACTCGATTTTTAACGAAGAAAAAGGTGTATTTTTAGAGTAAATTAACGAAAATTTTAAAGTTTTTACAGAAAAGAAGGCCGCCGGTGCGGGAAACGATGCTGAATTACTCAAACAACCGGAGCCGACAATATCAGAGTGAATAAAGAGGACTGGTAAGTATTAAAAAGTTTTTATGAAATTTTTATATAGTAGGTAGAGCCGAAATGAATTATTAAAGTGATTTATATGAAAAATCGGTGCAAAAACGGGATAAAGCAACGGGAATCGGATGGGAACAGTAAAGGGGAGTGGGCAACAACAAATTAGGGCACTTTTACTGAGGGAATTATTTAGAAAACTGTCGATGCAAAGTGTGGTATGTCACTCCTTAGGTGGATTTTTAAGTATGAAAAAATGAAATTTGACGATTTTTCAAATTCTATTCGTCCGATCCGCGCGAATTTGGTGTCGGCGGATGCGGGCGGTCGAGAGGAGTCCGAAAAAGCAAAGAAGAGGAAGATCAGACAAGAACTCGATTTTTAACGAAGAAAAAGGTGTATTTTTAGAGTAAATTTAACGAAAATTTTAAAGTTTTTACAGAAAAGAAGGCCGCCGGTGCGGGAAACGATGCTGAATTACTCAAACAACCGGAGCCGACAATATCAGAGTGAATAAAGAGGACTGGTAAGTATTAAAAAGTTTTTATGAAATTTTTATATAGTAGGTAGAGCCGAAATGAATTATTAAAGTGATTTATATGAAAAATCGGTGCAAAAACGGGATAAAGCAACGGGAATCGGATGGGAACAGTAAAGGGGAGTGGGCAACAACAAATTAGGGCACTTTTACTGAGGGAATTATTTAGAAAATTGTCGATGCAAAGTGTGGTATGTCACTCCTTAGGTGGATTTTTAAGTATGAAAAAATGAAATTTGACGATTTTTCAAATTCTATTCGTCCGATCCGCGCGAATTTGGTGTCGGCGGATGCGGGCGGTCGAGAGGAGTCCGAAAAAGCAAAGAAGAGGAAGATCAGACAAGAACTCGATTTTTAACGAAGAAAAAGGTGTATTTTTAGAGTAAATTTAACGAAAATTTTAAAGTTTTTACAGAAAAGAAGGCCGCCGGTGCGGGAAACGATGCTGAATTACTCAAACAACCGGAGCCGACAATATCAGAGTGAATAAAGAGGACTGGTAAGTATTAAAAAGTTTTTATGAAATTTTTTATATAGTAGGTAGAGCCGAAATGAATTATTAAAGTGATTTATATGAAAAATCGGTGCAAAAACGGGATAAAGCAACGGGAATCGGATGGGAACAGTAAAGGGGAGTGGGCAACAACAAATTAGGGCACTTTTACTGAGGGAATTGTTTAGAAAATTGTCGATGCAAAGTGTGGTATGTCACTCCTTAGGTGGATTTTTAAGTATGAAAAAATGAAATTTGACGATTTTTCAAATTCTATTCGTCCGATCCGCGCGAATTTGGTGTCGGCGGATGCGGGCGGTCGAGAGGAGTCCGAAAAAGCAAAGAAGAGGAAGATCAGACAAGAACTCGATTTTTAACGAAGAAAAAGGTGTATTTTTAGAGTAAATTTAACGAAAATTTTAAAGTTTTTACAGAAAAGAAGGCCGCCGGTGCGGGAAACGATGCTGAATTACTCAAACAACCGGAGCCGACAATATCAGAGTGAATAAAGAGGACTGGTAAGTATTAAAAAGTTTTTATGAAATTTTTTATATAGTAGGTAGAGCCGAAATGAATTATTAAAGTGATTTATATGAAAAATCGGTGCAAAAACGGGATAAAGCAACGGGAATCGGATGGGAACAGTAAAGGGGAGTGGGCAACAACAAATTAGGGCACTTTTACTGAGGGAATTGTTTAGAAAATTGTCGATGCAAAGTGTGGTATGTCACTCCTTAGGTGGATTTTTAAGTATGAAAAAATGAAATTTGACGATTTTTCAAATTCTATTCGTCCGATCCGCGCGAATTTGGTGTCGGCGGATGCGGGCGGTCGAGAGGAGTCCGAAAAAGCAAAGAAGAGGAAGATCAGACAAGAACTCGATTTTTAACGAAGAAAAAGGTGTATTTTTAGAGTAAATTTAACGAAAATTTTAAAGTTTTTACAGAAAAGAAGGCCGCCGGTGCGGGAAACGATGCTGAATTACTCAAACAACCGGAGCCGACAATATCAGAGTGAATAAAGAGGACTGGTAAGTATTAAAAAGTTTTTATGAAATTTTTTATATAGTAGGTAGAGCCGAAATGAATTATTAAAGTGATTTATATGAAAAATCGGTGCAAAAACGGGATAAAGCAACGGGAATCGGATGGGAACAGTAAAGGGGAGTGGGCAACAACAAATTAGGGCACTTTTACTGAGGGAATTGTTTAGAAAATTGTCGATGCAAAGTGTGGTATGTCACTCCTTAGGTGGATTTTTAAGTATGAAAAAATGAAATTTGACGATTTTTCAAATTCTATTCGTCCGATCCGCGCGAATTTGGTGTCGGCGGATGCGGGCGGTCGAGAGGAGTCCGAAAAAGCAAAGAAGAGGAAGATCAGACAAGAACTCGATTTTTAACGAAGAAAAAGGTGTATTTTTAGAGTAAATTTAACGAAAATTTTAAAGTTTTTACAGAAAAGAAGGCCGCCGGTGCGGGAAACGATGCTGAATTACTCAAACAACCGGAGCCGACAATATCAGAGTGAATAAAGAGGACTGGTAAGTATTAAAAAGTTTTTATGAAATTTTTTATATAGTAGGTAGAGCCGAAATGAATTATTAAAGTGATTTATATGAAAAATCGGTGCAAAAACGGGATAAAGCAACGGGAATCGGATGGGAACAGTAAAGGGGAGTGGGCAACAACAAATTAGGGCACTTTTACTGAGGGAATTGTTTAGAAAATTGTCGATGCAAAGTGTGGTATGTCACTCCTTAGGTGGATTTTTAAGTATGAAAAAATGAAATTTGACGATTTTTCAAATTCTATTCGTCCGATCCGCGCGAATTTGGTGTCGGCGGATGCGGGCGGTCGAGAGGAGTCCGAAAAAGCAAAGAAGAGGAAGATCAGACAAGAACTCGATTTTTAACGAAGAAAAAGGTGTATTTTTAGAGTAAATTTAACGAAAATTTTAAAGTTTTTACAGAAAAGAAGGCCGCCGGTGCGGGAAACGATGCTGAATTACTCAAACAACCGGAGCCGACAATATCAGAGTGAATAAAGAGGACTGGTAAGTATTAAAAAGTTTTTATGAAATTTTTTATATAGTAGGTAGAGCCGAAATGAATTATTAAAGTGATTTATATGAAAAATCGGTGCAAAAACGGGATAAAGCAACGGGAATCGGATGGGAACAGTAAAGGGGAGTGGGCAACAACAAATTAGGGCACTTTTACTGAGGGAATTGTTTAGAAAATTGTCGATGCAAAGTGTGGTATGTCACTCCTTAGGTGGATTTTTAAGTATGAAAAAATGAAATTTGACGATTTTTCAAATTCTATTCGTCCGATCCGCGCGAATTTGGTGTCGGCGGATGCGGGCGGTCGAGAGGAGTCCGAAAAAGCAAAGAAGAGGAAGATCAGACAAGAACTCGATTTTTAACGAAGAAAAAGGTGTATTTTTAGAGTAAATTTAACGAAAATTTTAAAGTTTTTACAGAAAAGAAGGCCGCCGGTGCGGGAAACGATGCTGAATTACTCAAACAACCGGAGCCGACAATATCAGAGTGAATAAAGAGGACTGGTAAGTATTAAAAAGTTTTTATGAAATTTTTATATAGTAGGTAGAGCCGAAATGAATTATTAAAGTGATTTATATGAAAAATCGGTGCAAAAACGGGATAAAGCAACGGGAATCGGATGGGAACAGTAAAGGGGAGTGGGCAACAACAAATTAGGGCACTTTTACTGAGGGAATTATTTAGAAAATTGTCGATGCAAAGTGTGGTATGTCACTCCTTAGGTGGATTTTTAAGTATGAAAAAATGAAATTTGACGATTTTTCAAATTCTATTCGTCCGATCCGCGCGAATTTGGTGTCGGCGGATGCGGGCGGTCGAGAGGAGTCCGAAAAAGCAAAGAAGAGGAAGATCAGACAAGAACTCGATTTTTAACGAAGAAAAAGGTGTATTTTTAGAGTAAATTAACGAAAATTTTAAAGTTTTTACAGAAAAGAAGGCCGCCGGTGCGGGAAACGATGCTGAATTACTCAAACAACCGGAGCCGACAATATCAGAGTGAATAAAGAGGACTGGTAAGTATTAAAAAGTTTTTATGAAATTTTTTATATAGTAGGTAGAGCCGAAATGAATTATTAAAGTGATTTATATGAAAAATCGGTGCAAAAACGGGATAAAGCAACGGGAATCGGATGGGAACAGTAAAGGGGAGTGGGCAACAACAAATTAGGGCACTTTTACTGAGGGAATTATTTAGAAAACTGTCGATGCAAAGTGTGGTATGTCACTCCTTAGGTGGATTTTTAAGTATGAAAAAATGAAATTTGACGATTTTTCAAATTCTATTCGTCCGATCCGCGCGAATTTGGTGTCGGCGGATGCGGGCGGTCGAGAGGAGTCCGAAAAAGCAAAGAAGAGGAAGATCAGACAAGAACTCGATTTTTAACGAAGAAAAAGGTGTATTTTTAGAGTAAATTTAACGAAAATTTTAAAGTTTTTACAGAAAAGAAGGCCGCCGGTGCGGGAAACGATGCTGAATTACTCAAACAACCGGAGCCGACAATATCAGAGTGAATAAAGAGGACTGGTAAGTATTAAAAAGTTTTTATGAAATTTTTATATAGTAGGTAGAGCCGAAATGAATTATTAAAGTGATTTATATGAAAAATCGGTGCAAAAACGGGATAAAGCAACGGGAATCGGATGGGAACAGTAAAGGGGAGTGGGCAACAACAAATTAGGGCACTTTTACTGAGGGAATTATTTAGAAAATTGTCGATGCAAAGTGTGGTATGTCACTCCTTAGGTGGATTTTTAAGTATGAAAAAATGAAATTTGACGATTTTTCAAATTCTATTCGTCCGATCCGCGCGAATTTGGTGTCGGCGGATGCGGGCGGTCGAGAGGAGTCCGAAAAAGCAAAGAAGAGGAAGATCAGACAAGAACTCGATTTTTAACGAAGAAAAAGGTGTATTTTTAGAGTAAATTAACGAAAATTTTAAAGTTTTTACAGAAAAGAAGGCCGCCGGTGCGGGAAACGATGCTGAATTACTCAAACAACCGGAGCCGACAATATCAGAGTGAATAAAGAGGACTGGTAAGTATTAAAAAGTTTTTATGAAATTTTTTATATAGTAGGTAGAGCCGAAATGAATTATTAAAGTGATTTATATGAAAAATCGGTGCAAAAACGGGATAAAGCAACGGGAATCGGATGGGAACAGTAAAGGGGAGTGGGCAACAACAAATTAGGGCACTTTTACTGAGGGAATTATTTAGAAAACTGTCGATGCAAAGTGTGGTATGTCACTCCTTAGGTGGATTTTTAAGTATGAAAAAATGAAATTTGACGATTTTTCAAATTCTATTCGTCCGATCCGCGCGAATTTGGTGTCGGCGGATGCGGGCGGTCGAGAGGAGTCCGAAAAAGCAAAGAAGAGGAAGATCAGACAAGAACTCGATTTTTAACGAAGAAAAAGGTGTATTTTTAGAGTAAATTTAACGAAAATTTTAAAGTTTTTACAGAAAAGAAGGCCGCCGGTGCGGGAAACGATGCTGAATTACTCAAACAACCGGAGCCGACAATATCAGAGTGAATAAAGAGGACTGGTAAGTATTAAAAAGTTTTTATGAAATTTTTATATAGTAGGTAGAGCCGAAATGAATTATTAAAGTGATTTATATGAAAAATCGGTGCAAAAACGGGATAAAGCAACGGGAATCGGATGGGAACAGTAAAGGGGAGTGGGCAACAACAAATTAGGGCACTTTTACTGAGGGAATTGTTTAGAAAATTGTCGATGCAAAGTGTGGTATGTCACTCCTTAGGTGGATTTTTAAGTATGAAAAAATGAAATTTGACGATTTTTCAAATTCTATTCGTCCGATCCGCGCGAATTTGGTGTCGGCGGATGCGGGCGGTCGAGAGGAGTCCGAAAAAGCAAAGAAGAGGAAGATCAGACAAGAACTCGATTTTTAACGAAGAAAAAGGTGTATTTTTAGAGTAAATTTAACGAAAATTTTAAAGTTTTTACAGAAAAGAAGGCCGCCGGTGCGGGAAACGATGCTGAATTACTCAAACAACCGGAGCCGACAATATCAGAGTGAATAAAGAGGACTGGTAAGTATTAAAAAGTTTTTATGAAATTTTTTATATAGTAGGTAGAGCCGAAATGAATTATTAAAGTGATTTATATGAAAAATCGGTGCAAAAACGGGATAAAGCAACGGGAATCGGATGGGAACAGTAAAGGGGAGTGGGCAACAACAAATTAGGGCACTTTTACTGAGGGAATTGTTTAGAAAATTGTCGATGCAAAGTGTGGTATGTCACTCCTTAGGTGGATTTTTAAGTATGAAAAAATGAAATTTGACGATTTTTCAAATTCTATTCGTCCGATCCGCGCGAATTTGGTGTCGGCGGATGCGGGCGGTCGAGAGGAGTCCGAAAAAGCAAAGAAGAGGAAGATCAGACAAGAACTCGATTTTTAACGAAGAAAAAGGTGTATTTTTAGAGTAAATTTAACGAAAATTTTAAAGTTTTTACAGAAAAGAAGGCCGCCGGTGCGGGAAACGATGCTGAATTACTCAAACAACCGGAGCCGACAATATCAGAGTGAATAAAGAGGACTGGTAAGTATTAAAAAGTTTTTATGAAATTTTTTATATAGTAGGTAGAGCCGAAATGAATTATTAAAGTGATTTATATGAAAAATCGGTGCAAAAACGGGATAAAGCAACGGGAATCGGATGGGAACAGTAAAGGGGAGTGGGCAACAACAAATTAGGGCACTTTTACTGAGGGAATTGTTTAGAAAATTGTCGATGCAAAGTGTGGTATGTCACTCCTTAGGTGGATT
>OX345700.1:13335000-13351333 GCA_947044815.1 Apomyelois bistriatella
CGCCTACCTTATCCTCACTCTTACTGCCATCCGTGTATATTTTTACATCATAATTGTTGTGAGCATCCAGTTTCTCTTGATTTTCCAGCTCTATTATTTGAATGTCCTGGCGGTCTGCGGGGTGCGGATTTTCCATCACCGACGCCATTCGCTCTATTTCTCGATCGGCCATCTCAAGCCGGGGTATTCCTCTTTTGGCCTCATAGAGCGATGCCGCTTCTCGAACACGGAGATCCAATGGAAGTATTCCCGACAAGATCAAGGCCGAGTTGAGTGACACAGTACGGTACGCCTTGCATACTTTTTGGGCTATGCCGCGCTGTACTACCGCCAGTTGTTTTTTGACCTCTATTTTTTCGGCTGCTGGTGCCCAGACGCTCGCAGCATACAAGATTATCGGCTCAACGCAAGCTGTGTATATTATCTTAATTACCTCCGGGTGCAATCCCCAACTTGCTTTGGCCGCTCTCGTCAGCTGCTTGTGGATGCCTATTGCTTTCCGGCACACATTCGCGACGTGCGCGTTAAATGTCAATTTTTTGTCGATGGTGACACCCAATATTTTTATTTCATTGACCATTTCAATATTTGTCCCGCCCATATTCAGTCGCGGATTTTTGAATTTCATCTTGTTCGTTATTACCATCGCCTTAGTCTTTTGAGGCGCGAACTTTAATTTGTTGTTATTTCCCCACTTCTGAATATGGTCGAGAACTGCGCCAGCCCGTAATTCGATTTCCTGAGCCGTGTCACCATCGAACAATAGAACAACATCGTCAGCGAATGCGTGACAATAGATGTTCTCCAGTTCCAGATGTCTAAGCAGCGGGTCCAACAAGAGATTCCATAATAGGGGGCCACTTATGGAACCCTGTACACATCCTCTGTCAGTGTCCATACTGTACTCTTCTCCCGCATATCTAACCCGAACCTTTCGATCCTCCAGATAACTATCCATAACCCTTCTCAACTGTATCGGACAACCTTCCTCCGCTAGTCTCACTCTTATTGCTGGCCACCAGGCAGAGTCGAAGGCTCCCTCTATGTCTAAAGATATAACCGTG
Organism: Apomyelois bistriatella; assembly: GCA_947044815.1. Lineage (NCBI taxonomy): Eukaryota > Metazoa > Arthropoda > Insecta > Lepidoptera > Pyralidae > Apomyelois > Apomyelois bistriatella. Next base: position 13,336,065 of record OX345700.1, read on the forward strand.
ATGATTTTCCTTTCCTCTAGCTTTTTATGGATATGTTCCATCATAGAATAGAGGGAGTCCTCGGTACTCCGCTGTGGCATGAAACCGAACTGTTTTGTGCTCATCTTAGGGATCAGGTGGAATTTAAGCCTTGCTATCAGCATTTTTTCATAAATTTTTCCCAATATCGAAAGCAGTCCGATAGGTCTAAACGCCTTTGGGTTCCTATAATTATCTTTTCCTGGCTTCCTTAGTACCACTACTGTAGCTTTTTTCCAGATTTTCGGGAAGTAGTGGTACTCAAAACATTTGTTGAGAATTGCCAGGAATATTTCCGGATGGCTTCCTATGGCGTGTTGGCATATGTCTGCTGTAAACCCATCGGCTCCTGGTGCTTTTTTAGGATTAAATGACTCGGTTGCACTTTTGAGTTCGAATATTGTAAACGGTGGCTCATCAGTTGTATGTTGCTTACCTGCATTAACCCTTCCAGCTTGTTCTCTAATGCGACGATGGACATCATTGTCGCTGTCGGCAAGGTCTTTCGGGTAGAAGGTTTCCGACAGCAATTTTACTGAGTCACATGAGTTCAACGTTGTACCGTCTTTCTCTAATGGAGATTCCTCTTCCCTCTTACTCACTCTTCCAATTACCCTATATATACCTTCCCAGACACTTTCCTTGTCCTGCTTTTGACAGAAGTCTTTCCAACTGTCAACCTGTGCTCTAGCTGCCTGCAACTCATATTCATTTTTACATTTCAGGTACTCTTCAATCACTTTGTCTCTTCGTGTCGGACATGCACATCGGATTCTGCGTTTCCTGGTGGCGACTTCCCGTTTCATCGATGCGAGTTCCTCGGACCACCACGGTAAGGTAAATTTCTCCTCGGTTTTCTTTTTTACTATGGTCTCGTTACAAACGGTTTCTATGGTGTCGGAATATTCTTGTACTATTTTTTCTATATCTTCTACTGTTGTAATTTCTTCAATTTTTTGTTTTGTGATTTGTTTATTTTGCAAAATTTGACCTATTCTCTTGTGAAAAGTTGACCAGTCGGCCTTCCTAGTGTTAAATTTTCTTGTGGTTCTACGTATGTTTATTCCATTTGAAGGTTTTTGATATATTTTGAAAAGAATCCCGTTATGGTCCGAACTCGTCAAGCCCTCATCGATTTCCCAGTCATCCACCAGGTCAAGAAGATCCGCCGAGCACGCTGTTATATCGACGTAGCTGCTGAAGCGTTGTTTTCCCCTTATCGTGTCAAAAGTCGGAATTCCTCCTTTATTAATCACATGAAGATTCAGCTCTTCGAGTACTCCCATCATAATTTCTCCCTTGTGGTCCACGAACGGGCTTCCCCACCAAGTATTTTTCGCATTTGCGTCCCCTCCCAAAATCAATTTTTTAGTGCCTAGTGTCCTCTCTATTTTGGCCAGCTGTTCGAGGTAGGGCTCTATCGGCTTATTCGGCTCAAAGTAAAATGAAACCAGGGTGATTTCCCACGACTCCGTACTAAGGCCTACTACGACCACGTTGTTGGTTGTCAGCGTTGGATATTCCGTAACCCTTATTTTACTGTCAAAGACAACTATTGCCGCTTTTACGGTGCCTCCACAGGTGTCCGCATTTTGGATTATGCGCATACCTTTCCTGCCTTTCATTTTATGTGGAGCGGCACCGACGTATGGTTCTTGCAGAAGCGCCAATGCGAGCTTCCGCTTTGTCGCTTCTACCAGAAACTCGTCGGTGGCCAGCTTCTTCTTCTGCAAATTTATTTGCGCTACCCGATATGGGATTAATACGCCTGGGACGCCCTTAGCAATAAGCTATGGTAGAGCGTGCCAAGGTGTCCCATTTTCTCCTTGTCGGGCACGCTTGGTCGAATGCGTTGTGCGCAACTTCTTCTAAATTGGCTTTGCAACAATTTTGGCATTTCGGCGGCTCCCTGGCAAGCCATTCTTGACACTCGGCCCTCAGATGCGAGCCACCGCAATGGCTGCAGAGGTCCTCTTGCCCAGTACAGAACCGCTTGCCGTGGCCGAAGCCTAGACAGCGAGTGCACTGGACCAGTGGGGACTGATCTTCGACTTGGATACGCTGCAGGTCAATCTGGATCCTACCTCTGCTAGTTGCTCTTTGCCAGATTTGGGGCGATACACATAGCACCACGTGGCAGGTGTGCGGGTTTCTCGTTTTCCTCCTATATTTTACCTCCATTCTTATTTCTTGCTCAGCAAGACCACAGAAGATGTCCTTATTTTGATTCTTAAAGGCTTTGATTATGTCCTCGTTGGCGTGCATGTTTAGGACAGCCTTGAGAATCAAAAGTGGGTCCTTATTTTTGACTTCCTGCACATTGAGATTTGTACCCTCTTTCTTTAGTCTATTTTTGAGCTTATCCCTTTCCTCCATCGTGCCCACTCCAACTATTACCTTTCTGTCCTTGGCCTTTCTCACGTTTTGCACTTCAATCCAGCCTTCCTTGGCATCGATTGCTTTCCTTACTCTATCCAATACGTTTTCCGCCGTTTCTTGGTCATTTTTAGACGTTACGACTACGGAGTGGAGCGTCTTTTTTGCAGCTTCCGGTCTTCTGCTTTGTGCTGTGGATTGGCCGGCTGCAACACTCGCGTATGTCGCCGTTGTCATTGTTTCTAATAGCTCTTTTTGTCTTTCTAATTTTATATTTAACTCTTCTACTTTTTGATTGTTTTCAATCAAGAGCTTGGTGTGCTCTTCTAGTTTTGCGGCAATGACACTACCTTGAAAGTTGTGATCAACCGCTGGGATGTTCTGAGGAGGGACATAGCCAGCTGCCTGGAAGGTGCTCGGGACACGCTGTGCTGCCCAGCATGTGCAGTATTTCTTGACTTTGCCAGCGAATTTATCAGTCTTGGCTTCTATGCTATTGAGGAGATGTACTACGCTTTCCCTTTGCTTTTTCGTGACGCTTCTCGATGCGCCCAACAACCCTACGGCCTCCTTTACTATCGCCTTGACTGCATTATTAAATCCCTCGACGGGCCTTTCATCAACTGATTCGCAGCTACGGGTTCCCTCTACTTGAACCAGATCAGAGACATAACTACCCTGCTGTTGGTTGGGGGTTTCTTTGTCAAAGGCTGGTTTAGGAGTCCCGCTACTCAGTTGTTGATTGCCAGAGGTATCTTCGGGGGAGTGACTATAAACTAAAGCTGCCATACCTTGTGATGTGTCGAACGATATGTCGACAGGAATTGGTTCCTCAACTGTTTTACTTGTTTCACTTAATGCTATGGTGTTTGGTGGAATCAAAGAGTCGGTTAAAGTCATGTCTGTCTGTGGTGTCTCTGAACCACTAAAGATGTTGGAAGATACCCCAGGTAAGTCCTGCCTAGCCCTAACGGACTCAATGATGGCTTCGGCAAAAGTGATTGGGGCCGCAACGGATGGCTGTAATTCGGAGGCTCCAGAACTAGACTGGGCCGCTGTTGAGGGCGATGAAGCGGAAGGAAGGGGCCTTTCGGGCATTTTACGAGTCGGCGATCGAGCTAGCACCATTTTCGGTTCAAATCTGAGCAAAATAAGAAAGTTTAAAAATTTTCGTCAAAAAGTGGGCGAAAAAGTTGATATACCCAATGAACTGAGGGTGGGTGGGAGGGCAAATTTTTCAGAAATTTGTCAGCCGATCGTCGCGATTTCGGTGTCAATGGACGCGGGCGGTCGAGCTGCACTATAGAAAGTGAAAACGAAGTAGATGTGGCGAGTAGAAAAGTTTTTATGAACAAAAATGTGATATTTTTAATAATTTTAACAGGAGAAGATTTTTTCGGAGACGAAGACAAGGTGCGGAACCACGCTAAACGGTCACGAACGATGCAGGCAGATGGAACACACCGGATTAGGACGAGAAAACAGCGCAAGGTAAGTGAAATATTTTATTTGAAAATTTTTATATGTAATTTACTGACTCTACAATGAAATATTAAAGATTTTAGATATAACTATTGAAATATTGTGCTGAACCGATTGAATTTCTACTTTTAGAGTGTAATTAAATACGCAAAAGGTTAATAGGGCAAGTTGGCAGATACTATATGAACTTAAAGATGTTGTCCTGTAGTGGTATCGGATAGCTAAGGTGGATTTTTTAGTATGAAAATTCAAAAATTTCAAATTTTTCAGAAATTTGTCAGCCGATCGTCGCGATTTCGGTGTCAATGGACGCGGGCGGTCGAGCTGCACTATAGAAAGTGAAAACGAAGTAGATGTGGCGAGTAGAAAAGTTTTTATGAACAAAAATGTGATATTTTTAATAATTTTAACAGGAGAAGATTTTTTCGGAGACGAAGACAAGGTGCGGAACCACGCTAAACGGTCACGAACGATGCAGGCAGATGGAACACACCGGATTAGGACGAGAAAACAGCGCAAGGTAAGTGAAATATTTTATTTGAAAATTTTTATATGTAATTTACTGACTCTACAATGAAATATTAAAGATTTTAGATATAACTATTGAAATATTGTGCTGAACCGATTGAATTTCTACTTTTAGAGTGTAATTAAATACGCAAAAGGTTAATAGGGCAAGTTGGCAGATACTATATGAACTTAAAGATGTTGTCCTGTAGTGGTATCGGATAGCTAAGGTGGATTTTTTAGTATGAAAATTCAAAAATTTCAAATTTTTCAGAAATTTGTCAGCCGATCGTCGCGATTTCGGTGTCAATGGACGCGGGCGGTCGAGCTGCACTATAGAAAGTGAAAACGAAGTAGATGTGGCGAGTAGAAAAGTTTTTATGAACAAAAATGTGATATTTTTAATAATTTTAACAGGAGAAGATTTTTTCGGAGACGAAGACAAGGTGCGGAACCACGCTAAACGGTCACGAACGATGCAGGCAGATGGAACACACCGGATTAGGACGAGAAAACAGCGCAAGGTAAGTGAAATATTTTATTTGAAAATTTTTATATGTAATTTACTGACTCTACAATGAAATATTAAAGATTTTAGATATAACTATTGAAATATTGTGCTGAACCGATTGAATTTCTACTTTTAGAGTGTAATTAAATACGCAAAAGGTTAATAGGGCAAGTTGGCAGATACTATATGAACTTAAAGATGTTGTCCTGTAGTGGTATCGGATAGCTAAGGTGGATTTTTTAGTATGAAAATTCAAAAATTTCAAATTTTTCAGAAATTTGTCAGCCGATCGTCGCGATTTCGGTGTCAATGGACGCGGGCGGTCGAGCTGCACTATAGAAAGTGAAAACGAAGTAGATGTGGCGAGTAGAAAAGTTTTTATGAACAAAAATGTGATATTTTTAATAATTTTAACAGGAGAAGATTTTTTCGGAGACGAAGACAAGGTGCGGAACCACGCTAAACGGTCACGAACGATGCAGGCAGATGGAACACACCGGATTAGGACGAGAAAACAGCGCAAGGTAAGTGAAATATTTTATTTGAAAATTTTTATATGTAATTTACTGACTCTACAATGAAATATTAAAGATTTTAGATATAACTATTGAAATATTGTGCTGAACCGATTGAATTTCTACTTTTAGAGTGTAATTAAATACGCAAAAGGTTAATAGGGCAAGTTGGCAGATACTATATGAACTTAAAGATGTTGTCCTGTAGTGGTATCGGATAGCTAAGGTGGATTTTTTAGTATGAAAATTCAAAAATTTCAAATTTTTCAGAAATTTGTCAGCCGATCGTCGCGATTTCGGTGTCAATGGACGCGGGCGGTCGAGCTGCACTATAGAAAGTGAAAACGAAGTAGATGTGGCGAGTAGAAAAGTTTTTATGAACAAAAATGTGATATTTTTAATAATTTTAACAGGAGAAGATTTTTTCGGAGACGAAGACAAGGTGCGGAACCACGCTAAACGGTCACGAACGATGCAGGCAGATGGAACACACCGGATTAGGACGAGAAAACAGCGCAAGGTAAGTGAAATATTTTATTTGAAAATTTTTATATGTAATTTACTGACTCTACAATGAAATATTAAAGATTTTAGATATAACTATTGAAATATTGTGCTGAACCGATTGAATTTCTACTTTTAGAGTGTAATTAAATACGCAAAAGGTTAATAGGGCAAGTTGGCAGATACTATATGAACTTAAAGATGTTGTCCTGTAGTGGTATCGGATAGCTAAGGTGGATTTTTTAGTATGAAAATTCAAAAATTTCAAATTTTTCAGAAATTTGTCAGCCGATCGTCGCGATTTCGGTGTCAATGGACGCGGGCGGTCGAGCTGCACTATAGAAAGTGAAAACGAAGTAGATGTGGCGAGTAGAAAAGTTTTTATGAACAAAAATGTGATATTTTTAATAATTTTAACAGGAGAAGATTTTTTCGGAGACGAAGACAAGGTGCGGAACCACGCTAAACGGTCACGAACGATGCAGGCAGATGGAACACACCGGATTAGGACGAGAAAACAGCGCAAGGTAAGTGAAATATTTTATTTGAAAATTTTTATATGTAATTTACTGACTCTACAATGAAATATTAAAGATTTTAGATATAACTATTGAAATATTGTGCTGAACCGATTGAATTTCTACTTTTAGAGTGTAATTAAATACGCAAAAGGTTAATAGGGCAAGTTGGCAGATACTATATGAACTTAAAGATGTTGTCCTGTAGTGGTATCGGATAGCTAAGGTGGATTTTTTAGTATGAAAATTCAAAAATTTCAAATTTTTCAGAAATTTGTCAGCCGATCGTCGCGATTTCGGTGTCAATGGACGCGGGCGGTCGAGCTGCACTATAGAAAGTGAAAACGAAGTAGATGTGGCGAGTAGAAAAGTTTTTATGAACAAAAATGTGATATTTTTAATAATTTTAACAGGAGAAGATTTTTTCGGAGACGAAGACAAGGTGCGGAACCACGCTAAACGGTCACGAACGATGCAGGCAGATGGAACACACCGGATTAGGACGAGAAAACAGCGCAAGGTAAGTGAAATATTTTATTTGAAAATTTTTATATGTAATTTACTGACTCTACAATGAAATATTAAAGATTTTAGATATAACTATTGAAATATTGTGCTGAACCGATTGAATTTCTACTTTTAGAGTGTAATTAAATACGCAAAAGGTTAATAGGGCAAGTTGGCAGATACTATATGAACTTAAAGATGTTGTCCTGTAGTGGTATCGGATAGCTAAGGTGGATTTTTTAGTATGAAAATTCAAAAATTTCAAATTTTTCAGAAATTTGTCAGCCGATCGTCGCGATTTCGGTGTCAATGGACGCGGGCGGTCGAGCTGCACTATAGAAAGTGAAAACGAAGTAGATGTGGCGAGTAGAAAAGTTTTTATGAACAAAAATGTGATATTTTTAATAATTTTAACAGGAGAAGATTTTTTCGGAGACGAAGACAAGGTGCGGAACCACGCTAAACGGTCACGAACGATGCAGGCAGATGGAACACACCGGATTAGGACGAGAAAACAGCGCAAGGTAAGTGAAATATTTTATTTGAAAATTTTTATATGTAATTTACTGACTCTACAATGAAATATTAAAGATTTTAGATATAACTATTGAAATATTGTGCTGAACCGATTGAATTTCTACTTTTAGAGTGTAATTAAATACGCAAAAGGTTAATAGGGCAAGTTGGCAGATACTATATGAACTTAAAGATGTTCGGTTAGGTTAGGTTAGGTTAGGTTAGGTTAGGTTAGGTTAGGTTAGGTTAGGTTAGGTTAGGTTAGGTTAGGTTAGGTTAGGTTAGGTTAGGTTAGGTTAGGTTAGGTTAGGTTAGGTTAGGTTAGGTTAGGTTAGGTTAGGTTAGGTTAGGTTAGGTTAGGTTAGGTTAGGTTAGGTTAGGTTAGGTTAGGTTAGGTTAGGTTAGGTTAGGTTAGGTTAGGTTAGGTTAGGTTAGGTTAGGTTAGGTTAGGTTAGGTTAGGTTAGGTTAGGTTAGGTTAGGTTAGGTTAGGTTAGGTTAGGTTAGGTTAGGTTAGGTTAGGTTAGGTTAGGTTAGGTTAGGTTAGGTTAGGTTAGGTTAGGTTAGGTTAGGTTAGGTTAGGTTAGGTTAGGTTAGGTTAGGTTAGGTTAGGTTAGGTTAGGTTAGGTTAGGTTAGGTTAGGTTAGGTTAGGTTAGGTTAGGTTAGGTTAGGTTAGGTTAGGTTAGGTTAGGTTAGGTTAGGTTAGGTTAGGTTAGGTTAGGTTAGGTTAGGTTAGGTTAGGTTAGGTTAGGTTAGGTTAGGTTAGGTTAGGTTAGGTTAGGTTAGGTTAGGTTAGGTTAGGTTAGGTTAGGTTAGGTTAGGTTAGGTTAGGTTAGGTTAGGTTAGGTTAGGTTAGGTTAGGTTAGGTTAGGTTAGGTTAGGTTAGGTTAGGTTAGGTTAGGTTAGGTTAGGTTAGGTTAGGTTAGGTTAGGTTAGGTTAGGTTAGGTTAGGTTAGGTTAGGTTAGGTTAGGTTAGGTTAGGTTAGGTTAGGTTAGGTTAGGTTAGGTTAGGTTAGGTTAGGTTAGGTTAGGTTAGGTTAGGTTAGGTTAGGTTAGGTTAGGTTAGGTTAGGTTAGGTTAGGTTAGGTTAGGTTAGGTTAGGTTAGGTTAGGTTAGGTTAGGTTAGGTTAGGTTAGGTTAGGTTAGGTTAGGTTAGGTTAGGTTAGGTTAGGTTAGGTTAGGTTAGGTTAGGTTAGGTTAGGTTAGGTTAGGTTAGGTTAGGTTAGGTTAGGTTAGGTTAGGTTAGGTTAGGTTAGGTTAGGTTAGGTTAGGTTAGGTTAGGTTAGGTTAGGTTAGGTTAGGTTAGGTTATCTCGGAGACAGGTTTCGGGAGCTGCTCAACCGCTGTTTACGGGAGGGGCGGTTCCCGAAACTCTGGAAGGAGGGTCGGCTCTGCCTAATTCCAAAGGGCAGCCGGCCCCTGGACTCGGCCTCGGCGGTGCGACCTTTGGTCCTGCTGAGCGAGGCTGCGAAGGCCTTGGAGAGTGTCGTGGCTTCGCGGCTCGTTCAGCACGTGGAGGATGGCCCGGGACTGCGTCTCTCTGACGCGCAGTATGGGTTCCGGGCCGAGAGGTCCACCATCGATGCCCTTAGGCGTCTGCGATCGGTGACGGAGGAGGCGGATCGGGATGGAGAGGTGACCCTGGCGACGTCCCTCGACATCGCCAACGCCTTCAACAGCATTCCGCACAGTGTAATGCGGGAGGCACTCGAGTATTTCAGGGTGCCCCCGTATCTGCGGATGCTGTTGGGGGCGTACCTGGAGGAGCGCGTCGTCCTGTTTGAGGACAGGGGGGGACGAATGGTTCGGCGGAGCGTCGGGTGCGGTGTCCCGCAGGGGTCGATACTTGGCCCTATCCTGTGGGACATCGCTTACGACTGGGTCCTGCGGTGCCGGCTTCCCCCCGGGACGGGTGTCATCTGCTATGCGGATGACACTCTCTTCACGTCCCGGGGTGCGAATTTCGGTGAGGCGGCGCGGTTGGCCGAAACGGGCCTTGCCCTATTGGTCGACCGCATAGAAAGGCTTGGGCTTCGGGTCCGCTTGGACAAGACCGAAGTCCTCCTTTTCCGCGGGGCCCGTACGCGGGGTCCCCCCCCAGGAGCGCGCCTCCGGGTGGGTCAGGAGGAGTTGAGGGTGAGCACCCAGATGAAGTATCTGGGCCTCATCCTCGACGGACGATGGTCTTTCGGCCCCCACTTTCGGGAACTGGGGCCGAAGATCATCAGGACGGCTGCTTCGCTCGGCCGACTCCTCCCCAACCTGGGTGGGCCGAGCGAAGCAGTAAGGCGGCTCTACTCTGGCGTCTGCCGGAGCATGGCGATGTACGGTGCCCCCATCTGGGTGGACGCCCTCACCGCGACGAACAAACGCCTTCTAAGACAGGCGCAGAAGGTGATCGCGGTGAGGGTGATACGGGGGTACCGTACAGTGGCCTTCTCTGCGGCCACGGCCCTCGCGGGCGACCCGCCGTGGGAATTGGTGGCGGAGGTGCTCGCCGAAGTGTACCACTTTGTGGCTAGAAGGAGGGAAATCGGCGAGCGCCCCCCGGTGGAGGTTGTCCGGCGGGTGCGCCTGCGAGGGCAAGCGGAACTCATGCGGAGGTGGGAGGCGGACCTGGCGCAGGCAGCGTACGGTGTACGCACAGCGGAGGCCCTGCGCCCGGTCCTGGAGAGGTGGATGTTGCGGCGACGCAAACCTCTCACCTTCCGCATGACGCAGGTGCTCACCGGGCACGGCTGCTTCGGTGAGTACCTGCACCGCGTGGCCCAGAGGGAGGCCGAGCCACGTTGCCATGACTGTGGCGAGGCTCGGGACACCGCTCAACACGTCCTGGAGCGGTGTCCTAGGTGGAACCGGCAGCGCCAAGAGTTGGCCGCCGCGCTAGGCGGAGTGGACCTGTCGCTCCCGAGTGTCGTCAACGCGATGCTCGAGAGCGACAGAGCTTGGACGGCAATGGCCTCCTTCTGCGAGACCGTTATGTCGCAGAGGGAGGCCGAGGAAAGGGACCGCGAGGACGATCCCCTTGCGGACCCGATCCGGAGGCGTAGAGGGGGGGTGCGACGCAGGCGCTACCTGGCGCGCCTGGAAGCGCCCCCATAAGAGTGGGACTAAAAATTAGTCCCACCCGGTGGCAGAGGTCCTCCAGGTGTCGGAGGGCCTCTGAGAGTGGAGAGTCCGGTTTCTGATAGAGAAACCGGCCAGTCGCTGAGGCGTCTTGTGCTAGTTAGATCCGAGGCGCCTCCATGCAAAGCGGCCGATGGCACCCGCAGGGGTTTAGTGGGTAGTCTGGGCCGGCTAGCGGCCCAGGAGTCCCACACTCTGTGCGTAAAAGCATTCCCCTGCGAAACCAAAAAAAAAAAAAAAAAAAAAAAAAAAAAGGTTAGGTTAGGTTAGGTTAGGTTAGGTTAGGTTAGGTTAGGTTAGGTTAGGTTAGGTTAGGTTAGGTTAGGTTAGGTTAGGTTAGGTTAGGTTAGGTTAGGTTAGGTTAGGTTAGGTTAGGTTAGGTTAGGTTAGGTTAGGTTAGGTTAGGTTAGGTTAGGTTAGGTTAGGTTAGGTTAGGTTAGGTTAGGTTAGGTTAGGTTAGGTTAGGTTAGGTTAGGTTAGGTTAGGTTAGGTTAGGTTAGGTTAGGTTAGGTTAGGTTAGGTTAGGTTAGGTTAGGTTAGGTTAGGTTAGGTTAGGTTAGGTTAGGTTAGGTTAGGTTAGGTTAGGTTAGGTTAGGTTAGGTTAGGTTAGGTTAGGTTAGGTTAGGTTAGGTTAGGTTAGGTTAGGTTAGGTTAGGTTAGGTTAGGTTAGGTTAGGTTAGGTTAGGTTAGGTTAGGTTAGGTTAGGTTAGGTTAGGTTAGGTTAGGTTAGGTTAGGTTAGGTTAGGTTAGGTTAGGTTAGGTTAGGTTAGGTTAGGTTAGGTTAGGTTAGGTTAGGTTAGGTTAGGTTAGGTTAGGTTAGGTTAGGTTAGGTTAGGTTAGGTTAGGTTAGGTTAGGTTAGGTTAGGTTAGGTTAGGTTAGGTTAGGTTAGGTTAGGTTAGGTTAGGTTAGGTTAGGTTAGGTTAGGTTAGGTTAGGTTAGGTTAGGTTAGGTTAGGTTAGGTTAGGTTAGGTTAGGTTAGGTTAGGTTAGGTTAGGTTAGGTTAGGTTAGGTTAGGTTAGGTTAGGTTAGGTTAGGTTAGGTTAGGTTAGGTTAGGTTAGGTTAGGTTAGGTTAGGTTAGGTTAGGTTAGGTTAGGTTAGGTTAGGTTAGGTTAGGTTAGGTTAGGTTAGGTTAGGTTAGGTTAGGTTAGGTTAGGTTAGGTTAGGTTAGGTTAGGTTAGGTTAGGTTAGGTTAGGTTAGGTTAGGTTAGGTTAGGTTAGGTTAGGTTAGGTTAGGTTAGGTTAGGTTAGGTTAGGTTAGGTTAGGTTAGGTTAGGTTAGGTTTTTTTTTTTTTTTTTTTTTTTTTTTTTTTTTTTTTTTTTTTTTTTTTTTTTTTTTTTTTTATTCTACTACCTCCGACTGAGCCAGAGTCTATGCTAATCGATTCTTGTCCATACCAGTTCTCGCTTGTTTTCTGCTCGTACTATCGCGCTTCATACGTTGTCCTTTCATACATCATCTTTTATGCTGTTTTCCGGGTGGGATTCCCGTCTACTTTACTATACTAACTATATAATCTTTATTTCTAGTTCAGGGGTAATTAAACACAGTACATATTGTTTATTATAAGTTGAGTTACATCTTGGTTTCTTAATATCTATTCTTATTCACTATTTATTTATTTTGCATACTTATTCTATTACAACTTAATTCTATTTCCTTATTTGCCTATATGATACCCTACGATATTAGACAATATCGTATGATCATATATTTTTCTTTCCATTGTTTTTATTAGTTACTCTAAATACTTTTATACAAAACTTTAAAAAGCATTCGACATTTTTGCTTGTTACTAAATTAGGTAGGTTTCTAATATTAATTTTTTCATCTAATTCTATTTCTATTTCATATCTCATTCTGTCAAATACTGGGCATTCTGTAATTAAGTGCTCTACTGTTTGGTCGACTTGGGAGTCGCAGGTGCAGGAAGGACTATCCCTACACTTAAAGCGGTGGAGATAAGCCGCAATGCCACCGTGTCCAGTGAAGACTTGTGTAATCAATCCTGTTGGGTTGATTTTCCGTATGGCGTTGTATGCTGATGATGCAGACGGAAAGAACAGTTTGGTGGTACCGGCGGTTTCTCCGCTCGTGTACCTCTCGTCCCATTCACGAAGCGACTCGCTTCGGAGCGTCCGCTTCATGAATGAGACCGGGCACAGATCGTAATCTGCCTTTCTTTTGGAACCTACAGCAGCCTCTTTCGCCAGTTCATCGGCGCGCTCGTTCCCCTCCAAACCCGCATGTGCTTTAATCCAAAATAATTTTATTTCCTTATTTTGTTGGAGAATGTGCTTAATATTCTCCCTAGTTTGTACTGCAAGCGGGTGTAGAGAAGTAACGTTCGCTACAGTCTGAAGGGCGGATGCGGAGTCGCTGTAGATTCCAAAGGTGGTGGCAGTAAGTTTTTTGACTCTCCTCGTCGCCTCGCACATAGCCAGGAGCTCAGCCTGATAGACGGTACAATACGACGGCAGACTAAGCTTGACGGCTCTGGTTTCTTCCACTCTGTTCCATATGGACAGGGCGGCTCCCACCTTACCGTCAATCTTGCTGCCGTCCGTATAAATTCTTACATCGTAGTTACTGTTTTCTTCTAGTTGTTGCTGGTCTATCAAGCTGAGAAACTCCAGGCCCGCGCGCTCGGCAGGATGAAGAGAGCCAATTGCAGGGGCCCTTCGCTCGATCTCTCTATCCCCCAGCCCCGGCAATGGTGCCCCCCTCTTGATCTCATACAGGCGCGCAGATTCCCGTATACGTAGATCAAGTGGGAGCAGCCCGGTTAGGACGAGCGCTGAGTTCAGAGAGACCGTGCGATACGCCCCGCATATTTTTTGTGCGAAGCCTCTCTGCACCGCATCGAGCTGTTTTCTTACACCTATTCTTTCCGCCGCATGTGCCCATACGCTAGCTGCATATAGTATAACCGGTTCCACGGTGGCATTGTAGATAATCCTCACGATATCGGGGTTTAAACCCCAACTGGTTTTTGCCGCCTTAGAAAGTTGTTTAAAAATATTGATAGCCTTCCTGCACACGCTGCCCACGTGTTTTTTAAAAGTGAGCTTCTTATCAAAGATTACACCCAACAATTTGATCTCCTCTTTAATTTCAATGCTGATTCCGCCCATGCTGAGGCGTGGGTTGTCAAATTTTAACTTGTTGGTAATGACCATAGCGTTCGTTTTGTTAACGGCGAAGTTCAACTTATTTTGATTACCCCACTCCTCAACACGGCCGAGAGCAGCACGAGCTTTCCCCTCTATTTCAAGTGCAGTATCGCCATCGAAGACCAGAACCACATCATCGGCGAACGCCTGGCAGAAGACCCCTCGTCCGTCCAGTGTTTTAAGCAGCGGGTCTAATAGCAGGTTCCATAGTATTGGACCTGCTATCGATCCCTGGACACATCCTTTGCTAGTTCCCGTCGTTGCCTCTTCTCCTCCGTATTTTACGGTTACCTTCCTGTTGTTCAGGTAGTCGGTTATGACCTTCCTGATGTTTGCTGGGCAGTATTCCTCTTCCAGTCTTAACTTTATTGCCGGCCACCAAGCATTGTCAAAGGCTCCCTCTATGTCCAATGACACCATTGTTATTATCTTCTTTTCTGATAATTTGCTTTTTATATGTTTCATTAGGGCATAGAGGGAGTCTTCGGTACTTTTCTGCGGCATAAAGCCGTACTGATGTTGGCTCATGTTTGGTAGGAGGTGGTATTTCAAGCGGGCAACTAGCATCTTCTCGTAGATTTTACCAAGGATCGGTAGCAGGCCAATAGGCCGGTAGGATTTAGGCGTCGTATACGTGTCCTTTCCTGGCTTTTTTAGGATTACCACAGCGGCCTCCTTCCAAAGGTCCGGAAAGCATCCGTAGGTCAGACACTTATTCATTAGTTCCAGGAACAGCTCCGGGTCACTCTTAATAAACCTTGCACAGATATCTGCAGTGAATCCGTCTTTTCCCGGGGCCCTTTTCGGATTGAATGATTCCATTGCGTGAGTTAGTTCAAGCATTGTAAATGGAGGGTCGCATTCAGTTTGTTGTTCACCTTCATTTATTTTGCTGGTTTTGTTCCTTACTCTCTTATGGAATTGGGTATCATTATTTTCAGAGTCCCCCGGGTAAAAGGTGTCTGCCAATAATCTTGCTGATCTTTTCATGTCGAGGGCGACTCCCCCTTGTTCCAATGGAACATCCTCATCGCGCCTGGATGTCTTATTCAAGACCCGGTAGATGCCCTCCCAGACACCCTCCTTATCCTGCTTCCCACAAAATTCCTTCCAACTGTCCGTTTGAGCCTTCACAGCCCTAATCTCATATTCTTCTTTCTTTTTCAGGTACTCTTCCAGAAGTGCAGCTCTCCGAGAGGGCGCCGCGCGTCGGTGACGACGCTTGAGCGTCGTGACTTCCAACTTCATCGCTGCGAGTTCTTCCGACCACCACGGCACAGTAAGTTTTTGTTTCGATTTTTTCTTTGGTATTGTTTGGTTGCACGCCTCTGTTATTATTATGTTAAGTCTATTTACTATGTAATTTATTTCGTGTTTGTCTTTAATATTCCTGATTAATGTGTGTGTTATATTTTCGCGTGTCTTCAATTCATCAATTTTTTCTGTGAATTTATTCCAATCAGCTTTTTTGGTGTTGTACACCCTCGTTGTTCTACTAATTTCTATTCCCCTATCCC
>OX345701.1:5000-20000 GCA_947044815.1 Apomyelois bistriatella
CCTAACCTAACCTAACCTAACCTAACCTAACCTAACCTAACCTAACCTAACCTAACCTAACCTAACCTAACCTAACCTAACCTAACCTAACCTAACCTAACCTAACCTAACCTAACCTAACCTAACCTAACCTAACCTAACCTAACCTAACCTAACCTAACCTAACCTAACCTAACCTAACCTAACCTAACCTAACCTAACCTAACCTAACCTAACCTAACCTAACCTAACCTAACCTAACCTAACCTAACCTAACCTAACCTAACCTAACCTAACCTAACCTAACCTAACCTAACCTAACCTAACCTAACCTAACCTAACCTAACCTAACCTAACCTAACCTAACCTAACCTAACCTAACCTAACCTAACCTAACCTAACCTAACCTAACCTAACCTAACCTAACCTAACCTAACCTAACCTAACCTAACCTAACCTAACCTAACCTAACCTAACCTAACCTAACCTAACCTAACCTAACCTAACCTAACCTAACCTAACCTAACCTAACCTAACCTAACCTAACCTAACCTAACCTAACCTAACCTAACCTAACCTAACCTAACCTAACCTAACCTAACCTAACCTAACCTAACCTAACCTAACCTAACCTAACCTAACCTAACCTAACCTAACCTAACCTAACCTAACCTAACCTAACCTAACCTAACCTAACCTAACCTAACCTAACCTAACCTAACCTAACCTAACCTAACCTAACCTAACCTAACCTAACC
Source organism: Apomyelois bistriatella (assembly GCA_947044815.1). Lineage (NCBI taxonomy): Eukaryota > Metazoa > Arthropoda > Insecta > Lepidoptera > Pyralidae > Apomyelois > Apomyelois bistriatella. Next base: position 5,738 of record OX345701.1, read on the forward strand.
TAACCTAACCTAACCTAACCTAACCTAACCTAACCTAACCTAACCTAACCTAACCTAACCTAACCTAACCTAACCTAACCTAACCTAACCTAACCTAACCTAACCTAACCTAACCTAACCTAACCTAACCTAACCTAACCTAACCTAACCTAACCTAACCTAACCTAACCTAACCTAACCTAACCTAACCTAACCTAACCTAACCTAACCTAACCTAACCTAACCTAACCTAACCTAACCTAACCTAACCTAACCTAACCTAACCTAACCTAACCTAACCTAACCTAACCTAACCTAACCTAACCTAACCTAACCTAACCTAACCTAACCTAACCTAACCTAACCTAACCTAACCTAACCTAACCTAACCTAACCTAACCTAACCTAACCTAACCTAACCTAACCTAACCTAACCTAACCTAACCTAACCTAACCTAACCTAACCTAACCTAACCTAACCTAACCTAACCTAACCTAACCTAACCTAACCTAACCTAACCTAACCTAACCTAACCTAACCTAACCTAACCTAACCTAACCTAACCTAACCTAACCTAACCTAACCTAACCTAACCTAACCTAACCTAACCTAACCTAACCTAACCTAACCTAACCTAACCTAACCTAACCTAACCTAACCTAACCTAACCTAACCTAACCTAACCTAACCTAACCTAACCTAACCTAACCTAACCTAACCTAACCTAACCTAACCTAACCTAACCTAACCTAACCTAACCTAACCTAACCTAACCTAACCTAACCTAACCTAACCTAACCTAACCTAACCTAACCTAACCTAACCTAACCTAACCTAACCTAACCTAACCTAACCTAACCTAACCTAACCTAACCTAACCTAACCTAACCTAACCTAACCTAACCTAACCTAACCTAACCTAACCTAACCTAACCTAACCTAACCTAACCTAACCTAACCTAACCTAACCTAACCTAACCTAACCTAACCTAACCTAACCTAACCTAACCTAACCTAACCTAACCTAACCTAACCTAACCTAACCTAACCTAACCTAACCTAACCTAACCTAACCTAACCTAACCTAACCTAACCTAACCTAACCTAACCTAACCTAACCTAACCTAACCTAACCTAACCTAACCTAACCTAACCTAACCTAACCTAACCTAACCTAACCTAACCTAACCTAACCTAACCTAACCTAACCTAACCTAACCTAACCTAACCTAACCTAACCTAACCTAACCTAACCTAACCTAACCTAACCTAACCTAACCTAACCTAACCTAACCTAACCTAACCTAACCTAACCTAACCTAACCTAACCTAACCTAACCTAACCTAACCTAACCTAACCTAACCTAACCTAACCTAACCTAACCTAACCTAACCTAACCTAACCTAACCTAACCTAACCTAACCTAACCTAACCTAACCTAACCTAACCTTTTTTTTTTTTTTTTTTTTTTTTTTTTTTTTGGTAACGGAGGGGAAATGCATTTACGCACAAAGTGTGGGACTCCTGAGCTGCTAGTCAGCCCAGACTACCCACTAAAACCCCTCCGGCGTTTCCGCACTTGGCCGTTGAGGGCGCCATGGGGTCGCGTTAGCATTCTACCACGACGCCCTCCAGCCTGGCCTTTCGGCCCCGTCCAGTGCGCTGGGCAAGAGCCCAGCGCTCCCTAACGATGGCCTCCCTCTGTGAAATAATTATTCCACAGAAGGAGGCCCCCACCTCGGGGTGGGGCATCCGCTCACCATCTACTAAAAGATGGGGGGAGTGCCCCACAGTTTGCAGGACATTGGCCGACAGTCAATAAGACCCCGAATATCAGGGAGTTATTAACTGCCGCCCAGGGTGCACCGTCCCAAATCACTTGTCAACCCGCTCTCTCACCGGATCCGTTTGGATCAAGCGAGAACGCAAAGTTTTCAAGTGACTGGGCACTCGAGGAGGTTTCCTGCACTTAGCACCCCAACCTAACCTAACCTAACCTAACCTAACCTAACCTAACCTAACCTAACCTAACCTAACCTAACCTAACCTAACCTAACCTAACCTAACCTAACCTAACCTAACCTAACCTAACCTAACCTAACCTAACCTAACCTAACCTAACCTAACCTAACCTAACCTAACCTAACCTAACCTAACCTAACCTAACCTAACCTAACCTAACCTAACCTAACCTAACCTAACCTAACCTAACCTAACCTAACCTAACCTAACCTAACCTAACCTAACCTAACCTAACCTAACCTAACCTAACCTAACCTAACCTAACCTAACCTAACCTAACCTAACCTAACCTAACCTAACCTAACCTAACCTAACCTAACCTAACCTAACCTAACCTAACCTAACCTAACCTAACCTAACCTAACCTAACCTAACCTAACCTAACCTAACCTAACCTAACCTAACCTAACCTAACCTAACCTAACCTAACCTAACCTAACCTAACCTAACCTAACCTAACCTAACCTAACCTAACCTAACCTAACCTAACCTAACCTAACCTAACCTAACCTAACCTAACCTAACCTAACCTAACCTAACCTAACCTAACCTAACCTAACCTAACCTAACCTAACCTAACCTAACCTAACCTAACCTAACCTAACCTAACCTAACCTAACCTAACCTAACCTAACCTAACCTAACCTAACCTAACCTAACCTAACCTAACCTAACCTAACCTAACCTAACCTAACCTAACCTAACCTAACCTAACCTAACCTAACCTAACCTAACCTAACCTAACCTAACCTAACCTAACCTAACCTAACCTAACCTAACCTAACCTAACCTAACCTAACCTAACCTAACCTAACCTAACCTAACCTAACCTAACCTAACCTAACCTAACCTAACCTAACCTAACCTAACCTAACCTAACCTCTAACCTAACCTAACCTAACCTAACCTAACCTAACCTAACCTAACCTAACCTAACCTAACCTAACCTAACCTAACCTAACCTAACCTAACCTAACCTAACCTAACCTAACCTAACCTAACCTAACCTAACCTAACCTAACCTAACCTAACCTAACCTAACCTAACCTAACCTAACCTAACCTAACCTAACCTAACCTAACCTAACCTAACCTAACCTAACCTAACCTAACCTAACCTAACCTAACCTAACCTAACCTAACCTAACCTAACCTAACCTAACCTAACCTAACCTAACCTAACCTAACCTAACCTAACCTAACCTAACCTAACCTAACCTAACCTAACCTAACCTAACCTAACCTAACCTAACCTAACCTAACCTAACCTAACCTAACCTAACCTAACCTAACCTAACCTAACCTAACCTAACCTAACCTAACCTAACCTAACCTAACCTAACCTAACCTAACCTAACCTAACCTAACCTAACCTAACCTAACCTAACCTAACCTAACCTAACCTAACCTAACCTAACCTAACCTAACCTAACCTAACCTAACCTAACCTAACCTAACCTAACCTAACCTAACCTAACCTAACCTAACCTAACCTAACCTAACCTAACCTAACCTAACCTAACCTAACCTAACCTAACCTAACCTAACCTAACCTAACCTAACCTAACCTAACCTAACCTAACCTAACCTAACCTAACCTAACCTAACCTAACCTAACCTAACCTAACCTAACCTAACCTAACCTAACCTAACCTAACCTAACCTAACCTAACCTAACCTAACCTAACCTAACCTAACCTAACCTAACCTAACCTAACCTAACCTAACCTAACCTAACCTAACCTAACCTAACCTAACCTAACCTAACCTAACCTAACCTAACCTAACCTAACCTAACCTAACCTAACCTAACCTAACCTAACCTAACCTAACCTAACCTAACCTAACCTAACCTAACCTAACCTAACCTAACCTAACCTAACCTAACCTAACCTAACCTAACCTAACCTAACCTAACCTAACCTAACCTAACCTAACCTAACCTAACCTAACCTAACCTAACCTAACCTAACCTAACCTAACCTAACCTAACCTAACCTAACCTAACCTAACCTAACCTAACCTAACCTAACCTAACCTAACCTAACCTAACCTAACCTAACCTAACCTAACCTAACCTAACCTAACCTAACCTAACCTAACCTAACCTAACCTAACCTAACCTAACCTAACCTAACCTAACCTAACCTAACCTAACCTAACCTAACCTAACCTAACCTAACCTAACCTAACCTAACCTAACCTAACCTAACCTAACCTAACCTAACCTAACCTAACCTAACCTAACCTAACCTAACCTAACCTAACCTAACCTAACCTAACCTAACCTAACCTAACCTAACCTAACCTAACCTAACCTAACCTAACCTAACCTAACCTAACCTAACCTAACCTAACCTAACCTAACCTAACCTAACCTAACCTAACCTAACCTAACCTAACCTAACCTAACCTAACCTAACCTAACCTAACCTAACCTAACCTAACCTAACCTAACCTAACCTAACCTAACCTAACCTAACCTAACCTAACCTAACCTAACCTAACCTAACCTAACCTAACCTAACCTAACCTAACCTAACCTAACCTAACCTAACCTAACCTAACCTAACCTAACCTAACCTAACCTAACCTAACCTAACCTAACCTAACCTAACCTAACCTAACCTAACCTAACCTAACCTAACCTAACCTAACCTAACCTAACCTAACCTAACCTAACCTAACCTAACCTAACCTAACCTAACCTAACCTAACCTAACCTAACCTAACCTAACCTAACCTAACCTAACCTAACCTAACCTAACCTAACCTAACCTAACCTAACCTAACCTAACCTTTTTTTTTTTTTTTTTTTTTTGTTAACGGAGGGGAAATGCATTTACGCACAAAGTGTGGGACTCCTGAGCTGCTAGTCAGCCCAGACTACCCACTAAAACCCCTCCGGCGTTTCCGCACCAGCCGTTGTGAGGGCGCCATGGGATCGCTTTCGCATTCTACCACGACGCCCTCCGGCTAAAGCCTTTCGGCTCTAAGACTGGGCGGCGCGGGCATAACGTGCCCGTTGCCGGCCCCGACCTCTGCCTCGCCGAGCACGAGACGCATCAGCTCTTGCTTCGCGCTCGCGCTCGGCCGCCTCCTTCTGCGTCATAACAGTTTCGCAGAAGGAGGCCACTGCATCCCAGTACATCTCGCCACACAGCATCGTTGAGATGATGCTGTGTAGCGAGAGGTCCAAATGACCCAGCACTACACCCAACCGTACCCTTTCAGGTGCCCACTTCTGGCAGTCTGCCAGAGTGTGTTGAGCCGTGTCGTCGGGCTCCCCACACTCATGGCAGACCGGGCTCGCCTCACGCCCTATATTATGCAGGTAATGACCGAAACATCCATGTCCGGTCATTACCTGCGCCATCCGGAACGTCAACTGGCCGCGTTTCCGATCCAACCACTCTGGGAACGATGGAAGGAGCGCCCCGATGGTTCTCGTACCATACGGGGAGTTTTCGAGCTCAACTTTCCATCGCTCCCTTAACCTATCCGCGGCCAGTTGACGCACCGCTCTTACCTCCGAGGGAGCAAGCTCAGCGCCACCCGCTCGCATCCTTGCCCGCTCCCTGTACACCTCTGCTTGTACCTCAGCATCCATCTCCCAAGGCGGGGTCCCAGCCAGGGCACATGCCGCCGCCCATGAAACCGTAACGTAGGCCCTTGCCAGACGGTTGGCCACTATTCGTTGTGGCCGTCGTAGCAGGGCCCTGTTGGCTCTGGAGAGCCTGTCCGCCCAGATGGGTGCCCCGTACAGCGCCATGCTGCGGGTTATTCCCGCATACAGGCGGCGGCACGTGGCACCAGGCCCTCCTATGTTGGGCAGCAGCCTAGCCATGGCCGACGCTGCACCAACGACCCGGGGAGCTAATTGTTTAAAATGCTCCCCGAAGTCCCAGCGTGAATCCAGAATGAGGCCCAAATATTTGATGTTGGGCCTCACCTGGACCCTTTCTCCGCCGATGGAGATGGATGCGTCGGGTGGCGGACGCCACCTTCGTCCCCTACCAAAGGCGATGACCTCGCACTTACTTGGGGCCACCTTTAGGCCGAGCAGACCGATGCGCGTCACGATCAGGTCTGCTGCGACCGTTGCTCTTCGCAGGGCTTCCTCTAGATTCTCACCCCGAGCGACTACCATCGTGTCATCCGCATAGCAGATGACAGTCGTCCGGGGGAGAAGAGCCCCGCGGATGGCCCAGTCGTAGCCGATGTTCCACAGCAGGGGCCCAAGCACCGATCCCTGTGGAACACCGCAGGTCATCGCCCTCTCCTTGCGACCATCTCTGGTCTCGTAGAGCACCACCCTATCTTGGAGGTAGTGCCCTACAACCTTCCTCAGATAGAGAGGCACCCCATGGTAACGGAGTGCCTCTTCTATTACTTCGTAGGGGAGGGAGCCAAACGCGTTGGCTATGTCCAACGACACTGCCACGGCCCCCTCCCCGTCGTTCATTGCCTCCTCCGAGAACGTCCGAAGCACCATCAGGGCGTCAATGGTAGACCGCCCGGCCCTGAAGCCGTACTGGTGGTCAGACACATTGGGCCCTGTGCTCTCAAGGTGCTGGATGATCCGGGATGCTATGATGCGTTCGAACATCTTCCCGGTCTCATCCAGCATCAGGAGGGGCCTCCATCCAGAGGGGGAGTCCTCAGGCCGACTCTCTTTTCTCAGCAGGCAGAGCCTGCCCTCTTTCCACGGCCTCGGGAACCGCCCTGTTGACAAACAATCTTCAAACAGGTCTCTAAGGCGGCTCCCGAGATGCTGGAGTGCCACCGGCAGGACGATACCGGGGACGCCATCTGGGCCAGGGGCCTTTTTACAGGCTCTCAGGCGTTCTACTCCCCGGTCAAATTCCGCGTCCGTGACCGGAGGCACATTCGCCGTGGGAGACTCCCTCTCCGGGTTGGACATTCTCGGAGGTGCAAACCTATCCGCTGCCGGGAACAGGCTTCCGACGATCCTGTCCAGGAGGTCCGGTTCCATTGAGGCAGTGGGGGGGGCGAATCGCATTTTGTTGCGGACAACCCTGTAGGGCCTCCCCCACGGGTCCCTGTCTAGCGTGGCCAGGAAAGCCTTTTGAGCTTCCTCTTTGGCTCTAGCAATTGCTACCGACAGGGCACCCTTAGCCTCCCGGAGGGCGTGGTAGTAACCCACTTCTTCTGCTCCTCCGGGGTTATTGCCTCGTCGCCGCCTGCATCGGGTATAATCCCGACGGGCCCTGTTGCTGGCTAGTCGGAGTGCAGCTATTTCCTCCGACCACCAGTAGACCCGTCTCTTGGCAGACGGCGGGCCGGACCTTCTCATTGACGCGTCGCACACTTCGGTGAGCGACGCTCGGAAGCCTGTTGCCCTCTCATCCACGCCAAGGGAACGGCTTGGCGTGGGCGTTCTCCAGTTTGCGACCATGGCAGCCTCTTCAGCCAGGTCCCTGTTGAGGCTTGCCAAATTCCACCTCGGGAATTTTCTCCTATTGCGTCCCCCCAGGGGGTGTTGGGACTGGGGCGTTCTGGAGACCGTCATCCGAATATATAGATGGTCGGAGAGGGTCTCCACGTCCCCCAGGACACGCCATTCCGCTACTCGTGCGGCAATGGCAGGGGTCGCAAATGTGACATCCACAATTGACCCCCCGTTTCGCCGCACACACGTGTCGGCGTTGCCCCGGTTTAGGACTGCTAGTCCCTGTTCCACCACCCACTCCAGTAAGGTCTCCCCCCTTGGGTCAGTGCTGGGAGATCCCCACGCCGTGCATTTGGCATTTAAGTCTCCCAGCACCATCACCTGGGCTGGTGCCACGCTGCGGATCACCCTGCCCACTCTCCCGAGGAAGTCCTCGAAGGCGCGGCGCGGTCTGTTTGGGGAGAAGTAGACCCCAATGAGAAGGATTTCCCCCCATTTAGCCGCGACGTACCCCGGGCCATTGGTAAACCTCAAGAGAGGGGGATGGCCCCCGAATTGCGGGACGGTGATGCACACCAGCCCTTCCGTGTCCTCAATCCAGTTGGGGAGAGGGGGGACGCAATATGGCTCCGCGATGACGGCAAGTGCAACGCCCCACTCCGCCACGTGCTGGACTATCAGATCCTGGGCACGGGCGGAGCGGTTGGCGTTGCACTGCAGCACCTCAGGATGGCTTGAGGGTCGCCTATCCATCAGTGTTCCATCGCGGGGCCTTCCGAGGTGGCCGGTCTGGCCGCCAGCATTTTCCCTCTGGTGCGCGGGGGGTTACACGCCTTGCCCCCCATCACGTGATTTGCCACCAGTTTAGCCTGGTGGCACACGGCGCACCAAGGTTCTCTAGCCTCACACACCGAGGCGGAGTGCCCCGGCTTGCTGCAGCGGTGGCATAGGTCCGTCCTGTCCACTGGGGAGGGGCAGAGGGCTCTGGTGTGGCCCATGCCCATGCATCTGAAGCACCGCATGGGCAGTGCTTGGAGCCCTCTGACAGACGCCGAAGCCCAGCCAACTTGAAGGCGGCCAGCGTCAATGAGTGCGTTGGCCGCCGTCACGGGGCATGTGATAATCACTGCCCCAGTCTGGTCCGGCGCAATGCGCATTGCCCCAACTTTAATGCTCCCCATTGGGCATTTGCCGATCCTAGCCACCGCCTCCTGTAGGTTCTCCGACGTCACACCCTCATTGAGGCGCGAGACTTTAATTTGGGCCGTCTTGATTGGCCGGGACACTTCCGCTTCGTCGCCTACCAGCTCCCTCAGTTTGGCAGCCAGAGCGTCGGCCGCTGCTCCACTATCCGTTCCGGGGACTTCTATTATCCGGGCCCCCGTAGCTGTGCTCCGGACGCCCACATGGTCAATTCCGACCGACGCCAGGTCGAGCTGAGCAGTGACCTTGGTCATGATAGACTTATAGTCCGTCTTGGAACCCGCTTTTAAGGTCACCACAACTGCCGCTGACTTGGGCGTGGTAAACCTTATGGGTTTCGGGGCCAGAGCTTGGGGGGGCCGAGTCGGGGCCGCGGCCGTGTCAGTGGCCGCCGTCACAGTTGTTTCCTGTTGGGAGGGCAGGGACTTTTTCCCTTTGCCCTTCCCCTTGCCCTTCCGCGCAACCGTCGACCAGGTATCCGTGGAGGCCTCCTCATTAGCCTCAGTTGAGGGCCCCTGGGGGGGGTTCTTATCTGGTTGCTGCGGCTGAGGTTTGGCCACAGGGGCCTTGGGGAGCCGTGGCGCCGGTCCGGGTCTCGCGGGCGGCATCAGGGTAGAGATCTTTGCCGCCTCAGCCTCTCTCTTCTTGTCCGCCGCAAGAGGGGGACGAATGATTGGCTCTGGAGCCAATATTCCCCTTTTTTCGGCCTCCTTGAGCCGATCCGTCACCATTCCTCCGAGGGACAGGAAGAGCTCCCTTGATAGGGATTCCTTGAACTCCCCCAGAAGGGATTTCACTTCCTCCACTATCGGCCTTGCCACAGCCTGAGTAGAGGCACCAGGCGTGTCCCTTTCAGCGAAGGCCGTGCGGAGGGCCTTCGTCTCCTTTTGGAGGTGTGCCAATTCCTCGCGCATTCGCCTGTTGTCGGCCCTCAGAATCCGAATGACTTCAGCCTCGTTTGATTGCGCCTGAATTTTCTCTGCCGCATCAAGAATATCGCTGCAGGCCATTTTCATCTCCCGCCAGACCGTACCCTTGAGGTTTCCCGATTTGTTGGCCTGTTCCAGGACTTTTTTTGCAGCCGCACGGACAACCTCAAGATTTTCCTCCACGGCAGAGGCCGGCGCAGCTCTAGGTTCCCCATCCAGCCGATAGTTTTCCCTCTCATCGTCCGCATGGTCCGCTGAGAGATCCCGCATGCGGGCTTTCGCCTCGCCATAGGTGCGGCGCGCTGTAGGCCGACCGCGCACCGGAAATGGGGTTTTGTTCCCCCTATTGCCCTCACTTCTGACGGAATCTGCAGGTGTGTATTCTGCTGTCTCTTTGGCCTCCATTAGACGCACGTGCTCTAGGAGTTCACGGTCTGCCGCCTCTATGTCTAATTCCGCTTGTGTCTTAGCGGTACTGCGATCCAGTCCTAACTGCCCCCTGCCCCTCTTGGCGGTTGGGGTTTTTGTTTTAGTAGGAGGGGTAGGCGTTTTTGCTACAGCCATACCCTCTTCCTTCCCCTTTCCATCCGATTCCTCCTCGGAATCTCCGTACCTCCGTTTCTGGCCTTGTGCGATGAGGTCCGATGCTCCAGTCATAGAGCTTTGTAATGACCCATCGCTCTCATCTTCACTCGGCACGTTTCCAGCACTGAGCTGGATCTTTGGACGACTCATCCCTGAGGTTCCGGGGAAGTCGTCGTTGTGTTGGCCTTCTCGGCCCGCCTCATCCTCTAAATTTAAAAATTGGTTTTTTAGTGTGATATCCATAAGAGTCCCACGAGTATGGGGGAAATAAGCGGTCCACCCGAGCAGAGACCCCTGTACTCGGGTAAGCCTAGGGTGTAACCCACCTAGGGTGTCGGCCGGTGCCCTGGTGGGAGAAGCGCTCATGACTGATCTTCCTGTCAGCCATGCATCCCTTCGCGGCGCCTCCAAGCACTTGGGATTCAGGGTGATTTTTTAGAGAGGTTTTCTTCCTCACGGGCCGGGCGGTTAAGCCAAGCCCCTCGGTCCCAGAGGTTATCCCCCGGGATTACGAGATCAGCGGTGACGTGAACGCATGAAACGCTCACGTCTGCCCAGGAGTCACGACCACATAGGCCCGCCGATTTTCGCCACTGACTGCGTTACCGTCAGTAGCAGCCCCACCCAACAAAGCAGACAGATCTAAAAAGATCGTCTTCCCAAACAAATGTGGTGCACATTCGCTCACCATCTTAATGAAGATGGGATGAAGTGACCTACGAAGGCAGAGATCCATATATCGGACCTTGCTCTCCACAACGTTAGCAGGACATTGGCCGACAGTCAATAAGACCCTGACTATCAGGGAGTTATTAACTGCCGCCCGGGGTGCACCGTCCCAAATCACTTGTCAACCCGCTCTCTCGCCGGATCCTTTTGGATCAAGCGAGAACGCAAAGTTTTCAAGTGACTGGGCACTCGAGGAGGTTTCCTGCACTTAGCACCCCAACCTAACCTAACCTAACCTAACCTAACCTAACCTAACCTAACCTAACCTAACCTAACCTAACCTAACCTAACCTAACCTAACCTAACCTAACCTTTTTTTTTTTTTTTTTTTTTTTTTTTGATTTCGCAGGGGAATGCTTTTACGCACGGAGTGTGGGACTCCTGGGCCGCTACTCGGCCCAGACTACCCACTAAACCCCTGCGGGTGCCGTCGGCCGCTTTGCATGGAGGCGCCTCGGATCTAACTAGCACAAGACGCCTCAGCGACTGGCCGGTCTCTCATAAGAGACCGGACTCACCACTCTCAGAGGCCCTCCGACACCTGGAGGACCTCTGCCGCCGGGTGGGACCTTAATCCAGTCCCACTTTTATGGGGGCGCTTCCAGGCGCGCTAGGTAGCGCCTGCGTCGCACCCCCGCTCTCCGCCTCCGGATGGGGTCCGCGAGGGGGTCGTCCTCGCGGTCCCTTTCCTCGGCCTCCCTCTGCGACATAACGGTCTCGCAGAAGGAGGCCATTGCCGTCCAAGCACTGTCGCTCTCGAGCATCGCGTTGACGACACTCGGGAGCGACAGGTCCGTCCCGCCAAGCGCGGCGGCCAGCTCCTGGCGCTGCCGGATCCACCTAGGACACCGCTCCAGGACATGTTGAGCGGTGTCCTGAGCCCCGCCACAGTCGTGGCATTTGGGCTCGGCCTCCCTCTGGGCCACGCGGTGCAGGTACTCACCGAAGCAACCGTGCCCGGTGAGCACCTGCGTCATGCGGAAGGTGAGAGGTTTGCGACGCCTCAACATCCATCTCTCCAGGACCGGGCGCAGGGCCTCCGCTGTCCGTACACCGTACGCTGCCTGCGCCAGGTCCGCCTCCCACCTCCGCATGAGTTCCGCTTGCCCTCGCAGGCGCACCCGCCGTACAACCTCCACCGGGGGGCGCTCGCCGATTTCCCTCCTTCTAGCCACAAAGTGGTACACTTCGGCGAGCACCTCCGCCACCAATTCCCACGGCGGGTCGCCCGCGAGGGCCGTGGCCGCAGAGAAGGCCACTGTACGGTACCCCCGAATCACCCTCACCGCGATCACCTTCTGCGCCTGCCTAAGAAGGCGTTTGTTCGTCGCGGTAAGGGCGTCCACCCAGATGGGGGCACCGTACATAGCCATGCTCCGGCAGACGCTAGAGTAGAGCCGCCTTACTGCTTCGCTCGGCCCACCCAGGTTGGGGAGGAGTCGGCCGAGCGAAGCAGCCGTCCTGATGATCTTCGGCCCCAGTTCCCGAAAGTGGGGGCCGAAAGACCATCGTCCGTCGAGGATGAGGCCCAGATACTTCATCTGGGTGCTCACCCTCAACTCCTCCTGACCCACCCGGAGGCGCGCTCCTGGGGGGGGACAACCTAACCTAACCTAACCTAACCTAACCTAACCTAACCTAACCTAACCAGATATTGGATTTTCGAAAATTTTACATCTACATACGAGTGTCGCATATCATTGGACTCGGAAAATTAGCACCAATTTAAAGGAGCGTGTCTGAGAGAATTTTCTTTTAGCGCCCCATACAAATTTTTTCGAAAAACATACAAATTTTGACTTTTTGATTTTTCCAAATTTTCCACGAACACAGGTTGTTCATATTTTGATCTAACATTGTAGAACTCATTAATCCGCGTAGAAAGAGCCGCTTCTCGGTCTTCTGCATCAATTTTGGAACTTTGTATAGCATTTTGAAAATTTCAAAAAACACATTTTCTTAGAAAATTTAAAATTTTTGTACTAAACATTTTTTGATTTTTACATATCCATATCCGTCTTGCTGAGACGAGTCCGTAGACACCTCATTTGTGCGGATCGGCCGCATAGAACTCGAAAAATTTCCAAAATTGTCCGAAATTTGCATACCGAGGTTACTTGGTCAGTCAATTTTCCATACTACAGATATTGGATTTTCGAAAATTTTACATCTACATACGAGTGTCGCATATCATTGGACTCGGAAAATTAGCACCAATTTAAAGGAGCGTGTCTGAGAGAATTTTCTTTTAGCGCCCCATACAAATTTTTTCGAAAAACATACAAATTTTGACTTTTTGATTTTTCCAAATTTTCCACGAACACAGGTTGTTCATATTTTGATCTAACATTGTAGAACTCATTAATCCGCGTAGAAAGAGCCGCTTCTCGGTCTTCTGCATCAATTTTGGAACTTTGTATAGCATTTTGAAAATTTCAAAAAACACATTTTCTTAGAAAATTTAAAATTTTTGTACTAAACATTTTTTGATTTTTACATATCCATATCCGTCTTGCTGAGACGAGTCCGTAGACACCTCATTTGTGCGGATCGGCCGCATAGAACTCGAAAAATTTCCAAAATTGTCCGAAATTTGCATACCGAGGTTACTTGGTCAGTCAATTTTCCATACTACAGATATTGGATTTTCGAAAATTTTACATCTACATACGAGTGTCGCATATCATTGGACTCGGAAAATTAGCACCAATTTAAAGGAGCGTGTCTGAGAGAATTTTCTTTTAGCGCCCCATACAAATTTTTTCGAAAAACATACAAATTTTGACTTTTTGATTTTTCCAAATTTTCCACGAACACAGGTTGTTCATATTTTGATCTAACATTGTAGAACTCATTAATCCGCGTAGAAAGAGCCGCTTCTCGGTCTTCTGCATCAATTTTGAAACTTTGTATAGCATTTTGAAAATTTCAAAAAACACATTTTCTTAGAAAATTTAAAATTTTTGTACTAAACATTTTTTGATTTTTACATATCCATATCCGTCTTGCTGAGACGAGTCCGTAGACACCTCATTTGCGCGGATCGGCCGCATAGAAATCAAAAAATTCGCCCGCCCGCCCACCCTTTTATTATCGGGTATATCAACTTTGGTGCATATCACCAAATAAAGCGGCAAAATTTTTTCGAATATCTGACAAAATTGACGTTTATATTTAGCGTGAGATCGTTTTTATTAATAGTTGACGGCGAGTATTTGGTTCCCATACTCACCTTTTTATATAGTAGCTGTACCCTTTACATACAGTACTTTTTGACTCTCAAATATATTTTTATTTATATACAACTTTTACAATCTTATATTTTAACCGTGATTATCAGCTTATCCGTTCCCTGTCACTATCGCTCCCCTACAATTGAATTGTTTTACTATTTATTCTATT